>PVKU01002165.1:0-114851 GCA_004027475.1 Anoura caudifer | reverse complement strand
GTCATCTACCCTGGATTTTGACTGCTTTGTCTAAGGGTTTACCTCTAACTGCATTTTATTTTGCTAAAAAATATATTTTAAGCAGTTTAATATTTGCATTTGAAAAGGAGCTATCAACACTGTAATTATTAAGAATACATTGTGTGATATAATTTCAAAAATTATGAAAAAAGCTGGTAAGGGAGACATTTTTGGCAAAAAAGAAATGTTCTCTGTGCCTTTCTTTCAGACCTGCTTGTACTTTCACATTACAGCTATTTTTCAGAGGTTAACATTAAATTGAGTGCAACAATTTGCATCAAGTTTTTCTTTATATTCTAAAAAGTAAATCATCAGCCTGGTAGATTAAATCATTTTTTCCCAAAAGTTAGGTAAGTGTGCCAAGGTAATATGATTAGAAAACTAGAAATAAGTCAAATATGTCTGTAATTTAGGGGAGTATAAAATTGATGCTCAGACAGTGACCCAAGTTTAGACTTAAATGAACAGGTGATCAGGTATCTATGAGGAAAAGATGGATTTAGAGTTTGGTCATACACATTGCACTAAATTATTTCCAAATGGGCCCAAGATCCAAACGTTGGACAACAGCACACGAGCTCTGGAAGGCGGTTTGGGAGAGCTGTCCCAGCCATGTGGTGGGAGCCTTTCTGACTATGCGGCACCTTCTAGAACAGCCAGGGAGCATTATAAAAAGAAGTTAATATTGAGAAGGTATTGAATTATTTTCACTCAAAATAAAACAGCAGGAAAACTGTTCCTAAAATATATATTTAATATTGAAATGAGTGCAAAATTTTCAGAAATCATTCATTTCTTTTAAAATGATAAATTTTCCATTTGTAATGGTTCCGTTTTCAACAACCATCACTATAAACCTGGTCATTCCACTCTTCCCACACACTAAAAGAGAGAGAGGGTAAACTTGTATTATGTAATTTTTCACTCAGTTGATCAATGAAAAATGTATTTTCAAGGAAGTATTCCTTTACAATTTAATGTTTACTTTACACCTGACAATACAATGGAATATATTTGTGTGATACTGCCTTAAAATACCCTTCCCTTGGCTCAGTTTGGAGTTTTCCGTTCTTTTCGTGGGAGTTCCTTCTATGTAGCATATTTCTTCCGGAACCTCTTAAAGCTACCAGGATCAAAGGTTTACAATTCGCTTCTATAAAATTTTCTTTTCCTTGCACTTTAATATTTTGTATAGCAGCTTAACCTACAAAACTTAAAAGCATAAGTTAACTTTCATTTATATTTTTAGTCAGACTTGATTCTTAAGTGAAAACTGTAAATGTATAAGTATTACGAATAGATTGTTGTATTTTCCATGGCCCATCTCATCTGTCAGAACCTCGATGAAACTTTTTTCATTTCCATTATCTATTCTGGCTGAACTCCATTACCCCTCTAATAACTCTGATTATATTCAGTTCTTTACTGCCATTTCTGGCTTTTCTTCCATAGTTAGAATTATGGATTTGTAAAAGCAGAGAACTCTACTTTATCGCCTTAAGCCAGAGCCCATCTCTACTACATTCCAGCCTCCATTCCCGCTCACATCTCCCACATCCTAAAAATAATCTATTTTCAACCCTAATTCCACATAGAAGCATTTTCCATCTCTATTCTTTTTGCTCACTTGAAGTCTGTAGTATTAGGCCAAATAATGCTGCTTTGACTTCATCAGTGCCAAATCACCCATCCTTCTGTGGGAGGTTCTTTCTCATCATCATCCACCTCCTGATTTCAAAATATGATCTGGCCTCAAAATCTTTACTACTTGTAACATTTTCACCTCTTGACCAATCCAAAAATTCATGACACTCTTCTAGTCATGGCTTGCGTGACTTTGCCTTTTCTTGGTTCCTTTTTTCCACCTAAATTTAAGGAGGACAGCTCATTGGCGTTCCAGTCATTCACACATTCAAAAAATACCAAGATCACATTTTGTATTAAACACTTTTGTAGGACCTGGGACTTTAGCTATTAACAAAGCAAACAAACAAACACTCTGCTTCCCCAGACCCTACTGTGCACAGGAAAGTGAGACAGTAAACAGCATTTCCAGTGGGGACGGGCACCGTGGAGCACGCACAGGGACAGTGCATAGGAAGTGTCCAGAGGGGTTGGTTGTACAAGTCAACCCAGAGGAATCCTGAACGATTTCAGGGAGGTAGAGAAAGGCGCTTGCAGCCTTGTGCGGGAAGAGCAGCGGAAGCAGAGGAAGGAAGTGGGAACAGGGGAGAGTGTGATCCAACTAAAACAAAGTGAGCGGAAGCACCTGAGCAGAGTGGCATGGGCGGAAACAAAGCCACGAGCCCGGCTCCTGGTGGGAAAATCAGGCCACCCGCAATGTGGTGTGCGGCTGTGAAGCTCACCGTCTGTTCCCAGTTGAGATGGGAAGACGGAATGGTTCCGGCAAAAGAGTACCATATGTAATTATATGTTCCAGGGTGAACTCTGGTCTCTGGGTTAGGAAGACACTGTAGAGAGTAAGGAGGAGGCGGGGTTGTCATTGAGAAATGCCTTGCATTCATCTAGGGGAGAGATGGTGGTGGTTTTACTAGTGGAGGTGCTTCATAGTTTAGTCATCATCTATTTTAACCATAAAATAGTTTATTATTTGAAAATCATAAAATCCATTGAGCACAATCCTTTATCAGCCCAGTTTTTAATGAACATTTACAAAATTCAAAGTACTACAAGCATCATTGTGAGGTTTGTTTGTGTGTTTGTTTTTGAGTTGGAAACAGAAGACAGCTACTTAGGGAGTTCACACTGGCCATGCCCCAGCCCAAAGTCAATGCTAACATAAACTGCTAGGTTTCTGTGTATTGTAGACAGACGGTTGTCCCCTGTACTCACTGGGTCTATTCTGTTGTGCTTCTAAATTTTGCAGCAATGAAGTTTCTTCACTTTAGTAATAACTGTTCTTAAACTGCTTTGGGTTTCAAAACCAGGTAGAATTGTGTCTAGACTGAAAGTAACCTGATTCTGCGTGAAGTCTTGAATGCTTGATTATAAGTGTGTGCAAAGATTTTGTAACATCTGTTACAATTGGTCACAGACCTTTTTATTCATTATTTTCTTGTTTTCTGCCTTTGAAATAAATGAAGGTACTGGATTAAATACATGAGCTCCAAATAAAATTTTAATATACAAGAGGAATGATTTTGCTTCCTTATTTTCTTTATAATTAATTCTATGTTATAATTCCTTGTATTAAAACCCAAGCACTTGAATTTGCATTTTCTGTTCTAATTGAACACTATATGATGCATTTTTCTGTAGTATTACAGTATTTCAGCAAGGTGCTCTGTGGGCCCCTCACTCACTGATACTAGGGACAATTGTGTGTGTGTGCATGTGTGTATAGAAAAGAAACATCAGCAGTCTCTGGAAATGGCCCCATAGATATTCAGCAAACAATGAAACATTTACTCAAGAAATTCTACTACCAGTCCTGGCTGGTGTGGCTCAGTGGATTGAGTCCCTGCCTGCGAACCGAAGGGTTGCAGGTCGGATTTCGTCTGGGTTGTAGGCCAGGTCCCCAGTAGGGGGCCCACCAGTGAGGCAAACACACACTGATGTTTCTCTCCTTCTCTTTCTCCTTCCCTTACCCTCTCTCTAAAAATAAATCTTAATAAAAAGGAAAGGAATTCTACTAACAGCACTGTAAGGAGCCTCGGCAGTAACCTAGAGGTTGCAGATTTGATTCCCAGTCAGGGCAGATATGTAGGTCACCAATTTGATCCCAGATCAGGGTGCCTACGATCCCTGGTCTGGGGCCTACGGAGAGGCAACTGGTGAATGTCTACTAACATTTGGTAAAAGCAGTGAGAATTTGTGGTATTTGAACCAAGACCTGTTTTCCTTCCCGCTTCCAGTCCAGACAGGTGAAAACCTCATCCAGACTGCTACGCCCAAGGACCCTGAGCTGCCTCTGCAGCTGCTGCCTGGATGCCGGGCTAGCTGACAGGGACCAGCAGGTCATCAGCCCTTCTCATCTCACCTCAGGTGCCATTTGCTGAGGCTGAATTCTGGAAGGCTGAGAGAGGACTCACCTGTGTGTGAAACATGCCCCCACTCCCTTGGGCCGATGGCATCAGGCCAGGAGAGGACCCGGGATACCAGGGTGCCCACTGGGCTACTTCCTTCTGCTGAGTGCTTCACTCCTAAAGCAGTGATGCCTTTCAGTGGCACGTGCCTATTGTCTCCAAACCCAGCTCCAGACCCAGGCTCAGACTTTTCCCTGGGACAGAAGTAGTGCATAAAACAGATGGCTCCTAACCTTGACCTCAACAGACAGACTTTGTTTGCAGGAGTGTGGAGAGGTCCCAGCCTATGACCTCTGCAAATCAGTGAGGCTCCCACTGAAAGACACTGAGGATGAGTCCCAAAACATCCTGGTGGCCAGAGCTGAGCTGCTGCTGGTTGGTTTGCCCATGAGACCACCAGACAGAGGCCATAGGGCCAGCCTGACTGGGGTCCACAGTCTTGAACATTAATTTCAGCAAGTGTTCTCTCAAAGGAGTCTTCAAGTGATGAGTTCATTCCTTTCAGGAATTTATTTCCCCGAGCATTGCTGAATGGAATTGAGTTGTGGTTAAGAATAGAGACCATCAGAGAGAAGCACTGTCCTTCAGGGCTCTGTTCTCCTAGAGAGTTACAGCAGAGGCTTAACTCTGTGGAACTCAGAATAGGTTCAAATTAAATGATCCAGTCAGTCACTAAATGAACAACTATAAACAAGAATATAGTTAGGGGGTGTGTGGGCAGTACCCAGGGTTGCTATATTCTATTATTAAAAATGCAGTTTACACAAAAAATTATAATTCATGAAAAAACAACAAAAACAGAAAAGAGTGCATCACACAAAAATCAGGCAACAGGAATTCTTGTAATTTCGCTTCTTTCTGGAAGTTACTAATTAAAAATGTGCTATAACCCACATAGTGATCACTCACAGTCTTCACAGTTTGCTTGTAGTTTTTTTAGAAATATTATAAAGATTGAAAGTGATGCAAATAATTTACCCCAAATGATGATCATTTCCAATGAGCTTCTTTCCTCTCTATGGACACCTCTTTCCAACTGATATTTTCTTTCTGCCTTATAGACTTCTTTTAATATTTCTTAATATGTGGATCCTCTGGTAATAATTTATTTCAGATTTTGTGTGTTACAATATGTCATAATTTCACCTTCATTGTTAAACATATATTTGTCAGCATAGAATTCTAGTTTGATCATTTCACTATTTTAATGTCTTACAGTCCTTGAAATGTGCAGCTCTGTAGTCCTCTAACTTGAGCTGTTTGCATTGAGGAGCCTGCCCCCTTTCCTAGGCTCCTCTCTCAGTAACCTGTTCCCCCACTTCCTAATGTCCTTTAAGATTTTATCCTTTTTTTCTTTTTGGTCTACCGCAGTTTGAATGTATGATTTGATGTGCCTTTATCGGTGTTCATCTTGCTTGCTATTCTCTGAGGTTTCTGGATCTGTAGTTTGGCGTCTATACTTATAATAATTTTAGAAAGTTTTCTGCCACTATTACTTCAAATATTTTTCTGCTGTGTTTATTATTTCTTCTTCTGGTACTTCAGTTACAAATAAATTATATATTTTAATAGTATCCCACAGTTTTTGGATGTGATAATATGTTTTTGGTTTTTTCCCCCGGATGTTATTGTGTTGGCCAAAAAGTTCCTTTGGTTTTTTCTGTAAGGTGGCTCTAGTAGCCCTTAGTTTTCTTCAACTTCACTCAAAACAATTTTGTTAGATTGTACTGTGACAGCTGTCGTATCAATGTGTATTTAAAAAAAAACATCAAAATTAGTGAACTTTTCTGTAGCCAATTTAATATTGAATATGGAAGGAAAGCACCATTTTGGCATATTATGCTTAATCATTTCAAGAAAGGTAAAAACACAACTGAAATGCAAAAAAAAAATTGCACAGTATATGGAGAAGGGGCTGTGACTGATTGAGTGCATCAAGAGTGGTTTGTGAAGTTTTGTGCTGGAGATTTCTGGCTGAATGATGCTCCATGGTCCAGTAGACCAGTTGAAGTTGATCACAAGCAAATCAAGACATCAGTTGAGAGCAATCAATGTTATACCATGAAGGAGCTAGCTGACATCCTCAAAATATCCAAATCAATAAAGTTATTGGTGAAAATGAAAAACGTGTCTTTTCTTTTACAGACAAAACCACATGAATTTTTTGGACAACCCAACATATTCCTTTTTTCTTTTCTGACAGTTCAGCTTGGAAGTTTCTGTTGACCTATGTACAAGGTCACAAAATCGTCCTCTGGTCTCATCGTGTGTACCAATGAGCCAGTCAGAGGTAACTCATTTCTTTTGCTGTCTGTATTTTTTTTACTTTTAAGATATCCATTTGATTTTTTCTTAGAATTTCCATCCCTCTGCTTAGATTACACATCTGTTCTTACATGCTCTTTTTCTTTTCCTTTAAATTCTTTAGCATTTTATTCATGGTTATTTTAAGTTCCCTGTGGGGTGAGTCCAAAATCTGTTATATCTTAGTATAATTCTGATGTTTGCTTTGTTTCCTCATAGTGTGTTTTTTCTTGTCTTTCATATGGCCATGGAATTCTGCTTTTGAAAGCCAGATATGTTGTATCAGGTGAATAGTGCTTTGGGGTGAGTAATGTGTTAATGTGACAAGGAGTTTGTGTTTAGTGTTTGCTTAAGCTGGAGTGTCAGATTTCAAATTTCACTACAGCTGTTGTCTTTGCCTCTAATCTTGACTTTGGGCTTATGTAAGCACTCTTTCCAAAGGAGAGTCTACATCTTGTTGTTCCTTCAACTGCAATCCAATAAATTACACCGGAGTCCCATTGGTGCTGTGGTACAAGAGAGGGAGGAGGAGCAGCAGAGGCAAACTGCAATCTCCTGAGTGAGTCTCAGCCACTCACTCATGGACCTCACTTTCCCTCTGTGAGTCACCCAGCATTTTCTCCTGGCCCCTCCCACCTTTCCTGGCTGCAACAATTCCAAACTATTTTCTTGAAGCCCTACCACCTGTGGAAATGTGCACAGGTCGGATTCCCTCCTTCCAGCTGAGGTCAAGTTTGAGAATCAAACTCAGGCAGTTCTTCCTTTCCTCCCTCCTGCACATGCCACACCTCTGAGAATGCAGGGAAAATGAGTGGGGCTTCTCTCTCAACGATGACTTCCCTGCACCTGCCAAGCCCTCACTGTGAAACACGTGGAAGGCTTCCCTCAAATCCCAGGAGCTTCTGACTCTTGCTCACTTCAGCACAAGGACCGAGTATGTGCTCCAACCAGGTCATGACTTCAGAGGATTCTGATCCAGATAGCCAGACCTGGGTTTCTGTGCTGCTGTGCCTGGGGCATCAATCTGTCCTGCGATGGGCTTCAGTCATTTGATGAGGCCTGAACCAGTTGTTAGTTTTCATTTATGCAGCTTTTTCTTGTGTAAATATGAGAATAACTGCTTCCCAGATCTTTACACGTTGGAGCTGAATCCAGAAAACCAGATTTATTTTTAGCTTTAAAGTTTGATTCATCTGGAATTTATTATGATGTAAAAAAATAAAGTAGAAATCTTTATTTTTATTAACCATGACTACTCAGCCTTTTAAATATCATTTATTAAATTATTTATTTTTAATATCAGCTATTTTCACCTTTATTCTACTAAGAATTTTTATTTGAATTGAATCAAGTAATTGTAATACTAGAAATCATGAATCTTACCAGTTTTTTTTTTTTTTTTTTTGGTACAATATACGATTTTGAAACAGTCTTCTAGTAGAAGAATCATAATCAGGGAAAATGATGTTTCTAATAGATTAATCCAGTGCTGCAATGGTATCTTATCTTAAGTGGTAAGACAGTGGTCACTAAATGTTTAATAAAATAGTAAGTACTTAATAATTAATGGAAGACTGTGGAGGGACTCTGCCCAAAGGGTTCCCCCTCTGCCCCTGGCCACCAAAGCTGAGAATAAGTCTACCAAGACATGATCTGCTTGGAGAGGAAAGGTGGTCAGTCTCTCAAAGGAGAAGGGCCAAGAGCCTTTTCCTCAATGGGCTTCTATTGGGTTCATTTTGCACAGGAATATAGGTAAAGGTCATTAATCATTGTCAAGCAGGAAGGATCAGACAATAGATAACATACAAAGAACTACCAGGGATTATTCTGAGTCGGGGTCTGTCAGCTAAAGGGCTACAAAACTTTGGGAAACAAATTCATTTCCTGCTTGGACCCATATCATTTAATTGAGAGCATTCATAGCAAAGCAGGTTTCGCAGGATTTACGTATTCTTACTTAGGCCTGATCACTCTGGGGAACCCTCCCTTTCCAGCATAGGGCTGTACCACCCTCTGTCATTATTTCAGTCAGGCCAGGCTTCAGTCAGTCAGGGAAAGTAAAGCAGCCAAGAGATTAGGAGACTTCTCGCAGACAGAATGAGGACTCAGGGTATGTCAAAGCCAAGGGGTGAGGGTCCATCACACCTTTTTGCAATAGCCCCACATGTCCTTCCCTAGGGGTCCCCAGTGATCATGCCTGTCTTAGGTCATCCCTCCCTTGAGGAATCTTACCTGTCATTGGCTAACCAACCATACATTTGGGGCCAGACAAGGTAAAGTAAAAGGGGCAGAGGCAGCACCCCTGCCAGGGAGATAAGCTTTGTCTCCTTAGTGGCTTACGGTTCCAAGGTCGCTCACTCAGCCATAGCCATGGAGGGTTTACAGCTTCTGAAACCAGGCAGGGTAGTTCCCAACAGAAGATAATTGTTTAATACAACACAAATAATATTGAACTGTGAGATATTTTTTCAATTGTAGTTCAACAATGATAAAATAGACTCCTGATTAACTTCCAATTAGGCTTAATTTAGCAATAGTTGCTGTTGACATGAACAATCGTGGCATACTTTGTATCCAAAGACTGAACGTGTTTTTAAACTGTTAATTGATTTTTAGTTCATCCATTTGTTAAGTGAGCAGTCTAAATAGTTCCACTCTGTTAATGGCTGGTCCAGAAAATTCTTCTTTTCAACACCCAAATCCACAGTTTACACTTCAGCAAAGACAAGGGTTGTGCTAACCCTTTAATCTGACACAATTATAGACTAGACAAAGCCTTCCTTCTTAAGGAGAGTTAGTTGCTACTTGATTTTATTTAATATCCTCATATGTGCTGGATGAAAGCAGAGAAAATAATCAGGCATTACACGGTGAACCATTAAAGTCAATTTGAATAATGCAGCTAGTTTGGAGCTTTAAGTGCTATTGAAAATATTCTAGATTTTATGTGACATTAAAATGTTGAGATATAATCACACATCTCATAATTCTGCTCAGGTTTTACACTTCAGTATTTTTGTGTATAATGACATCATTAATTATAAAGAAGACTCACTTTCAACACATTTTAACTTTTATTAACATGTCCAAATTATTTTCTTTACCGTAGCTCCCATTGTGTCACCTGTGATGATACCAACAGCACTGCATTCATTCTCAGGACATTATACAGTGAAACAAAACAGAAATCCTCTCCAACTATCCTTATTTTATTTTGATTTTTGGCTTTTTAATCTTTTCATAGCTAATTTTTTTCTATTTATTTTATTTTTATTTAATCTTTATTGTATTTTTTCCATTACATCTAGTTCCCTTATACCACCTTTCCCCCAGCAATCACTCCACTGTTGTCCATGTCCATGAGTCCTTTACCCTTTTGTTCAAACTGTCCACCCCTAACCTTCTCCCCTCACCAGCTGTCATTCTGCTTTCCACCTATGAGTCTGTCCCCATTTTCCTTATTAGTTCAGTTTGCTCATTAAAGTCCACATACGCATGAGATCATATGGTGTTTGTCTTTCTCTGACTGGGTTATTTTACTTAGCATAATGCTCTCCAGGTCCATCCATATTGTCCCAAAGGGCAAAATTTTCTTATTTTTATGGCCCAGTAGTATTCCATTGTGTAAATATCCCATAGTTGTTTTACCCACTCATCTACTGATGGACACTCGGGCTGCTTCCATATCTTGGTAATTGTAAATAAAGCTGAAATGAACATAGGTGTGCTTATGTTCTTTTGAATTAGTGCTTTGGGTTCCTTTGGATATATTCCTAGAAGTGGGATTGCTGGGTGAAAATGCAGATTCAGTTTTAACTTTCTGAGGTATCTCCACGCTGCTTTTCACAGTGGCTGCACCAGTCTGCATTCCCACCAACAGTGCAACAGGGTTAAACTCTTTAGTGGTATATATTTGTATTCATTCCCTTATTTTTTCAGTGAATCCTCAATCAGTGACAAGATAGTGATGCTCAGGTTTCACACAATATCCAGACCACCCAGTGTCCCAACCCCTATCAGCATCTTCCTACTTTATCTCTCTCTACAGCAATGGCAGTTCTGACCAAGGCCTCCTTCATCTTACATTCTCTTCCCCTGATTTTCTTATGACTTGTGATTCTAGTTTTGTTTTTTTTTTCAATTCCTTTCTTCTCCTTCTTCTTATCTCTGTGGCATCGCCTCTCCTAACTCTCTGTTCCCTCTACCTGAACATTAGAAGATAGTGGCTTTGTTTCTGGAGATTTTTTTGGTTCTTTCATTTAGGTCCTTTGCATTTTTATACACCAATAATGAACTATCAGAAAGGGAAACTAAGAAAAAAGGTCCCATTCACAATTGATTCAAAAAGAATGAAGTACATAGGAACAAATTTAACCAAGGATGTAAAAGACCTGTAGGCAGAAAATTATAAGATACTTAATAAAGAAATTGAAAGAGATACAAATAGGTGGAAGCATATACCATGTTCATGGATAAGAAGAATTAACATTATTAAAATGTCCATACTACTCAAAGCAATCTATAGATTCAGGACAATTCCTATGAAGATATCAATGGTGTATTTTGCTTAACTAGAAAAATATTCCCCAAAATTATATGAAACCATAAAAGACCCAGAATAATAACAGCAATTTTGAGAGAGAAGAACAAAATTGGAAGAATCATAATACCTGATATCAAACTATACTACAAGGCCACAGTAATCTAAACAGCATGGTACTGCCATAAAAACAGACATATAGATCAATGGAACAGAATAGAGAGCCCAGAAACAAACCCACTCATTTATAGTCAATTATTACTTGACAAAGGAAGCAAAAGCATACAATGGGGTAAAGATAGTCTATTCAATAAACGGGGTTGGGAATATTGGACAGATACTTGCAAAAAAATGAAACTGGATCATCTACTTACATCATACATAAGAATAAACTCAAAATGGATTAAAGATTTAAATGTTAGACTCAAGACTATAAAAATCCAGAAGAAAACATAGGCAATAAAATCTCAGACATTTTTGTAGCATTATTTTTTCTGATATATCTCCTTATGCAAGGGAAACAAAAGAAAAAATAAACAAATGAGGCCACATCAAACTAAAAAGTTTTTGCACAGCATAGGAACCATCAACAAAATGAAAAGACAACCCACTGGGAAACATATTTGCCAATACATCTGATAACGGGTTAGTACCCAAAATTTATAAAGAACATATAAAATGCGATATCTGATAAATGGCCCAATTAAAAAATGGTCAAAGGACCTGAATAGATGTTTCCCCAAAGAGGACATACAGAGGGCCAATAGACAAATGAAAAGATGCTCAACATCACTAATCCTCAGAACAATGCAAACTAAAACCACAATGAAATATCACCTCATACCTGTCAGAATGATTATCAATAATAAATCAATGAACAACAAGCACTGGGGAGAATGTGAAGAAAGGGTAATCCTCATGTACTGTTGGTGGGAATGCAGATTGGTATGGCCACTGCAAAAAGCAGTATGAAGGTTCCTCAAAAAATTAAAAGTAGAGCGGCCTTATGACCCAGTGATTCCAATTCTCAGAATTTCTCCAAAGAAGACTAAAACACTAATTCAAATATAAATAAATAAATAAATAAATAAATAAATAAATATTCCTATGTTGATTACAGTGTTATTTACAATAGGCAAAATTTACAAGCAACCCAAATGTCCATCAGTACATGAGTGGGTAAAAAAGCTGTGGTATATTTACGTAGTAGAATATTACTTGGCCATAAAAAAGAAGGAAACCTTACCATTTGGGACAGCATGGATGGACCTGGAGAACATTATGCTAAGTGAAATAAGCCATTCAGAGAAAGCAAATACCATATGATTTCACTCATGTGGAATCTAATGAACAGACTGAACTAATAAGCAAAATAGAGACAGACTCATAGATAGAGAGTAGGCTGACAGCTCTGGTGGGGGGTGTTTGGTGGTGGTAGAGGTACTGAGCAAAAAAGAAAATAGAGAGAGAGGAAAAGAACTCATGGACATGAAGAACAGCATGGTGATTCCCAGGGTGAGGGAGGTGGAGGTGGGTAAAGGGGGAATCAATATGATGGATGGAGGCTTGACTTGGGGTGGGGAACACAAAAGCGCAGTGTACAGATGATGTATTGTAGAATTATGTGCCTGAAACCTGTGTAGTTTTGTTAACCAGTGTCACCCCAATGCATTCGATAAAGGGGGGGGGGGAAGAAACATGTAAAAAAAGTTATTTGCTCCTTCAGATATGCTCTTTGCCCTGTCACTCGTAGATGGAGAGTTCACTCCTCCCTATAGGCTCACCCAAAGTCACCTTTCAAGGGCTCTTTCTCTAGCTTCTCAGGTGATATTTCACTTTTTTCTGATAAATGTGTTAATTTGTCCAAATGCAGTTAACTTGTGAGAAGTCTGCCCTGCTTCTCAGATTCTGTGATTCATGAAGCCAGGAATGCATGGAATCCCTCTGACCTAGAGGTCTCAAATATTGTTTATATTTACTGAATAAACATATGTAAAACATTTTAAAAATCCACACTATATTAGCATCTGTAATTCAGTATATTCCTGCCTGACATCAGGTTGAATGCCTTTTCTTGCAGATTCAAGAAGATATATAAATGCACATTCCGGTGTCTTGCTAAATGTTAATAATAGACCTTTAAATATTAAACAAGTAAAAATAAATTTAGTTCATGCCTTGGCCTTTGAAAAGCCCATAGAATATGTTACAAATTTAACCTTAAATATCTTAATATCTGAACAGGATATTTTTTAGGTTTTTTCTATGAGAAAACCTATAGAAAGTGAAGGTTTTGTCCAAATGAACATGTTTCTATTTCAGCCTTTATGATATTGTATTTAATTGTTCTTTTGTGCAGTTTGCCCCATTTAATCTTGAACTGTTTGGAAATAATAAAAACCTTAAGCTGTTTAAGATAAAATAGAAACTATTGAAAGTACACTTGCTTTTAATCCCTTCCTGGCATTGAGAAGAAATGTGTTAGTGAAAGAAATTTATTTAACTATATTTCATATGTGCTTTTTTAAAAGAGAATTTAAATAAATTTTTGAGGCATTTTGTCCTGAAATTAGGAATTCACAGATTTCTCATAGATATGTTTTTAAAAAGAATTAAAGGACCAAAATGACTATCACTTCCAAAACACACAAAAGCATTATGTGTAAGAATGATTTTCATGTAAACTCTGACCAAGGCAGAGAGAACAATGTGACACAGTAAAGTAATCAGTGCTGCTGCGCTGAGGAAGTTTGTGGCAGACCCTTCTGCATGGTGTGGGCCCAGCTCCCACTCAGAGATGCACAGGACCCACTCCCACAGATAGGTTCTCTTGTGGGTAATCAGATTTGCAATATACCTAGGCTGCTCTGAGTCTTGCTTTTGCTGAAAACTCCCTCACCCTGCAAGTGCTAAACCTTGCAGGGACCAGTGTAATCAGCTCAACCACTTTTGCCTTTTCATTTGTTAATATTCTTCTTCTGTGATGTGATTAGGGGCATTGGCTCCTTTTGTTCTAACTTGGGCATAGTGAGTGAGGACCATTTTGTAATGTGAGGAGATATAGAATAAAGGCTTGTCATGGCGGAGGCTGTGGCTTTTGCTCCCCTTGAGAGAAAAGCCATGCTGTTGTCCTTTTTCCTTCACTGGACTCAGTAGTCCGTGTATACGTTTTGTTTCATCCATAATGACGCAGACACTGCTAGCCAGCCGGTGTCTGCATCAGAAGGTGAGTGGCCATGCATCAGTCAGTCTCATGCACAGCCACATAAGTTCAACAAATGTGCAACTTACCCACCTCAACCCTCATCACTCTCTATGCAGCTTCATCCACAGACTGTGCACCTAACCCTGACCATAGTTACTCTAGCAACTGTGGGTAGATCTGTGGTTCTGATGTGCCCCAGGCCTCCCAAATACTATAAGTCATATCTGTGCACTTTAATAAATGTCCAGACACAGCTGATCTGGAAATAGCACTGTAAGTGCTGGGCACCTTGGACTCTCTGTCAGGGTTGCCCCTTTCCCACTGCTCCCCCTCCTGCTGGCCCTTTCCTGACCAGGGGCTCTATGTCACACCCTAGGATACCTGCTATATAGCAGGAGTCACTGACCAAAAAAGGGAACAATCCAAAGAGTCATTTTAATGTTTAAAAAATGTGTGTCAATCTCAAATCTGAGCACAGTTGAAATCACCTACAATTTCATTCAACATACTTCGAAGAAAATGCTTCGTAAATTAAACATTTTTAAGACAAAATCAGAAAATGTTTAATTTAAAAGTTTCCTTAAAAGCAAATCTTGTAGACCCTGGCTGGGTGGTTCAGTCAGTTGGAGTATCATCCTGAGCACCAAAATATTATGGTTCAATTCCCAGTCAGGGTGCTTATGGGTAGCAACCAATGAAAGTTTCTCTCGCACATTGATTTTTTTTTCTCTCAAATAAATAAACATATCCTCAGGTGAGGATTACTTTATTTTAAAAAAGTAAACCTTGATAAGTGACTGCAAACTGAAGAAGAAAACAAGGGAAAACATATCATTTGGATGTGAGCTGAGGGCTGGGCATGTTGTACATGTCCGTTCATATTTTACTTAACCAGCTCCACAGCCTTGTGCATTTTGGTGCTCTGTGTGGTTCTCTGTTACTTCAGGAAATTCCACACATAGGTCCTGGCACTGAGCCCTCAGGGTCAGGTAAGACAAAAGGAGGATCAATAAGGTTCAACAGCCAAGAAAAGAATCAACTTCTCATCTGTGCCACTGCCCTGCCCTGGAGGACAAGGGAGAATGCTGGCAGACTGGACACCATGATGTCCAAATAACACCATTTGATGTTATTATGACCTGCAACTTCTATTTTAAAGGGAGCCCCCTAGGAATTATGTTCTGTGAACAGGTCAAATCCATGTTACAGATATACCTGGTTACCTGGCCTCAGCCCTCCAGGTGGATCTGAAGGCTTGCCTGTCAGAAGACTGGCTGCCCCACACCTCCCCAGGGAGTCACCATGTCTCCTAGGAGCTTCTCAGAGAAGGAGGGCTATGTGGTCACTGCTGAACTACTTTCTTGTATTCAGGGCACTAAATGTTCCTGGAAAGAAGACATTGCTGCCTCCAAAGCCTGCCCAGCTCCATGTTATCTGTGTTCATTTACTAAGAGGAATACCTTCTATACCAAAATATTTCTTTTCTCAAGGTAGAAAAATCATAGTCATATTTCTTAGCAATAATATTAAGTATTATCTTTTCCATTTTGTAGCTGAGAAAACTAAGGCTCAAGTGATTAAGAAATATAATCTGTAGTTGATTGAATAAAAAGCTATGGTATTTTTACACAATGGAATACTATGTACACTGTAGTAAAAAAAAAAAAAAGAGAAGGAAATCTTACCTTTTTCGACAGCATGGATGAACCTGGAGAGTGTTATGCTAATTGAAATAAACCAGAGAAAGGTTTGTGACTCCACTTATATATGGGATCTAATGAATAAACTAAACAAAAATAGAAACAGACTCATAGCTGTCGGAGGGGGAAAGGGAGGGGATGGGATGAAAAAGGTGAAAAGATGAAAAGAAAGAAACCTCATAGATACAGACAACAGTATGATGATTGCCAGAATGAAAGGAGGTGGGAGGAGACAGAAGAAAGTAAAGAGAGGATAAATGGCGATAGAAAAAGACATGACTTGGGTGGTAAACACACAATACAATATATGGATGACATATTACAGAATTAAACTATGTAATTTTATTAACCAATGTAACCCCAATAAATTCAATAAAGAAGAAATATAATCACTATAAGGTTATAAAAAATAAATGAGTAAGAACTACATTCAGGAGAACTAGTAAGTAGAAGAACCAACTCTATTTGATTAAAATCTTTATGTAGTTAAAATTCAATATTTTGAGCATCATGGGGAAAATATCTAAAAATGAGTGAATGTGAAATGCTGTTGTCTTCCTGCAGGAAAACTGAGTATATTCAGCACAGCTTTTCACAAAGACTCATCATTTTTCAATACTAAGGAAGTCAAATGAGAAAAAAAAAAAAAACCACTATTATTCTCACTTCTCTACATTGACAAGTAGTCAGGGAGCCTTGCAAACCCTTTACTGTATCCCTGGAATACACTGAACCTTTTCCCAACAACCTAAGAAACAACAGCACTTAACATTAACACTTGTTGAGGAACGAGCTTCTGTTGAGACCTGTTAATTCTGATCACAAGTAGGTAAACACCTGGTCAGGCTTCATAATTTGAGTTTCTTTTTGATTTGATGAGATTAACATTTTACTTCAGTTACCACCTAAACCTCAAATATACTGGGCCTCAAAATTATTAAAACTTCAGTTATTCAGAAAAAGAATAAAATATAGCTCCTCTATGAGGGATGTATTAAATCTTGGAGGATGGCTAGAGGTTGCCTGTGGAAGAAGAAACCACAGCCGCTCAGTGGAATAAATCAGTAGGAAGACAGGCAGAGGGCGGATCATTGTTTCCTCTTGGTGTGTCTCTCAGCACAAAGGTTGAGGAAGAAATGAGCTGCTGTGTTAGCCTAGCGTTCTAACTTAGAACAAGTCTTTGAATGCTGAGCCTCTTAGTAACTATTTGCAAAAAGATTTTTAAAATAGATTAAGCATAATGGGTCAAAACCCAGTGATTTGCATCCCTTTGTTTTCAGGTAGATTAGATGCATAGATTTATGACTCATATTTTTTGATTTAGAAAGTACTTTATTAAAATTAAATGAAGTTATGAATAGTAGAATTAAGAGCTATATTTTAATTGGACACCATATGAATTAAATATTTATGGTATTTTTAAACTGAAAGCTATAAAACTATTTCCAAGACAAAGTTTTCATAACTGCAGCAATAAGACCTGTTCTGGTGATTGCTGACACTGTTAAAAATGAAAACGACCAGGCGCAAGATAGATTTCAATATTCCAGTCCTAGAGTGCTTTCATGGTTGAAACCTCACATAAAGCAGTTAATTTGTTAGAATTATTTTGTGGTATAAAGCGTATTTTCAAACTATGAAAATTAAAGTTAGAAAGACTTTTAAAGTGGCAGTGATTTCTGGTACCAGTTATTGCTGCATAACAAATTGCTCCAAACTCTGGCAGCTTGAAGTAGCACATGTTTATTTTATCTCCTGTGGATGTGGTTTTGAGGGTGGCTCATCGGGGCTTTGGCTCGGGGCTTCTCACATGCTGATCCAGCTGTTGGCTGGACTGCTATCATCTGCAGTGACCGCGGCTGGAGGACCACACCTGCGGCGTTGGCTGTTGGCAGGAGGATGTGGTCCCTTGCCACAAAAATCCCTGAAAAGGCTGCTTGTGCCTTCTTGGGACATGGTAGCTGGTGTTGCCCTGAGGAAATGGTCTGAGGAAGAAAGGCAGAGCTGCACTAATCACACCAATGTGCCCCTGGGCCCACAGGTCAGCCCTGATGCCAGGTGGGAGAGTAAGAGCAAGCATGCTGCTGGAAGGTGGGACTTCCTGGGGCCATTGGAAGCTGGTCACTGTAATGCAGACCTTTACTTCATAATCATTGAAAAGCTTCTTTGTGTTCTTCCAACTAAACAGGACAGTAAATTGAAAAGTTGGAAACACGCTCTCAGACATCACTCATTCCCTGGACGGCATCATGTCCTACATTAATGTCCTAAATGTCATGGTGCTGCTCTGACAGCATTACCATTGCCAAATTTCCTGTGTCAAAGATCATCAAAATAACCACATTTTCAACAACTATGTATATCCTGTTAGGACAATCACTCTTCTAGGAGAGGAGCCAAAGTGTTCTCAAAGGTCTCACAAATAAGTGGTCTAGAGCCACGCGGAAACTGTGGGACACGTACAGCAGGGAGAAGAGCTGTGTGAGGGACTAGTAGGCAGTGCTGGGGGCCTCAGCCAGGCTGAGGGGACATGAGAGGAAGTTAAGTTATGGCCCCGAGATGAGCGACATATGTCCGTGTTCTCATCTCACCTCAGCCTTAACCTCTGGACTGGATGCTTGGATGTGGTGGGGGTGACTGTGTGGTGAGAATGGGGAGGTGGTTGGGATGGGTCTTGGAACAGAAATATTACACAGAATCAGGAGTCAAGTTGGTCAGATTTGTTTATCTGACTAAGGGTCTTTGAAAATAACAATGAAATTCTAAGGTCTATATGTTCTATTTTATATGGCATCCCTCAAAAATTCCCTCTTTTGTACTCAAAGTCCTTGACTGCAGTAATTCATTAGAATTAACCCATCAATTTCTATGTGAAAAATGGGAATTGTTCAGTGTTCCACATACTCTAGAGGATGAACATGTGTACCTTCCATGGTATTCCAATTATACAGGAGATGGGGCTGGGAAACATTTCTTCTGCTCACTTCTATCTATTCTGCACAAGAAAAACAACTTTATTTTCTGCAGTTACCTTAATAGTTTGCATGAATTAGATTTAATATTTGAAAAGTTCTTCTGAGAATATATTTGCCTGGCACATCTCCTTAGATGCTTGTTCAAAATTGTGCCACCTTTATCATTTTCCCTAATGAGAAAAAGCAGTGCAAGTTTGTGAAACTGAAAGCACAGAGAAATGTGCAGAGTAGAATGTGGATGTGCTGGGCACTGACTGGGAGGCAAGGTCAGAGACACTCAGGCGCAGCTGGGCCTAGGTAACACTTTAAAAACTGTATATATTTTGAAAAAGCTGTTTTGAACCAGAAAAAAAAATGCAGTCCTTTTAAAATGTGCTTTGATGAAGGAAAGAGAAGACACTTGGAGAGATGACAGCTAATACAAACTGAGACTGTTTGTCAGAATTAGGCAAGAGCTGATGCTGGCTTAATGCCAGCATTCCTGGGAACAAGGAGAGAGCCTGGCTGAGGGCAAGGGCCCCTTAGGGACAGGCACACAGGGGAGCACACAGACTGGCCCAGGCAGCTAGCAGGGGGTGTGGGAGTGGATGCAGTGCAGCCTGCGTGGCCTGGAACTGCGGGCCCCCAGAGCATGTGACCCTGTGGAGTGTGATCCTCCTTGAGTCACTGCTGCTCAGAACAGTTCCCAGCCTCCGGCAGGCACCCAGCAACTGCCCATGAGACAGAGCAATGACCTAAGGACGACTTGGCACCCCTCAGCACACTGGAGAGGAGAGAAAGGCCATCCCTCTGCAGAGGCAGAGGCAGAGGCGGAGGCGCCACCCAGGTGTCTGCAGAAGCCAACATCCCTCAGTTGGCCCCATGTAGTGCTTCAGCTGGAAACTCCTTTTTGTATGCTTTGTGTTGTGCTGTACCCTGACTGTCACTGTGGTGAGCTCCAGCAATGTCATAAAAGTAGAGATGCAAATTCTTACAAACGTCTTTGGCTGTGGGCAGTGACTCAGTGGCAGGTGTGGCAGGGTCAGGGATGGAGCTTCCAGGGGCAAAGCGAGCACTCCTCTTTCCATCTATGCTCCTGCTCCGGGAATTTCAGGTTTTTGAAGGTACTGCCAGATCTTATTCCCCTTCCTAAGAGCAGGGCCTGACGGTTATTGACTGAAACGGTGGACCTTGTGATATTTCACAAGAACTGATCCTTGAATCCCTACTATATCTAATTCTGAACGACTTTTCTTTCAAAACAATTTTCATGTTATTTCCTGGGAAGTAAACTATTCAGTAATGTGTTTTCATTGAATACATACTATTTGAGGTGATGGGGATCCAGAAAATCCATAGTTTTATGCTTGATGAGTTTATGATGCGGGAGCAAAAAAAAGGTGGCTCACACGAGCAGGTCACATGGCACGACTTGGGGCATGGCACAGCTTGGGGAGCGCCTCCCACGGCCATCACTTCTTGTCTCTGCCCTGCTGTTCTCCCACACTGATGAGGATCCATGGAGGCCACACAGTTAGCAAGTAATAAAAATGCATTTTGTTTAGGCACATCTACATAAACCACTAAGCACGCGTACTGCCTGCCTCCCCCCACCCCCAAGCATCAGACTCCAGATGTCTTCTCAACAATCAGCTTAATGAAGTTCAGAGCAACCAACTTCTCTCCCACACATAGAACTATTTTTAAAACTTAATTTAATGTGTTGTTCTGCTCACTTTTACGGAATTTACTCTTCTTTAACATTTTTTTGTCAGTGATATTCTTAAGCCAAAAAAATAATCAAAAATATAATTTCCAGAAGTTCATATTTCTTAACCTATATTAAATATCATTAAATAATCCTGCATGTATCAGCTGAGGTACAAAATAATACTCATACTTCTTTCCATTGTATTTGTATGGCTCATTCCAAAATACTTTTCTTTTTCCAAAATACTTTTTTTTTAAGATTTTTAATTATTTATTTATTTGTTTATTTTTAGAGAGAGGGGAAAGGAGGGGAAAAAAGAGAGAAGGAAACATTAATGTGTGGTTGCCTCTCACGCACCCCCCAACGAGAGACCTGGCCTACAACCCAGATATGTGCCCTGACTGAGAGTTGAATGGGAGATTCTTTGGTTCACAGGCCAGTGCTCAATCCACTGAGCTACACCAGCCAGGGCTGATTTCCTATTTCTGATGAGCTCAGTAGCATTCCAAGTTTTCCTTGAATAGAACATCATCTTATTCATTTCTTTATCTCAACCATCAAGAACGTATCTGAAAGACAACAAAAGAGGAAAAAATGGCCACCTGAGCAACTAAAATATAGGCCATGTCTGAAGTTTATAAAAATTGGTTATGGCCCTGGCTGGTGTGGTTCAGTGGGTTGAGCAATGGACTGTGAAGCAAGGGTCATGGATTTGACTCCCAGTCAGGGCACATGACTGGGTTGGAGGCCAGGTCCCCAATAGGCCCCCAGTAGGTGGTGTGTGAGAGGCAACCACACATGGATGTTTCTCTCCCTTTCTTTCTCCTTCCCTTCCCCTCTCTCTAAAAATAAATAAATAAAATCTTTAAAAAAACACTGGCTACAGAATCTCACCTAGTCCCTGACCCAAATCACAGCCTACTTACTGGTTTTCGACAATATTTTAAGGACTTACCTATGTTTCTTCTCAACCCACAGCAGTGATTATAGGGCACTGGAGAGAACTGGACACAGTCAGTAGAGGTACTGGCTGGATTTGTCAGCACTTACTGACAGCCCAGCAGAAGATGAGACAGGAGACAGCCAGAGGCCAATAGAAAGGCCCGCAGAGCTGCGGGGCAGGTCCCACTAGTGGAGCTGAGAACAGGCCCAGGTATCTGTAGGGCCTCAGTGATCTTTCCATGTTAGAACCTAAGCTGAATGATAGCCAACAGTGGTCGCCGAGAATGCATGCTAGTTTGATTGTCGATCACTTGCCCATTTGTTCATTTACTCACCAAGTGAGACACATGGGACTGGCCTGTCCCTGACACCTGCTCCACCCTAAAGGGCATGCACAGAATGTGAATGGCAACAAGCATGATTTTTTTTGTGGAAATCCTTAACAGGTTGGAGAGATAAATAAAGTAGAGAACCCTCTACTCTTCAATGATACCCATATTTCATTAGAGCCCACCTCCCTCCTTCCTCAAGTCCCTTGTTGCCTCTCAATTCCTATTTGTTTTCCTTTTCTGCAGAAAGTTTGGCCCTTTCCTCATCTCCTCTGCACCCATGCCATCAGACCTGCCCTGGACCTTCCAGGGCTGCATTAGGGGATTTTCTTAAATAATGGCTGTTCTTTCTATAGGAGAACTCCCAGCTTCAGCTAGAAAAACTAGTCATTTTTGTCACACCTCTATGAGGATTGTATATTTAGGAGATATGTTCACATAGTGTATACATATATTTACATGTTCAAAGTTGCAAGCCCCTGTTTACCAGAGTAGGAAAAAGAGGACTTGTTAACAATATGTTACAATCTCAGGCATGAAGAGTACGTGCTTGTTCATGCAGCTGACTAAGTCCTTGCTCATAATTGGCACTTCTCCTAGACTGGCTGTGGTCTCCACAATTTTACCCTCAGAGGTCCCTTCCCCCAGTAACATTTCTCTCTCTGCATGCAAAACTGCCCCTTGTGTCAGAACTCCATAAACACTCATTCTCGGGACCATTAACTTCTGCTTGAATTTAAGCTGTAAGATCACAAGCTTCGTGAGGTCAAGCATACACAAACAAAACTCTAGAAAATGACACAGGTTTTGCCTAAATCTGGGTAACTTTTAGATAAATTAGTGAAGTTTTTTTCACTTGTTTAAAGTCTGAATATATAATACTCTTTCAACTCTGAAATTTCATGAACTATAAAACTAAGCAGAAGGAAAACAGCACTTTAAAGATTTGTGCAATTCATAAACTCGTTAAAAATTATTTGAAAAGTATTAATTAGGTTCACAGTGTCTGAATCCCCCCACCTCAGTTATAAACAGCAAAGTGCTGCCAAGTGTTAGTAAATGAGAGCAAGCTTTACCCCAGAGAACTACGGCCCGAACTCTGAGTTAGCAGGTGCGTTGTTTCAAACACTAAGAGCATTTTGAGGTCTGGTGAGGAATTGGGTTCTCAGTCTATTTAAATGAGATACTTTGGATATAATCCTAGCAGTGGAATTGCTGGGTCAAAAGGTAGATCCATTTTTAGTTTTCTTAGAAAATTCCATACTGCTTTCCACAGTGGTTGTACCAGTCTGCAATCCCACCAACAGTGCACTAGAAACATCAATCCAAAAGAACCTATGCACCCCAATGTTCATAGCAGCACAATTTACAATAGCCAAGTGCTGGAAGCAACCTAGGTGCCCATCAATAAATGAATGGATCAAAAAATTATGGTACATTTACATAATGGAATTCTATGCAGCAGAAAGAAAGAAGGAGCTCCTGCCCTTTGCGACAGCATAGATGGAACTGGAGAGCATATGCTAAGCGAAATAAGCCAGGCAGTGAAAGACAAGTACCATATGATCTCACCTTTAACAGGAACTTAATTAACAAAACAAACAAACAAACAAGCATAATATAACCAAAGACACTGAAATTGAGAAGAGGCTGATAGTCACCAGAGGGGAGAGGGGAGGGAAGATCAGGGAGAAAGGGGAAGGGCTTGGAGCAACAAGCATAAAGGACACATGGACAAAAACTAGAGGGGGTGGAAATGGGAGGGAGGTGGGGAGGGCTGGGGCAGTGGGCTGGAATGGGAGTAAAAGACAGAAAACTGTACAAGAACAACAATTAAAATTAAAAAATTAAAATTAAAAGAATAAAATTTAAAAAAATAAATGAGATACTTTGGTGGCTGAAGGCCAGGCCCACTGCTTTATTCTTGGCGGGAGAATGCCAGTTGCTCAGATGCATCACAAGCTTCTTCCACACGCTCCTTTGAGTCCAGGATCTCTTTACTGTAGACAACACATGGAAACAAATGGCCCTGTTAACTGCTGATTTCCACAAGAAATTAACTGTATCTGTACTTTTTATGAGTACTTTGCAATCTGTTGTTATAAACTTACTTGTCTGATTCACTTGAGCATAATATTTTTAATTGCCCTCTCATAAGTCCCCGTGGGATCCTGGGACTACTCATTGGGAGTCATGACTCAGAAGGATGCTGTGGACTCTGGGAGGGAAACTGCAGTGGGCCACTGCACAGCAAAGGTCAAGAGTGACCTCTGGAGAAAGAGCATGCTGTGTCATGTGCCAATAATTAAGACAGGTACGTCCCAAAACAGAAAACAAGGGTCCATTGTCCAAAGTTACATAACAAGATAGAATGACTGAGTCAGAAAACGTTTATGTGAATACGGTCTACAAAAATCTGCAAAATATAGAAAAGAGTAGATGTCGAATGAAACATTTTAGAAATGAATAATATTTAAGAGTTTGGTTTGATTATGTTACTGCTAAAATTCTATCTTAATTGAACTATTCTTTGTTATAAAGTGCGTAAAAATTAACCTTTGAGTTTGGGAATTAATGAAAACTTTTGATATTATAAAACTAATTTGCAGTGAGTTGAGGAATAGCAACTTTGACCAGCAGATGCACAGTGGGAAAACTAAATTTGGAATGTAAGATGCTGGATTCAGAACATACATCTTGACATTTTTTCATAAGGCAGTGTAGTTGGGGAAACACAGAGGTTTTTGAAACCAGACACCGGGATTCACACACTGGCGCCGCTCTCCACCAAGTCTGTACAAGCCTGCACTCACTCCAGAGCTGTTTCTTCATCTGCTTACAAGAGACACTCCCCTCATCTTTCAAGGCCATTGTGTGAATTAACTCAGACGGGCTGTGTGTCCTAATGCTGACACATAGTGAACACTCACTAAACGTCAACTGTGTTTGTGTCTTCTTCCCTTTCACTTTTGGATTCATACTTTCCTTATCTCTAAAATAGCAGCTGTAATGAAGCCAATATAAATAAAGCCAGTATATTGTCCATTACTACTGTAACTAATGAAACTAATATATGCTCTTACATAAAAATGCTTTGCAAACTGTAAAACCATATCACACTTCAGAGTTTGTTTATATGGAGGATGATCACCATACATGAGAAAAGAGAGTTTATTGCTTGTCCATTATCACATAAATGGTATCATAATAAAAATATGTTTCTAAATGTAAAAGAGGAGGATTTATAACTCCACCATGGAAATGGCCAACTCAGAACACTTGAGTCTACTTTGCTTATACTTTGTTCAATGAGTTTGTTATAATAGTTTCATGAGCAGGCCTCCCAGTGAGAGCCAGTTCCTCAGAAAACCAGTCTCAATGATCAGGCCAAATTTATCCATCCTTGTAAATCTGTTAGTCCATATCCAGATTTTTAAATAAGGGTCTTCTTAAATGTATGTATAGTTATGTGATACGATACTGAAACAACTCATAAAGTTGGATGTCTGATACTAAATGTGAAAATGTGATATTACAACAGCCTAAAAACATCTCTTTCACTGCTCTTCTCACTCAATCCAGATCCTGTATGCCAAGATATTTTTATACTCTACTTTTTAATTAACTTTTGAGATATAATTTATGTGCTATAAAATACCCATTTTTGGTGTAAATTTTGGTGAGTTTTCACAAGTGTATAAACCATGTGCATACATTCATATCTCTGTACCAGAAAAAAAATACAGAATATAACCATGACCAAAAAAAGGTTCCCTTGTTCCTGATGCCAGTATACCATGAACCCAATGAGCTGCCACCACCAGCTGCTCTGCTTTCTACATTTTCTGGTATTTGATTTCAATGGAAAGCATAGGGTGTGGATTCTTGGGCACCCATCTTCTTTTATTCAACATAATATTTTCGAGATGCATTCATGTTGTTTGTTCTTCTTATTCTGAGAAATATTCTACTGTATGAATATAACAGAGTCCATTGATTCATTTGCTGTTTGATGGAAAGGCTGTTTGGCCATTCTGAGTAACACCTCTATAAACATTTGTATCCAAATAGTGTGGACATATGTTTTCATTTCTCTTGGACAAATGCCTAAGAATGTAAATAATTACTTATGATAAATGTCATTTAACTTTTCAAGAAAGTGTCAAAGCTATGTCAAAGTTGTACTAATTTACATTTTCACCAACATTGAGTGGGATGATTGAAATCTTAATAATACTGAATCTTCTGATCTATTAAAATGGTGTACTTCTCCATTTATGTAGGTCTCTTATTTTCTGTCAGCACTGCTTTGTCATTTTCCATTTCCATTCTTGCTTATTTTTTAAATTATCCCTAATTACATCATGTTGTATGCTGTTATAAATCATAACCTTAAAAAATACTGAACACCAATTTTTGTTGCTAGGTATGTAGAAATACAATTAATTTTACATGTTGACCTTGTGTTAGCTAACTTTATTAAAATCATTCTGGTAGCTATTTGTAGTTTTCCAGGAATCTTGTACCTCATAATCAGATTGTCTATTAATAAAGACAGTTTCATTTTTCTTTCCTAGTGTGTCTGCTTTTTTCTTTCTTTTCATAGTACACTTGTTAAGAACTCCAGTACCATGTTCAATATAAGTGCTGAGACTAGCATTCTTGGTGCTTTCCAATCTCACAGGAAGAGAGTGTTCATGCTTTCATTCTTAAGTAAAATTTTAGCATTATAATTTTATAGATGTCTATTTTCAACCTTAAAAAGTTGAAAATGTTTGATTTGCTGAGAGTTTTAAGAATGGATATTGAATTTTGTCACGTTTTCTTCTGCGTTTATTACCCAATCATATGTTTTCTTTTATTAATTTAGTAAAGTGCATTGAATAATTTAAAAATGTTAAAACTTTACATTCCTGGGATAGATCCCACTTGGTGAGGCATGTTGTGATTTCAATATATTATTAAATTTGACTTGCTAATACTATGAAAAAAATTGCATTTGGCATCACAAAGGCTATCAGGCTGTGGGTGTCTTTCTTTCGGGGCTGTTATCTGGTTTTGATGTTGGAGTAATACTGGCTCTATTTGTCAAGTCTGCTCTCCTATATGAGTGTTGTGTTTCCAACATGAGCGTTGTAGAGGTGAGTTTTCATTAAACGTTTGATAAAAATTCACAGTGAGCTTATTTGGATCTAAAATTATCATTATGATAAATTATTATTAATTAAAAATTAATTAATTTTATTGATAGATTTTTACTGAAAAAGGTGCTTTTGGGGTTTTTTTTTTTAGCTACTTTTGGTAAGCTGTATTCATGAATGAGTTTGTTCATTTCATCTAAGATATTCTATAAATTGGCATGAAGTTGCTCGTAATAGTCCCTCAGTACCCTTTTATTTTCTGTAAAATCTAGTGATGGTCGCTATCCTCTTATTGTTGGCATTAGGAATTCATGTCTTTTCTTTTCCTTGATAATGACTTTTCTTCCTTTTTTTTTTACATTTTCAAAAAATCTGCATTTGTTTCAATCATCTTGTATTGTTTTCCATATTTTATTTTGTAACTTTCTGGCTGAATCTTCACATTTATTACTTCCTTCTTTCTACTTACTTGGGATTTAATTCACTTCTCTTTTCCAAGCAGGGGGGAATTCTCTCCCCCCCCATTGTCCTTCTCCTCTCTCTCCCCCCCCCATTGTCCTTCTCCTCTCCTCCTCCTCCTTTTCCTTCTTCATGGCTAAAGGTGCAAAAAGCTTAGATTGTTTATTTCAGATATATCCTCTTTATAAACAGCAGTGTGTAAAGCTATAAATTTTCTTCAAATTTCTGCTTTATTAGTATGACACAAATTTTTAAGCATTTTGTTGCCATCCACATTCAGTTCACAATATTTTCCACTTTTGCTTATGAATTCTTCTATTATCTACTGGTTGTATAGATGTGTATATTATAATGTCACAAACATTTGGCCATTTTTATTCTCCCTGCTGCTAATTTTCAGTTTTATTCCAATGTTATCAGTTTGCACATACTGAATTGCTTCTTCTCCTAGAGTGCATGGAGAATTGCTTATGATGACATGGTCTGTTCTGGAGGATGCCCTGTGTGCACTCACAAGAATGGCTACTTTTTTGGTTGTTGTGTGGAATGGTCCACAAAATTTATTAAAACAACTCGGTTAATAGTGTGTATAAACCTCCCTTATCCCTAGAGATTTTCTATTTACTTGTTCTGTCGATTATTAAAGTGTGTGGTTAAGACTCTTACTCTTATGGTTGATTTGTCTATTTTTGCTCTTAGTTGTCAATATTAACTTTATGTGTTTTTAAGCTCTGTAGTTGGGTACATAACCAGTTAGAGTGGTTTCACTTCTTGATGAATTGACTTCATCATTTTGAAGTGTTTCTCTCCATTTTTGATAACATTCCTGGTCATGAAGTCCACTTGCTCTGAAATTCATACAGCTACCGCTAATTTACTATGAGTAATGTGTGTGCATGTATATACATACATATATATATATATGAATACCTTATGCTGAAAATTTCATTTTCTTTAAAATGATTAACATGTCAGTATTTGAAACCTCCACTTTAAGTTACAATGATTTGATTATTTACTTAATAAAATTTTAGTATGTTTAGGTTAAATGATTTTCTATTTCTCCCCTCTATGTTTTTTCTTTTCATGCCTTTTTTAATCCTCAACTGAGGATTATATCCATTGATTTTAGAGAAAGAGGAAGAGGAAGGAGAGAAGAGAGTGAGAGCAAGAAAGAGAGAGAGAGAAAGAAACATCAGTGTGTTGCCTCCTGAATGTGTCCCAACTGGGGATCGAACCCACAACCCAGGTTATGTGCCCTGACCAGGAATCAAACCCATAGCCTTCTGGTGCATGGGATAATACCCCAGCCAACTGAGCCACCTGACCAGGGTCATGTCTTCTTTTTGATTAATTGAATATTTTCTCATATTGCATTTTACCTCAATTATTAATTGGCATACTAGCTATACCACTTTGACTTATATTTAAATATTAGTATATTTTGAGCTCTCTAATAAACAAACTCTATTGAAAGAGTTTGTTGAGAGAGAATTGAAAGTTTATTAGGGAGTACTTTGGGGATTGATACCTATGATGGTGGAGGAAGCAGGATTGGACAGAGAAAGAAATCAGGATTGATGTAGACTTGCCTACTTCATCTGAACAACAGAGAGCTTTAGAGCAGAAATAGTCCATCTGCATTGTCCTGTATGGAACTGAAATTCCCAGTTTATAACTATGCCTTGGTCAGCCATGCTAGACCATTAGATAGATACCTCCTGGTCAATGATTGAGTTCTCTTTTTTGTTTAGGCCTTTGGATAGTTTATTTTACTATGTAGACAAGTTCGCTGCGTATTTTCTCCTGCAATGGCTAATCTATGTATAATTCTTTCCACTGAATATTTCATCCTTCTCATTTCTATAACTTCCCTTCAGTTCTTCTTTCCATGCATTTATATTCTCCCCTCATTCTGGTCCCAATTTCCTTGAATCCTTAAACATAACTGAACACAATCTAAACATATTCTTTAATATTCTGATCTGCCAATTCTATCATCTCTATTATTTCTGTCTGTTTTTATTGACTAAATATAATTTTTGTGTCTATATGTTGTCTATTGAACGTGTGATATTTGGACTATTACATTTTCGGGGTGTTGAATTTTGTTTTCTTCCTTTTAAAGACTTTTTAGTGTTAGGACTTTGTTTTATTTCTTTTGGAGTTTTGGAGTTTGTTTTTGTAAGCCATTAAGTTCCTCACAGGCCAGGTTGATATTTGGAGGCTTATTTTTAAACTTTTGTAGGGCAGATCTATAGTAGCCTTGATCCGGAGCTCAACTGGCCTTACCAGTAAGGATTGACCCTTCTTGGGTTTCTACTGCTTGCTCTTTAGAACTTGCTCAGAGTGGTCCCGGCACCGCTGGACCACTGCTGGACCACAGGAAAGCCCTGCCCTGTGGAAGGCTGGAAATTGTTCCCATTGCAGACTCCTGTGCCCCCTCCTCTCCGAGGCCTTACCCCACAGCATGTGTGTAGGCAGGTCTTCTGCTAAAGAGTCCACAGGACCCTTTCTCTGATTTCTGGAGCACTTTCCACATGGGTCCCCCTTTCCTGTGTTTCTCCTTCACAAGGTTGTCCTTGCACATTCTCCTGAGGCAATTTCCCTAGATTGGGAGGCCTGTCTGCTCAACTAGGACAGTTGCCTTGCTGTGCGGTTCCTCTCCCCTGCATCTGGGCTCAGAAATTGCTTCTGAGTAGAATCTGGTGCAATCATGGGTCCCCCACATTTCCCTTCTCTGAATAACTACACTGCTTGCTGACCAACATGTGAAAACAATTTTATTTTTTTTAATATTTATTTTATTTAAGGTAGGAGAGTAAGTCTGATTCTGAATTCCCTCACCTCATGTCCAGAAGTAGAGGTGGTGGTCGGTTATTCACTCTTCTTTTTTTCTTCCTTTCACCTCATCAAAAAGTCATGCACTATCTCCCTCAGAGAACTGTCTTAGGTCAATTGCTCTCTGTTTATTCTGCATAGAAATCTCTTCCCTCCCAGTCACTATTTAATCTTTGCTTAACCTTGGTGATTAACTACCCTACCTCTAGCCTCTGCCTTTCTTAAAGCTTTTCATTTTGGCTAGCTCTTGTGGCATAATGAACAGCCCCCAAATTCTGTGGCTTAAAAAGTGTCTTTTATAATGCTATAGGTGGGCTGGGCTCTGCTGGGAAATTCTGTTCCACAAGGTACTTGAAGTTGCCTCAGTCATCTGGACTGTAGCTCTCCAGTGCACGATTGGAGGGGTCACCTTGAGGGCTTGGCAAACAGGCTGGGACAGCTGCATCTGCCTTCCTTCCATGTCATCTCTTCATGTCATAGCTCCCCATAGTCTCTCCAGCTGGGGCTACTTCCTTGGAGACTCATGACTCTTAAATGTGAAAAAGCGGAATCTGACAGGCCCTCTTAGGGCCTAATCCCAGAACTGGGAAGTTCACTTCTGCCACATCTAACTGGTTAAAGCTACCACAGGTATCGAAGGGGATTATACAGCTATGGTTATTAATTCACTGTGCTACCAATGCAAAGATTAAAAAGATAAACAAGTAGAGTCTGGGCAGACCTACTCCTTAAAGATAAACTCCTTATTTTGGAATAATTTCAAATGTAGAGAAAAATTACAAAGATAATACAGAAACTTTCCACATGTTGTTGCTCAACTAGTTCCTTGTCATGGTAGCACTTTCTATTACCATGGTTCCTCGGTGAGAAGCCAACACTGGCACATTCCTATTAACTAAGCCCCAGAATGTATGGAGGAATCACCAGTCTCTCCCCTAATGCCTGTTTTCTGTTCCAGGATTCATCCAGGACCCACACTGCATTTATAGACCCACTTCTATATGATCATCTGATTGTGACAAAAGTGCCACTAGAACTTAGGGCACAGGATGGCCTTTCAGAACACAATACTGAACCAACTGTCCATCGCAGAGAAACAAGAACCCGACCTTCCCTCATGATTTATGCAAAAGTTAATTTAAAATGGCTTTAAATATGACATATTATGTTATAGTGCTTTTAATTTAAAACAGAATTACATCTTCATAACTTTGGAATAAGAAAAAATGTTTAAATGGGGCAAAAAAGCCACTAGGCATTAAACAAAAATAAATTTGGTTTTATTAAACTTAATTACTTCTGCTAAATAACAAATGACATTAAGAGACAGAAAGTGAAAACCTCTCACATATATACAACAAATGATTCATATCCTGAAAATATAAAGGAATCCTAAAAAGTATTTAAATCAATAAATATAGATCAAAATAAACAGTAAAATGGCAAAGGCCAACAAATATATCACAAAGAGGATATCTAAACGGCCAGAGACTATGAAACATCCTACACCATGGAAATATAAATTAAACTCACAAGATACCATTACACATCCACCCAAATGACTTATATCAAAAAGGAACAACACCACTGTTGGAGAGAATATGGAGATTAGAATGGTTGAGTATTATAGTGAAAGTGTAAAATGAAACAAAACACGAACAAACAAGACCTCAGAGTTACCACTAAACTACAGAACCAACACCATTAAGAGCCACCAGAAGTGCAGTTTTCCAGAAGCCTGACAACTAAGGAAATAAAAAAAACCATGTTGAGACCAGTAGGAGGGGTAGCCATGTGGAATGGTCTGGTCCCACACCCACGTCTGGTGGATAAAAATCAGGGGTATCTCGACTGCAGAGGTCCCCTCTGAGAAGTGAAGGGTCCCACCCCCATACCAGGACCCCAGGACAGGGTTTCAGTGCTGGGAAAGAAATCCCTATAAATTTAGGCTGTGAAAACCAGTGGGGATTGAGGCTGAGGGAGACAGGGTGTTCTGGGGGGATGATTAAACAACATCATCCCCAATAAATTTAATAAATTTTTTAAAAGATTGTAAAATGACAAAACAAATTTGAAAAATTACAAGACATACAGTAGTTGAATGAATAAAGAAAAGCAAGACCCAACTCTACTGCCTACAAGAGACTCCCTTAAACTTTAAGGCCACGCGTAGGCTGCAAGTGAAGAGACGGAAAAAATATCCATGCAGCCGGAAAGCAAGAGAAAGCAAGGCAGCAGCGCTGGCATCACACAGAGCAGACTTTCAATGGAGGCCGATGGGTGTTCTCGCCTGAGGAGGTTCATCAAGCCGTACATTTAGGACTGGCACACTTTCCTCTTTGTGTCATACAACTCAATTTAAGAAACAGGGAAAGAAAAATGGAAATATGCATACTTTGCTCTGTTCCTTAAAATTCTTGAATGATCTTGTAATGACATGGAAAGGAAGACCAAAGTCCTCACCATTGGTTCTAAGGCCACCAATGGGCCTCTCTTCCAGCATCATCTCACTCACTGTATCCAAGGGGTGTCAAACTCATTTTCACCGGGGGCCACATCAGCCTCGTGGTTGCCTTCAAAGAGCCAAATGCAATTTTAGGACTGTGTAGATATAACTACTCCTTAACAGCTGAGAGCTTGGCTCTGCCACCTGGTAGAAACAAGGTTCTGGGCCGGATAAAACAAGATGGAGGGCCGGATTCGGCCTCTGGGCCTTGTGTTTGCCACCTGTGCTCTATCCAATCCCCATTCCATCCTTTTGTTTCCTTTAATAAGCGATATACTTTCAAATCTAGTCTTTGACATGTTATTCCTTCTCTCTAAAAAATTCTCTGCTTCTTGTTCTTCCTTTTGTTTTCATTTTAAAAGTGTTTCATCAAATGAATTAGTAAACTAACTCCTCACTAGGCATCTGCGATGATACATCAGTAAAAATTGTCTTTCAAGGTCACCAAATATCTCCAGTTGACATTAGAAATAACTCCTCTAGAAATTGCCAACTAGGCTCTGGTTGGCTAGCTCAGTTGTTTGGATTGTCGTCCTGATGCACCAGGGCTGTGGGTTCAATTCCCAGTCAGGGCACCTAGCGGAGGCAGCCAGTGCATACCCAGAGAAGTGGGCCACAGGGTGATGTCTCTCTCTCTCTCTCAAATCAATAAAAAATTATCAACTAATAAAAACATATTGGATGATATAACTAGGAAACCACATTTTTCAACTGTAATGGTACATTTGCTATGTAAGTATAATCCTTAGACACTAAAACTCTTAGGTTAAAGATCAATAGATAATCAGACATTTCCCAAGGTGTTCAGTTAGGTAAGCCCAGTTTACTTGCTGATTTTAGAGTACAATGTACCCCACATTGGAGAAATCTTGCCAATTCCACGTTAACTCAGAGACCAAGCTTAAAATGAATGAAGCTGAGAAAACATCTGTTATGTGTTACATGCCTATTGAAATGATGCAATACAAAGCGCATAGCATCGTCTCTGGAGTGAATCTTACACAGCCTCTACATTTAATGTAAAATTGACAGGAAATATAGGATATAAAAAACAAGTTAAAATACACCAAAAATAAATGATTTAGACAAATCCAGAACATCAAATATCGCCCACACCAATGTGCACACACACACAAAGCTAAGTTAGGGGCTCAGTGCAGTTCATGGCTTTGATGATAGTTTGCTTTTTTAAAAAACTTAGCATTTTCAAGGAAAAATTTGAGAAGATTAAATATGCCCATTATATGGTATTAGGGAAATATTACCACCTTAGCTTTAATAATGATTTTTAAATTATGTAGAAAATGCGTTAGAAATGCCTGCTAAAATATTTATGCATTAAAAGCCAATGTCTACAATTTACTTTGAAAATTTAACAAAAAAGATAAAATATCACAAAATATAAACAACCTTTATAGCTGACGTAAACATTCACAAGTCTCCTCATCAGAAAGATTTCTCCACCCCTCCACCTAGAGGGACTAAGTGAGGATCTATGAAAACCTACCTGCAGATATTTTCCACAGCGTTTATTCCAAATATAACTATTCATTTTTTAATGCTTATGTTCAGTGTTAGGCTTTAACTCCTTGAGTAAGGCCCACGCTATCTTATTAGACACTGTTTGCAGATGTCCAATAACTATTTGTTAAATGGAAAAAAAATGGAGCACACGGATGATTCCCTACTCTCCAATCATTAATTTGTGCTTGTTCTCATGTTGTTTTTCTTTATAATGGACAAACTGTTTTCCTAATCTCAGTTTTATCAACTGAAATACTCTGACTCTCCCCTCAAATATTACCTCCTCTGAAGTTTTTTCATCTTGCCAACCAAGATAAAGTCTTCATAGTCTTATAATTTTCCCATTATTATTCACACTCACTTTCTATGCAATCATTTTTGCATTACACTATGTATGTCCATGAAAACAGTGGTTGTAACTTTCAATGTCTTTTCTCCTTAAATCCCATTACTTTGTAGGGGTATAACAAACACGCTTTGAATTGGGCTCATATCAATAAGGGCACAGCACACCTATTATTTCATTATTATTTTTAAGTTCTAAATATTCTTTTGTGACAAATAGTGAGGATTTGTCTCAGTTGCTTTGCAGTCGCGAGTATTTCCTAATGATAACTAACAACGGGATTAACCAGTTCCTCAGACAAATCCCATCTCTCCCTGCAGTGAGTGCTCAGAAACAGCTGGAGCTGGGCCCAGGGCGGAGGCAGAGAAGCCAGGGTACAGTGAAGGTGGAACAGTCAGGCCCGAGGTCTGCTTGTCGCAAATGCTGTCCAGGAGATGACAGTGGGGACTGGGAAATCTCTGAGCCACGCAATTGGGAAGCACTTGAGATGCAAGGACAACCTGAAGGAACTGAAGGGTGACCGCAGACCCGCACCTAAAACCCACAGGGTCCTTGTCGCATTGGCTTGTAGCTGGCATCTCAAGGAGGGCTCCTCCCCCCCGGGCCGCAGAGGGTCTGCTGCCTGCAGGGGTGCGTAATGTGTGCGCAGACAGGACCGGCCAGGGCTCCCCTGCCCCCGCGCACCTGGACACGGGGACACCGAGAAGGGGAAGGCAGAAGGAGGTCAGAGCCTCTCCCTGGGGTATTCGCGGAGCAGCTGATTAAAAAAAAAAAAAAAAAAAAAAAAAAGGACGCTCCTCTGAGCGTCTGCCTTCGGGAGCCCCGCCTTCCTGCCTTCCTGGGCACCGGGCCTATGAGGCACCGGCTGGGACTCAGACCCGAGGATATTCGGATTTTCGAAGAGTGCTGCACTAACAGGGGAGGCTCAACTTCGGCCTTCCTGTTCCCGAAGTACCCTCGCTCTTGCCTTAATGTGAACAGAGGCTTCCATTCTACGCCTATAGAAGCTCCTACTTAGTAGAACCCTGGGCTTTTCACTGGGTCTCACTCTTTTTTTGTTATTTGGCTTTCCCAGGAGTATATGATTTCCCAGTTGAGCTTTCTTTTTGCCTGTCATATATCCTAAAAAATCATACTTTCAACAAAACAGAGGTGCTACCTAGCTTTCAGGCAACCATTTGCAGGGCAGCACACTGCCTTGCACCGCATTCTATGCAACACGCCAGCGGTTGTGCGCAGCACCGCTATTTCTACTCAGTGGTCTATGATATTATGTGGTTGTTCCAGAGAATAGACCCAGGACAGAAATTAGCTGTGAGCCAAGCCCAGGTCAGAGTTTTCAGGCAGATCACTGCTTTAGGAATATTAACTCAGATCGAAATGATGATTTAACTAAAACGAAAACATGACACAATTCCAAATAATACCTTTCTCCAGATCCTCCATGTTGCTAGCTCTATGGAAGTAACAAGTTTTTGGAAGCCAAAAGTTTTCGTTTAGGTTAAAATATTGGGAGTACTTACACATGATGACAAATCTAATTTTAATTTTAAAAGTAATGATGATAAGAAGAAAATCCATAGTGATTTTTATTCCATTAAGACGTTAAGGAAATACTATTTTCTAATCCAATTCTCTCCATTTAAATCTAATTTTTGACTCAATCAATGTATTAGATTGTGGTTTAGCATTCTCCATGATCTTTAAGCACAGATTTAAGCTCATATTTTTTTGATATTTTTATTTTTTTTAGTGAAATAGAGTTGAAATATAGCATTATATTAGTTTCAGGTGCGCAACATAATAACTTGATATTTGCTTATATTATGAAATAATCACCACAATAAGCCTGGTTAACATCCATAGCCTCACAGAGTTACAATGTTTTTCTTGTTATAACCATTTTAAGATCCACTCTCATAGCAACTTTTGAACATGTGGTAAGGTGTTGTCAGCAGCAGACCCCATGCTGCACACCACATCCCTGGGACTGACTTACCTTGTGACTGTAAGTTTGTTCCTTTGGATCACCTTTGCTATCTTTCTTATTACTAAGTATCAATTTCCAAATACCACATTTACTTAGTATGTTATGGTTATAAAGTGCTTTCATACCTTCTTTGATTTTCATTTCAGGAAATATCTTTGAGGATGATATCTTTATTGTTATTCTCTTCCATTGTTATAGAACATAGTAATTAAATTTTTTCCCCAGGCTATGGCTAGAAAATATCAGCATTTTCATACTCAAAGTCCTTGTGATTCGCATCGCATTGTGCCTAACCTTTGTGCCAGCTGAGAGACGTCAACACAGATGCCCAAAGCTGGTGTTAAGTCTCTTCAGAAGCCACACTTCAAAACTAAAATTAAAAAAAAAAGATATATCATCACTCCTCAATTCCTGTACTCAATTCCTTAAACACTAAAGCAGTAGAGAACAAGAAGTTAAGAGCCAAATTATTCAAACTCTGTGAAATATTTAACCAAACAGACTTGCTAAAGAAAGATCTGTTCACATTTCCTAGCAGGTAAAAATTGACTTGTCTGGTATCCTGACAATTTGTTCTGAGAATATTGTAGCTAGCTCCTTTTGTCAAGCTAATTCTCTCCTTGATTTGGAGTGGAGGTGGGAGTGGAAATGTGGAATGAAGAGACCAGGCCCTGCATCAATGACTAGCTCACATTCCCAGCGCACCAGGGGAGGCTGCATGCAGGTGCTAACATTGCTCCCAGATGGCACTCTGGCCCTGAGCTTGGCTGCCAAGGGCCAGCTGTAGTGTGTGGGTTCTCGACTTCATGTGAGAAAGATTCCACAACATGGATTTAAGTGGCTATAATGATTTGTTTATTAAAGCTGGGGACAGTGATGCAAAGAAGGGCCTAGCATAGAAGAAGCTACATGAGACTCCCAAGCTGGACTGCATAAGCTTACTGGGAGGAGAGAGAACACAGGGCCTCGGGGACAGTTTTGGAGATCAGCCTGGGACAAGCTGCCACTGCCCATTGCCTTAGAGTTTAGGAGACCATTCCTGTGGCTGATTAAATATCTGATTAAATTAATGCAATCCCAATGACCCCTACTACTTTTTCATGTTCAACATTTTCTATATTTTCTATTTTCTATACTCAACATGTCCTTCTCAACTGTCTCCACCAACATTTCAAGATGTTCAACTCTTTCCCACCCCTGATGGGGCAGGGGACTTTTCTCATCTTCCCACTGCAACACTACCTTAACTCACGCTCTCCATTTCCTCACATTCCTCTCACTCCTGAACCCACTGTAATCTTACTTCCATGACCACTGTGCCATTATTGTTCTTGTCTAAGTCCCCAGTTGAAACTGGAGGGCAGCTAAATCCAGGGCTGGAACTATCTGCCCCTGTCAGCCAAAAAGCAGAGACAGGGATTAGATTATAATTGTTACAGAATGAACCTATGTGGGGGGCGGGCAAGATACTGTTACTGAAACAAGTTCCCCACCTCCAGGGTCTTTCCGTACTAGGTTTGTCTTGCCCAACGACCTTAGGAACTGTGGCTCTCGATGCCTGAGTTTGGTGAAAAGGAAAGGAACTATTTATTCAAAAGTTATACAAGTTTAGAGTAATGGCAGAATGTTGCCATTAAAATCTTAAAGTCCCTTAAAATACCCACAAACACACACAGTCCTTCCTTCTCCCCTTTGCCCAACCAGGCAAATCAGGGGTACTGCATTTCAGGAAAAAAATAGAAGCCTGTAGCTTCTCTAGACTCCTGGTTCCTTCATAGTCCATGCTCAGCTGGCAGGTCTCCCATGGTCCCCAGCCACTACCAGCTGTGTCACTACCACAATATCCAGTTCTTAATTCAAACCCACATGGCACCTTCTCATGGCCCACCAGCAAGAGTCCTTCCACCCCTTTCCTTCCCGCATGGTCTCCCATAGTCCTGCATTGTCTGTTACATTCTCTCAATGAGAGGGAGAGAGCTCTGCATGGCTGCCACATCTTGTTTTCCTGCTCCCTAAACCGAGTGGTCAAGGGAGCCCCCTCTCCATCCCCAAAACCACATGGGTGGCCCTAGGGCTTGGAGGGAACCATCCCCAAGCTCTCATGCAGGTGCTTTAACCAGGGGGAGCTGCCTCCCAGTTACATCATAGGTCGAAGTCACTCTCATCTCCCTAGGTGGACTTGTTGATATGGAAAATAACCATTTTTGCATATCAGGTATGAAGCTATCCTGTTGTTATTGATATGCAAAATAACTCTCAAGGGCCCCACTTCTTGTGTCCCATCCCCCATTATGGCCCATTCTAGAACACCCCAAATTCTGGACCCCATTACAATTGCACTTTTATTAATATTAGAGACCAGAAGCCTGAGAAGATGGTGGGTTAAAACCCTAACATCCACCTTTCCTTGAGCTTTCAGAAGTAAGTTGTTACAGGGATAACATGGGAATTTGGGAGGAGAAGTTCCTAGGGGGAGCGGACGTGCTGTTTCTTTCAGGAGTAAGGGGAAGTGGAGCTGAAACAGGAGTCACAGCTTCTTCCCAAGCTGGCTGGATTTGTTCTGCTGCTATTTCTCCATTTGCATCAGCATTCCCCTCTCCCCTGGACACCTATGGTTCATGGCTGGGGGCTGTGTATTCTCTGGTCCAGCAGGAGAGGGATAGACCATTTGTTCTCAAGTGTTACAGGAGACAAGGTCTTGTGATTCACCAGCTGGCTCTAAGTTGCTCAAACTGTTTAGCCTTGTTTCATTTTCTTGTCTTAGTTTCCCCATTCTACTTGCCCAGGGGATTTTCCTAACTTCATACTATCCTGTCTCACAATCACTTCCCGACCCTCCACATTCTCAATAATGAACATTTTCTGTCTTTATCTCAGCAGCTTCCCATGTCACTGCAATGATAACATTTGCCACTGTTCTTTTCATCCTGTTTTTCCTACCTTTTGCTCTCTTTTAGGCACTCTTCTTTCTACTTCCTCAACTGTTATCATAATTTTCTTTCTGCGTGCTGTATGCTTCTGGCTAACTTACACATGCAGGGTTTCAGATGTCGCTTCTTCATGACTGTGACCACTGTAGCTCAGGACGTAGCTGACATTTGCAATTACACATGTCCAACTACTGTTTTGAATCTCCATTTGGATTGTTTAAATGTTTTCCAAATTCAATATATCCCAAAAATACACCCTTGCAATAAACTGATAGTCCTTCCAATTTTACGATCATATTCCTGTACTGATACGTTTCCCCCCAAATATCTCACAAGTCTGTCCGCTCCTCACTGCCTCCAGTCCCATCTACTTAGGGTCTCTTCATATCTCCTCCAGGGGCCTCTGGTCCATGGGCCATTTGTACACCACAAATTCAGTCATGCCATCCTCTGTTTCAATACTTCAGCCAATACCTTCCCTTAGACTGAAGGGCAGATTTGGACACTGTCAACCCCTCTGGCATCATGGTGTGCAATTCTTCTTTCTTCATTCTGGTCAAACCATCCAGCTTTTATTTCCTTAAATCAACCATGTTCTCTTCTGCCTCAGGACTTTCGAAGATGATGTTTCTTCTTCCTGCAATGCCCTTCCTGCAAATCCAAGTCCCCTCTATGGAGCTAGGGATGCCTCCTCACTTGTCCAGTCTTAGTTGTGGACCTCTCCTAACTAAATCATGCTTGTTACAGACCCTTCACATTCCATATGTTTTTCTGAAGGAGAATATGTTTTTGAATTTGATACTTTTTCCATCCATTATGCAGCCATCACCCCAATCTCCATCAGTTGATAATTCCATGGGATACAGACCATGTCTGTTTTGTTCCCATTGTGTGTCTAATACCAAGTCATTTCCTGGAAAATTGTAGATAACTTGAAAAATACACACTAAGTGAATGAGCATGAATGAATGACTGATAAATGAACAGATGGCTAAGAAGATACACCATGTGCATTCTTTGGGTGCCCTTCATGAACTAGCATATCAAGGAGCACTTATTTGCTCCAGACTCACTTGGAAAGGCAATGGTCCTGCCCAGACACTAGATCCTCTCCTTATTCCCACACCCATCAGCATAATGATGACTCAATGGAAATAGATTACAGATCCCTACCATATCCTTCATGGATTAATTAGTAAGGCAGATTCCTCCCTCATCCCCCATTCCCAGTACAGGCACACACATACACACACAGTCATTTCTGGGGAAAGAAAATCGCATTATTGTACTTAGGCTGTGATTTTCCCAGAATCCTGTAATTTCCTAATGTTATTTTCTCAAGTTAGTATACAACCAATAAATGAGTTAAAATTTAGACTGTTCTTTATAATGTTTCATTGACTCATTATTGAGCTGATTCATAGTTCCTTGAAACGAATTATTCAAATTATTCTACAACTTTTTCCTCACAATTTTTCTTCTTTCTTGTCTCAAAAATAAGTTTAGGAATTAATTGACTATAAGGGTATGGATTTATTTCCTGGCTCTCTATTCTTTTCCATTGATCTATGTGTCTGTTTTCATGCCAGTACCATGCTGTTTTAATTACTATGGTCTTATAGTATAGTTTGATACCTCTAACTTTGTTCTTCTTTCTCAAGATTGCTGCTGCTATTAAGGGCCTTTTTTGGTTCCATATAAATTTTTGAAATATTTGTTCTAGTTTTGTGAAATATGTCATTGGTATCTGATAGGAATTATGTTGACTCTATAGATTGTCTGGGGTAGTATGAACATTTTAATGTTGTTAATTCTTCCCATCCATGAACACGCTATGTCCTTCCACTTATTTGTATCTTCTCTAATTTATTTCTTTAGTGTCTCATAATTTTTCAACTACAGGTGTTTTTCATCCTTGGTTAGAGTTATTCCTAGGTATTTTATTCTGTGTTGAATGGCTATCATCAATAAATCAACAACAAGTGTTGGTGAGTATGGAGAAATGGAACCCTTTTGCACTGTTGGTGAGAATGTAGATTGGTGCAGCCACTATGGAAAGAAGTATGGAGATATCTCAAAAAATTAAAAATGGAATTGCCTTATGACCCAGCAATGCCACTTCTGGAAATTTATCTGAAGAAACCCAAAGCACTCATTTGAAAGAACATAAGCACCCCTATATTCATTGCAGTGTTATTTACAATCACCAACATATAGAATCAGCCCACATGTCCATCAGTAGATGAATGGGTAAAACAACTCTGGGACATTTACACAATGGAATAGTACTTGGTCATAAAAAGGAAGAAAATTTTGCCCTTTGGGACAGCATGGATGGATCTGGAGAACATTATGCTAAGTGAAATAAGCCAGTCAGAGAAAGACAAACACCATATGATCTCACTCATTTGTGGAATCTAATGAACAAACTGACCTAACAAGCAAAATAGATATGGACTCATAGATGGAGAGCAAGCTGACAGCTCTGGGGGTCAGTTATGGTGTGGATGGTTTGAGCAAAGAGGAAAAAGGACTCATAGACATGGACAACAGTGTGGTGATTGTTGTGGGGAGAGGGTATAAGAGGGATAAATAGTAATAGAAAAATACAAGTAAAAATTACATTAAATACAAGTATAATAATGAAACTAAAATATCTTAAAAATAATAGATTTGAAATACAGTGCTTTTAAAATCCTCCATTTCTAAGAATTTAGTCTTCTAAATATTTTATTTTTTAACATTTTAGTATTGTATTTATATAAATTTAATACCCTAGGGTTCCCTAATATTAACATTTATTTTTTTAATTTTAATTTTTTTTTTACAGAGAGAGAGAGAGAAAGAAACATCAATTTGTTGTTCCATTCATCTGTGCATTCATTAGTTGATTCTTGTATGTGCTGTGACCCTGGATGGAACTTGCAACCTTGGCAAATCTGGACAACACTCTAACCAACTGAGTGACCCAGCCAGGACCCTATTCCTAACACTGTAATGGTCTAATGCCCTGCATTTCTTCCACTGTAAGCTTCTAATGTTTTCTAAGAAAATGCCTCACTGCCATGCAATCAATCTTCAAGTGGCATTACAGTTCCAGAGTCACTTATTTAACATACTACCTTTCACAAGGGAAAGAGCAAGCAGGGAACAGAGAATAATGGGGAAAAGTACCCGTGCAACTGCCTGCGTGATAGCACAATGTTGAACATATAAATATTCTAAATATTTGGCCTAATTAAATCAATTTTAATTTATAGATGATTGGCAACTGATCAACTTCTTAATATGCTTCATTAAATTATATTATTGAACAAGGATATTCAGAAAGTATAATAATAAGCCTGACTGGTGTGGATCAGTGGATTTAGTGCTGGCCTGCTAACCAATATTTTGATTCCCAGTCAGGGCACATGCCTGGGTTGCAGGCCAGGACTCCAGTAGAGGGCATGTGAGAGGCAAACACACATTGATGTTTCTCTCCCTCTGTTTCTCCCTCCCTTCCCCTCTGTCTAAAAATAATTAATATAATCTTTAAAAAAAGAAAGTATATGAATAAAACTGTCATTGTTATCTGTTAGGTCACCTGTATTTTTATATCATAATTGCTATGATTATAATAGAATGTAATATAATACAATGTTATGTTCAGAAAAAAGTCTGAACATTTGAGTAAAGTATGTTTTTAGAAAAAATAAGTCTTTCACTGAAATAGTAACTTAAGAAAGGAAAAGATTTTCATGATAGTGAAAGCATTTTGTGTGATTTTTGAATATCTACGGACAGTTCTTTGAGGGGGTCTCAGGAAGATTCCGGAAGTGGGCAGGTCTTCCTTCAGAGGCCATCTTGTGTTCTGAACTCTGTCCTCACACCAAAGAGTTGCTGGTGGAATGTGTTGGTAGCAGAAGGAGCGATAACTGTTTGACTTTTTCTGTGGGTGTAAAAATCTTCCTTCTTTTCTATATAAATAATTTAATATTTTTGCTCTTGTCTTTACCTAAAGTACCTAACAGTTTTTTCCTTGTACAAAGTATGTATAGGATTGATGTTATCTGAATGTATGTTGAAATCCTTCTAAATTACAGTTTGTTTTTCATCATCCCCCAATTACTTTGAAAATAATGTGAACACTCCCAGTAATATTACTGCTCTCTGTATTTGGATTCTTCTGGTATTCCTTCTACAGTATAATTTTAGAACTACCTAAAGAATGTGAAGTCCATTACAATGGCATTTGTGTAAATATACATTATTTCCAGAGTGGGTCAGCTAACCTAGAGATCAGCATTGAACCGTGTTCATCAGCTCTGGAAGCTGCTTTAACAGCTTTCCAGGATTATGCGGTACCTTCTGCAAAGACCAGCTCCAGCAGGTGCAAGTCAGTGAAGGGCAGTTTCAGTGACCCAGCAACTGGCTTTGGACCTCACCCCTCCTCCCAGAACCCAGTGCCTGGCTGTTGTTTGTTACAAAAAACAATCTGCTACCCAACTGACATTTGTATTTGCCCTACCACATAACTAAACAACAGCTCCTGCTGTTTCACATCAGGGCCTAACTCCATTTTATGTATGTATGTATGTATGTATGCATGTATGTATTTTATTTAAAAAATATTTTATTTATTTTTAGACAAAGGGGAAGGGAGGGAGAAACAGAAGGAGAGAAACATCAGTGTTTAGTTGCCTCTCATATGCCCCACTCCAGGGAACGTGGCTGGCAACAAAAGTGTGTGCTCTGACTGGGAATTGAACCTGCAACCCTTTGGTTCACAGGCCAGCACTCAATCCACTGAGCCACACTAGCTGGGGCCTAACTCCATTTTATTAGTATTTGCAATGATACTAACAAATTTTTATTCACTGCTTCCTAGCTGCTAGGTCATCTGAGTACTTTTCAAGTAATAAGAGAAATACAAGCACCTTCTATATTCTTTCTTTGTTTTTCCCCAGATAACACTCCATAGGTTGCAAAATGGTAAAATATTTTCAACAATGAAAAGATGTACATGTCACTTGTGAACCACTGGGATATAGAACTGATGAAGAGTATAATATAGTCTCTATAAAAGGCTGAGGATTGGGTTATATTTTTTCTAATTTAAAATAAAGTGTTGGTGGGATTGCAGACTGGTACAACCACTATGGAAAACAGTAGGAATTTTCTCAGAAAACTAAAAATAGATCTACCTTTTGACCCAGCAATTCCACTGTTAAGATTATATCCTAAGAACCCTGAAACACCAATCCAAAAGAACATATGCACCCCAATATTCATAGCAGCACAATTTACAATAGCCAAGTGCTGGAAGCAACCTAGGTGCCCATCAATAAATGAATGGATCAAAAAATTATGGTACATTTACACAATGGAATTCTACACAGCAGAAAGAAAGAAGGAGCTCCTACCCTTCATGACAGCATGGATGGAACTGGAGAGCATCATGCTAAGTGAAATAAGCCAGGCGGCGAAAGACAAATACCATATGATCTCACCTTTAACAGGAACCTAAACAACAAAACAAACAAATAAGCAAAATATAACCAAAGACAGTGAAATAGAGAACAGGCTGACAATGACGAGAGGGGAGAGGGGAAGGAATTTCAGGAGAAAAGGGGAAGGGTTTACAGGAACAAATATAAAGGACACATGGACAAAAACTGGGGGGGGTGGAAATGGGAGGGAGGTGGGAGGGATGGGTGGGTGGGCTGAGAAGGGAGTAAAGGAAAGAAAACTGTACTTGAACAACAATTTAAATAAAATTAAAAAAATAAAATAAAGTGCTGAAGAGAAAAAAATGCTAACTGGTTTTATATTGACATACATGAAAAGAGACAAGAAAACAAAGCAAGAGTGAAACAAAGGAAGGATAAGAAATCAACCAAGAGGAAGCAGAATTTATCTCGGAAAATTAATGTGGATATATCGACCCCCCCCCCGCTACTCTCTTGTTAAACCTTACAAACATATCAGAGGTAAAAATCAAAGCTGTGACACAATCCTAGAGGTAGAGCCCCTCATAAGATGCAAACTCACCTTCCCTTTCCCTCCCTCTCTTGCTCCCCCCAGGCCCAGGGAGGTTAGGAGGCCAGGTCACAGGTCACAGCTCATTGTAGCATAGGGACTGAACTCATTTGTCCTGAATACCACGGCACACAGTTTTAACACTGAGTTCTTTTCAGGCATTTTATAATAAACTGATCATAATTTAGAGTATAATAATCTGGCTTCTGACTCTATTTCACATTAAATATATGACCAAGAGGATGATATTTAAATTGGAAAGCATAAAACCTTTTATCAATAAAATGCTGTTAAAGATGCTGACTTCAAAAGATTGTTTTGCTGATTAAGTAGTATGCAAATGGATTTTATGGGGCTTTGCAATAAAAACAATAGTTGACATTTACGGAGGACTTACTGTGTGCAGGACCCTGCCGTAATGTATCCATGTTAAGTAAATTGTTTAATTCTAACATCGTGGGGGAGCATAGGCATTGCTATGTCAGAGACATACAACTCGAAGGTACGTTAGTGAGAATTGAGAATCCCTCTGCGTGGTCTGACTCAGAGCCTAAATATATATTAATGCATATAAACATAGGTAAAATATTGTACACAACAGCATTTTAGTCACAAAGAGCAGCCATATACCCTCTCTAAGCTCAGTTCCCAGAATAGTACTAGTGGCTTTAAGGTCTGCACTGTGCTTTCTCTTATTCAGCCTCCACCCTTCTGCCCAGAATTAGCCATGAACCTAAATTTGGAGTAACTGTTCGTTTGCTTAATTATGGTTTCCCACATGTGGGGGAAAAGAAGAGCAGGGTGCACAGATTGTCTTCACATGAAATTCATCCTTTTGCCTTTTTCTTATTTATTTATTTATCTAAGAAATAGTTCTAAAAAATTGTATTGAATTTATTGAGGTGACACTGGTTAATAAAATTATGTGTGATTTTGAAGAACAAAACATTCAATTTTAAGATAGACACATTACCCAAGCATTTTCTTTATGATCAATGCCATTTGGGTAACCTATAAATATGCATTATTGTTATCATTGACATTATGACACCTCATTACTGGTCCCTGCATAGCCACTTTAATCTATTATCGAGTATTGAAATCTGTTATCATCTCACGCCATATTGTAGCAAAGTTCGAGACTGTTGCCCGTAACACAGTCTAGGACCTGAGTAATGACCAGTCTCCACCCCCCTCTCACCCTCCTCCACCTCCCCCATGTTTCAGTGAACTTCCATGAATTCCAGGTTCATCTTTTCCTTGCTTTTCATGTAATATAGGTTTTGCTTTTATACATATTCCTAGAAATCATTTTTGGGTATTTACACATATATTCACACATTAATTTTAGTTTTATACAGTTTTCAACTAAATATATGAGGTGTTTATTATATATTATGTTTTGGAACTTGCTTCCCACTTAATACTGTGTTGCAAAGACTCAGTGTAATGTCCTGTTTATGCTCACTTTGGGCTGTTTATGCTGACCACCGCTGTGTGACAGCAGCGGTCCTCACCCACTCTCTTGTCACTGGGCACTAGGATCTCGGTAGGTATTCGCGGTTGTCACATATGCTATAGACAACTTTCCCTTAGGGGCAGGATGACCCCCAGAGTAATAACTGGATCGTAAGGCAAATAAATGTTTCATTTTAATTGGCTATTTAGGTATAAAATTATAACTCTTTATGGTCATGTTTGCATTTTCCCAGTTGATGTGACATTGAACAACTATCCCCAGATTTGTTGGGAACATGTGTCTCTGTTTCATGACAATCTGTAAACCATTTTTATAATATGATGTTTAAGCTTTACTTGTTGATTTATAGGTTTTTCTGCATGTTCTTGATACCAATCACACATCAGTTTTGTGTACTAAGAATGTCACCTCTCAGCTCCAACATGTTGTCTCATTTTAAGGTGTCTTTTGAAGAAGTACACATTTAATTTTAATGAGTTGCATATGCCTTTTATTCCTAAGGAATTATTTGTGTGTCTTAACAGATTTAACTTTAACTTATTTTAATAGATTGCCATGCTTATTTTCTCCTAACAATTAAAAAAATTCCTTTGAACAGTTAAGTAGTTATTATATTTAGAGTTGAGTTTTTAATATGGCGGGTAATACATCCACAATTCAATGTTTCCCATATTGATTATTTTTCTAATTCCATTTCCTGAACAGCACCTCCTTTCCTCACTAATCTGATGCAACATCTATAGGATTATCAGTTTTCCAGGTGTGCAAATCTGGGTCTGTGTCCTCTGTTCTATCCCATTTGCCAATTGGTTTACCTCTATAAGAATACCATCCTCTCTCCTTCATGTCGGTTTCAGAATAAATCCATGTATATCTGAGAGGGCAAATCCTTCACACTGATCTGCATTTTCAAAAGTAACCTAGCTAGTCTTCCTCCATTTGACCTGTTTATTTATTTATTTATTTATTTAAGAATCATACTATCACATTTTAAGAAAATGTGTGTGGAACTTGGCTGGAGAGTTCAGTTGGTCTGTGTCGTCCCCATACACTGAGGTTGTGGGTTTGATTCCAGGTCAGGACACATATAAGAATCAAACAATACATGCATGAACAAGTGGAACAACAAATCAATCTCTCTCTCTCACTCTCTCTTTTCCTCTCTCTGTCTTTAAAATCAATAAATAAAAATTTTTTAAAAAGAAAATGTTTGTTGAGGTCTGACCCATGTGATTTGGTTGGTTGGGCATCTTCCTTTAAAGAGAAAGGTGGCCAGTTCTATTTCCAGTCAGGACACATGCCAAGGTTATGGGTTTGGTCCCCCAAGTATGGTTCCCAGTTGGGGCAAGTATGAGAGTGGGTTGAGGGGAAGAAAGAGAGGGAGAGAAAAGTCAATATGAGGGGAAAACACCCATCAGTTGCCTCTCCTTCACATCCCAGTCAGGGACAGAACCCATAACCCAGGCATGTGCCTTGACTGGAGTCAAACTGGAGACCCTTGCCTGATAGGGCAATGCCCAACCCAATAATTCTCCCATGTTCTTATTCCTATCCTATTCTCCAGTTTATTTATATTTGGTTTTTGTGTTTCAAAAATTAAAATTAATTTTTGTCTGAATACCCTGGCCAGGACCTTCAGTACATCAGTGGGCAGAAGTAATATTAGTGATCATCTTTTTTCACTTATTTTTGAAGAGACTGCTTCTAAAGTGTCTCCATTTAGGATGACATACTTTGTTCTGTAACTATAAATATGTGTATATGTATATATATGTGTGTATATATATATGGCTAAGGAAGTCCCCTTCTCTTTTTATTCATAAGATTTTTTCTCATCTTGATGAGAAAACATCTTCTTCACATTTTTCACATTGAGAAAAACAGCTTCATTTTGAAAGCAACCTCTCCTAATATTTTCTTTCTTAATCTATTAAAAGTATATGTGTACCTAAATATTAAAACATCTTTGTATACTTAAGATAAATCCATCTTTACCTTAACATATTTATTTTATAAATGTTTAGATTCAATTAGCAAATGCTTATTTATCATTTTCATTTTAGCACAATATATGTAACAAAATTTACCACTTTAACCATATTTTAAGTGCACGGCTCAGTGGCATTAAGCACATTCACATTGTTGCACAGCCATCACCACCATCTGCTCCACAGTGTTTCATTTTGCAGCTGAAACTCTGTCCCCTTTAAACACTCACCCCCATTGCCTTCCCTCCAGACCCTGGCACCCACCATTCACTTTCTGTCTCTATGAACTTGACCACTCTACCCATCTCATATAAGTGGGATGATACAATATTTGTCCTTTTGTGACTGATTCATTTCACACAGTATAATGTCTTCAAGGTTTTCCCATGATGTAGCATGTGTCAAAATCTCCTTCCTTTTTAAAGATAAATAATATTTCATTATGTAGATATAATTGTGTTTGTTCATCCGTCCATGAATGGACAGTCAGGTTGCTTCCGTCTCTTGACTGCTATGAACAATGCTGCGAAGGACATGGATGTGCAGGTGTCTGTCTGAGCCCTTCTTTCGATCGCTTGAGGTACACATCCAGAGCAGAATCACTGGATCATATGGTAATCCTATGTTCACTTTCTTGAAGAATTGTTATACTGCTTTACATACTAGCTTCCCTAATTTTGTTTATTTTGCATTTGCATTAATGATTCATAAATATTCACAAAGTTTTCTTTTTTATAATGTGGTTTTGCTTTGGTAAGAGAGTAATGCTGGTTTCAAATGAGTCAGTATTTCTTCTTTTATCAGTTTTCTGAAAGAGTTCATGTACAAATGTACATTCTTCAGTTATTAAATATGGTATACAGATTTATTAGATGAAGCTTGTTTTATGTGTTACATCAATCACCTGCATACACATTGACTTTCTCTGTGCTTGATCCAATGATAATTGAGAGTACTGAATTAAAATCTACTGTAACTGTAATTTTACCATTTTCCTTCATAATCTGTCACCATTTGCCTCCTAAGTTTAGAAATCATATATTGACTGTATAATGGTGAAGAATTGAAAGAGATTTTTGTTGAACTAAGCCTTCTATTAGTATATGGCTATTCATCATTTACAATGTTTTCTTTTGAATTTATTTTGGCTGATATTAATCAGGATTTATAAAATTTACTAAAATTCTTACTTTTAAATGACACCCTTATGCTTCAACTCCTGAACAACGTGTGTTGTTCAGTAAACAACATAAGTGGATTTTTTTTAAAAAAGGGAATTCTAACATTCTGTCTCTTCCGGGGGAATTTTTCCTTTATGTTGATTATAACTACAACACATTCAGAGTCATTTCTGCCTTTATATTTGTTCACTTGATTTACTACACATTTTCTCTATGCTTTTTTCTTTTCTGATTATTTTTAAAGTATAATATTTGATATTTAAGTACATAAATAGAGCATTTTAATTGATTTTTATAATACTGTTTTGAAAACTGCACACTGTACAAGTACAGTAAACTTTTAGGGGATGTTTTGACCATTTAGAAAACAAGGGCTGGAGAACTTTCAGAGCACTGCCCCCTTCTGTGGGGGACAGTGCCACTTTCTAGGGTGTTCATTCTGTCTTGATCTGGCAACCCCACAGATTTCAATTTTTCTTGTTGTTTTATGCAGAATATAATATGCAGATAAAGTACAACTGTATCCTTCTGCTTTGGCCTTTCACTTTCCTTTTGGAATCTTTTCATTGCTTCTGAAGTTTATCCTTTGAAATTTCTTTTTTGAGGGGGTGTAATAAATAAAATCTTTCAGTTTTTATTTGATAATATTACCCTCATTTTATCTTTATTGTTAAAAGATAACTTTGTTACATATGTAATGCTTGGTGAATTATTATTTTTTCCTCTGGGACCTTTTTGAAGAACTTACTTACTGTCTCTGGTTCCCATTACTGATGTCAGACAAGTAATCTTCCATTAACTGAAAATTTGCTTTTTGTCTTTGATCATACAGTTTTCTCTTAGTTTTCAATGTGGTTCAGTTTTATGTCTTCAAATTATTGCAATTTTGTTATTCATTAGTCTTCCTTCAGTCATTTGGAGGACTGAAGTTTTTTTTTTTTTATCAGTTCTACAATTTTCTTTTTACCTATTACCTTCCCCCAAAATTCTACTTCTTGATCAGATTGATTTTGATAATTATTACTTTATCCTAAATATCTATAAACCTTTCTTTACATTAAATATTATTTATCTCTCTGTGTGCTGAACTCTTTGTTATTTACTCAACTATATTTTCCAATTTGTGAATTCCTTCTTGAGTTACACTTATTCTGATTTTTAAACATCAGTTGAATTTTTAATTTAATTTATATATTTTTTACTTTTGTTTAGATTAGTACTTTTACAAATCCATTTAAATCAGTCTCATTGTTTTCTGATAATGTTTTTATTTCCTGATGTTTTCAATTCTGATCATTATATATTTCAATATATTAAATAAGGTTTTCAAAAATGATTTTCCTGATTTCTTTTCTGTTTCTTTTCTGTTGAAAATTATACGATTCATTTGTATCAACAGAAAAGAAATCAGGAAAATCATTTTTGAAAACCTTATTTGATGGTATTTTAGTATTTTTTTCAGTTGGCTTATTTTTCTTAGACTTTAATTTGGGGACAACCTGGGACATCTTTGAGACCTGTGCTAAAGGTGAGTCCCTCACAGGGATGCCTGTGGGGCTTTGCCAGCTGCCTGGTTGTATCAGAGATGCAGGATATGTGCAGGGCAGACATCAGATTCAGAGTTTACTTTCCGATAGCTGGTGTGAATCATCTCGGCTACACCACACCAGCTCTTTTCTCTAAAACTTCTCTTCCATTTTTGGACCTGTAGCATTTTTATTCATCCATGCAGAATGTGCTTTTAAATCACCTTTATTTCAAAGTTTGCATATAATCTAATTAAAGTTAGTTGCTCCAACCGCTGGGCTTCAAGACGATAATTTGCCTGTATTTATTAAAGCATTTATTTCCTATTAGACTTTGAATAACTTTTAAATTGGAAAATTCTTTTATCAAGATTGATTGTACATGTTCTGTGACATCACTATGGGCACTACAGAACATTGTCCCCATTCTTACACCCTTGAATTTTTCATATTATGTCCTTTCAAAATATTTTTAAGTGCACAAATTATGTATGCACAGTTTAATTAATTGACTGATTGGTTAAATTAAGTGGAACCATATATTTGATCACTTTTTAGATCAGGAATTAGAACAGAACACCCCAGTGGCAACCCCTGAGGCTTCTCCAGCCACTGCTGTGCCTGCCCGGAAAACGTGGCCACTGTTTTGAAACTTCATTTGCCTTCTCCCATGCAGTGTTCTGCGTGAAAATTTCTGGCTGCTTTTGATCAATATTATGACTGTGAGGTTCATCAATGTCGATTCATTTGTCAATACATCATTTATTCTTATTACCATACAACTTTTCTTCCATTTTAGATCTATATTTTATTTATCCATTCTGAGATGATAAAATTTTAGGTCATTTCTATTTGAGGATTTTTATGGATTATGTTTCCCCAAATTCATATACTGAAGTCCTAATCTCCAGGACCTCAGAAGGTGGCCTTATTTGGAGATAAGATCTTTATAAATGTAATCAACCTAAACTGAAATCACTAGGCCCTCATCCAATTTGACTGATATCCTTATAAAAAAGGGAAATTGGAGACAGATATCTATACAAGGAGAATGCCATGTGAAAACACAGCAAAGCCCCAGAAGCTAGGGGATGGGCCTGGAAGAAATTGTCCCTCACAGCTCCACAGGGCACCAACCCTGGGGACATCATCGTTTTGAAGTTCTAGCTTCCAAAACTGCGCAAGATGACAAACTTTTGTTTAAGTCACTGAATGTGTGGAGTTTGGTTATGGCAGACTAGCAAGCTAATGCAAGGACTGTACAAATATAGATGCTATAATTATTCCTAGTTATCACTCTTATTCATCTATCGTGAAGATTACAGAAGAATTTGACATGAAGGAGATAGCAAATTCTCGAAAACTTACCTGGTCAGAGCTGGAACACAGAGATAGCAAAGTTTATCCACGGTGCTTAGGTGGAGAGACTCACTGGGAGAGTTGATCAGAATAGATTGTTGAATTAATGGATCAATACTAACAGCATAAAAGTGTAATGTCAGACTTGAAAAGAGATTCAGCAGGATTCCAAGGTCATACAAGGACATGTTTACTGAGAGACCTTCAGTTATACCGGCCTGTCTGACAGGGACAGGTCACCCTGTAACTGGAGACACACTGACCATGGTGCCCCGAACAAGGTCTCCAGGAAAGCGTCCCAGAGCATAGCCCCCACCAACACCCCCACCCCCACCCCCCACATCCTGTAGAGAGATTTTCTGTGCTGGCACCTCTTTCCGGAGTATTTTGCCTAAATTACTAGACTTCTAGATTCTGTTCATTCATATCTTCCCAAGAGCTGCTCTCAGGAATAATGGTACAATTATAGCTGTGAATCATTTGTGCCCAGAATGAAGCAGTGTAGGCGTATAAGATTGATCATATCCTTACATCTTCCATTTTATTGTGACTTGGAATTTCATATTCAAGTGGTCTTATCTTGGACCATAAAAGAAAAATTTTAGCTGTCAATGTCCCCAATTTCCACATGATGAATAATCACATTTGAAAAATAAATCACTAATGATACCTTAAAATAAAGTCCTTGAGAAATTATAATGAATTCAAGATTTAATATTCAATAATATTCCATAGGTATCTAGCTGTGTGAAAAGAAAAGCTGTTCCCTGTTTTGATGGGAAAAAAAAGGTTCACCCAGAAGGAATCTATCACAATAGAGAGCATACTTTGGGGAACAAGGCTTCAGCCTCAACTAACTTTCCTTCTGAATGCTACAAAATATGTATTTTCTTATTTTATTGTTTATAATTATTTTTCAATCCCTTTTACTTCAGCCCATGCTTTAATGAAAATAAGCTGAAGCTTAATTTTAAAAAGCCCTGTTCCATATACCTGAGAGACATCAGATGTAAACCATGACTAGAGCCCCGAAAAGGGCAAGGTTCTGCCTTCACAATGCCATCAACTTTGAATGAGATAACATTGAAATAGCAACAATGCACCTTCTTTCTTGTCCACATGTGGGCAACTGCCACTATTAAACTGTGAAATCCCAAAGAGTTAATTAAATCAGCAATAGCTTTTTCTATTTGTGTGGCCTCTGAGTGACAGTTTAATAAGGAGTGTTTTCCTGATCCTAGGAGTCCCAGTAAACTCAATCCTAACACGTTTCATATAGCCCTTTTAGAAAGTTTTTCAGAAAGCTATTTTCATAAATGCTTCCACGATTCCTCACTTATGTAAGGAAACACATTTTACAAATTTCTGCCCTTGGTATTAAAAAATGACACTTTCAGAAACAAGTTTCTTTCAATTTTATTTATGAGAATGATGATACTATAAAAAAAGATAACATTTTAAGAATTGTGGGAAAAAATGATGCACTTAACCATAAAATTTAAGTCAAGGAATTTAAATGACTTCAACAATCTACTATTAGCACTAACATTCCCATTGTGCAAGATCTCTGCGCTTTGTTTACTGTGTTTCTTCTAATTTTATATCTTCCCATGCCATTCCAAGTCTTAGCAACAGACATTTCAGCTCTTATTATGTGAAGCTCTAATTTCTGGGACACAGACTCAGAAAGGATGAGGATCAGAATTATCAAAAGTTACTGTTACTGGAATCATTTTTACCTTTTTATTTTGTCATTTAGGGTGAATAGTTTTCATGTATTTCTCCCAGACAATCTCAAGTTTCAAAGATTTTTTTTTGTCTAATTGTAAGTGATTTTGTTGTGTTATGAAGGTAGTATTACCTTAGGCAAGAGTAAGAAATCAGACTGAAAAGTGTCCAGTGTTTCAATGAATAACAGTTTACCTGTCTAATGTTTAAAGGCTTTGTTAGACATATCAGATTGCATAATGCCATTTGCGTGACACTCATTTCCTGGAAATTGTATTTAGAATTCAGTTATTAATAGTCATGAAAAGAACTGGAGTAGATTCCTTTAGCCATGGTTTATGGAATACCTACTACATTCAGGAATCTGTGCTAGGCCCTCTAATTCAAACTTAATTACTTCAGAGAGAATTAAATCTAAGAATAAAAAGTACACATGGAGCTCTTTGTTAATAACTAAAAGTTTAGATATCTGTGGTAACTCTGTTAATGTAACATTCTAGAGAGAGAAAATTGAAGGCTGGCCTGGTACCCACAGAGGCCTTTGCATCTGCCCTCAAATGACAACATCCCACAGGGGTGGCCATGAGGGCTTGAGAGATCAAAGCAAACTGTTCTATGACTGTGAGAATCGTCCAAGCCACAGAATGGACTAAAGGTCCCTCTACCCTGAACAATAATCACACTTAGCCTTGACCTAACCATCCCATCTTCCATGCAATTTATTGGTACCTAGTCATAGAATTACCATACCCCCAATTCTGGAGAGCATCCAATGTAAAACAAACCTCTACTTTTACAAAACACTCACCTAAACCTTCTGCATACACCCAAAGCCTGTAAGCCATTTCAACACCATTTCACCCCTGTGTGTCTTCTTCCTCCCCGAAACGTGCAATTAACACAACCTGTTCAACCACCAGTGATTCTTCTGGTGTTCTTTCACTAAGAATTATTGCCAATATAATAGAAATGAGTTGGTTCTACATTTCTTCAAATGTAAGACCCTATAAATTATAAGACACATTCTAATTTCATAAACATTGAAGTGTGAACAGTACGTATCTTAGAATTGATACAATACTGCATTTTAATTATATATTTACTTTTTGGATTTAGATATGTTATCATAAACATGAAATTAAAAATTGAGGACATTATTTCATTTTTAAGGCAAGGCACTTTCTTACAAAGGTTCCTGACATGCAGTCTAAGAAAAATGAATCTACTTATCTTATGAAGAACTTGGTAATTTCTTCAAATTTAAGAATAAGTGGATATACATAGATTTTTTAAAAATTGGTAAGAAATTGCTAAGTTATGGCCCACATCTGATCTACTTCTTAGTTTTTAAACAGTTTTAGTGAAATATAGCCACAGTTATTCATTTACATATTTTCAACAACAAGGTTGATAAAATGTAGCAGGTATTAAATTAAGGTTAAATTAGTCACTATCTAACTTTTCAGAGAAAATGTTTGCTGACTACCCATCTTGTAAATTGGCAGAGTGAAATTTAATTACCTAAAATTAGGATTGAACACATTCCATATTCCTAATGCTTGGAAAATATATGAATATTTGCATGTAAAACATATATATAATAAACAAAATAGTGCAACTCAACCTCCTCACCTGTAAAATCAGCAGTATAATAATATTAACTACTTTATATACTTATGATGAGGATTAGAACACTACTTAGAACACTACTAGTATCAAAGAACTGCTACTATAAATGTTTTCTATTTTTGTAGTTACTTATTGTCACTAACAAAACCAGCAGTACCCCAGACTTACAAACACTAAAGCTCATAATGGCAAAGTTGATTTGTATTTTATCATTGACCAAAAATTATGACCCAAAGCAAAACAAAAATGGGCAAAAAGACAAAGAGGTGGAGAGAGACGACCAACGGAAAAAACAATGACAATTATTTGATTGAAAATTAGGAAACAGTTAATGAAACTGATTAGAAACAACAAGCACCATATACCGGAGTTTTCTTGGGGGGGCTCCACCATTGGATTACAAACAGATGTGGATACAATGGACGTTAGAAATACCCACACACTGACCAAGTAGGAGAAAACTAATACCCAGCTCATACCCATTTTCTACAAAGATCAGCGTGGTTACTAGTCTTTTCAAAGATTGGGATTTAATTTCTATGTCTTCCATTCTTAATTCATAGAGTTTTTTAGGGACAAAAACCCTCAAGTTGAGGTAAACAATTTAAGCAGATTAAAAATATATATTAAAATACAATTAAGGCAAATTCATGGTAACATTCTGTGAAAATTTATTAAGTAAAACAAAGCTCTCTTTAAAGTAAAGAGGAAACTGTCAACAAAGTGAAAAGGCAACTTTCTGAGTAGGAGGAAATATTTGCAAACCATGTATCTCATAAGGGCTAATCTCCAAAATATGTAAAGAACTCATATAACTCAATGACAAAAAAAAAAATCAGACAATCCAATTAGAAATGGGCAGAAGATCTGGATAAACATTTTTCAAAGAGAACCTACAGATGGCATGCAGACTTATGAAAATATGCTCAATGTCACTGATCATCAGAGAGATGCAAATTAAAAGCACAGTGACATATCAACTCACACCTGTAAGAAAGGCTACCATCAATAAATCAACAAACAACAAGTGCTGGAGAGGATGTGGTGAAAAGGGAACATTTGTGCACTGTTGGTGAAAATGTAAATTGGTGCACCCACTGTGGAAAACACTAGGAAAGTGCCTCAAAAATTAAAAACAGAACTTTTATATGACTGAATAATTTCACTGGTGGGTAATTTTCTGAGGAAAATGAAAGCAACTCAAAAGGACATTGCATCCCAATGTTCACTGAAGCATTATTTATAATAGCAAAGATATGGAAACTATGTAAGTGTCCATCAACAGAAGAATGGATAAACAAAATGTGATACACACACACTCATACTCACATACATGATGGAATATTATTCAGTCATAAAAAGAATGCAGTCTCGCCATTTGTTAAGTGAAATGGGTCAGACAGAGAAAGACAAATACAATATGATCTCTCTTATATGTAGAATCTAAAAACAATAATAATGTTCCTGTTAAGTATTTTTAAGTGGTACCAAATACATTTCTTGAGCACTAACTATATGCTATGCATTTTGCAGAACACTTTAAACAGTATATTTCTAATCTTCCCATCAATTTATAAAAAACTAAATTATCTCCAACTTGCAGATGGAAAAACGAAGGCAAAGAGAGGTATCGTGCCCAAAGTATTTTTAAAATTTATAAATACTTTAAAGATTATTTATTAAAATTATATCTTATATCAATTGAATGCAATGTAAGATTTATTTTATTGGTATCTATCATGGGTTGAATTACATTAAACAAAAGTGCATATGTTGAAGTCCTAGCAAACCAGTAGATCGTATGAGGAATTTGTGGTAACATATCATTCCATACATAATTGTTTAAATTATGGTTGGGCTTTACAATCCCATCAACTGATGTCCTTATTAAGAGGGGAAACTTGGATGCAGAGTCAGGCCTGTGCACAGGGGGCAGGCTCTTCAAAGCCTGGAGTGATGCTGTTACAAGCCAGGAATCACCAGAGACTAGGAGAGGCCTGGAGCAAATCCCTCCCTGTCTCCAGAGCCTTTGGGGGGAGAATGCTGGTCTCCTGAGAACACGAGACCATAGATTTCCGCTGTTCCCCAGTGTCTGATACATTGTTCAGCAGCCCTAGAAAACTCAGCCTGTGAGGACTGTCTGATGGGCTCTAGAAATAATGCCGTGAATTAGTCAGCCCCTACTTGTCTGCACGGGTCATAGCTAACAACACCCACTTCACCACTATGCAGCTTGTCAGTTTGGACATTGTATTTTTTCTGGAGTAGATACTTCACAACACTATGGTAAGAAATTTAAACTTAAAAAGAAACTATAATTATATATACATATGCAATATAATATATATATATATTTGACATGTTTTATGTTTTATTACTGCGATAGTGGTACCTAATACTTAATGCTTATTAGTATCAAGACTGATCTTCTTGGGTATTTTCAACCGCTTACAGGTCGTATCTATCCTATACACATAAACTGGAAATATCAGAGAAAGCGAGAGCTTTGCTCTAACAGGGACCTAAGTCCCGTTCTGAGTCAGGCAAGCACGTGCTCCACCAGTGCAGGATGGGATAGTCCAGGTAACGAAACCCCTCGGGACTGGTCACTGTGACCGCTGTCCGCCATAACAATCTGTGGTTGGCACTGTCGCTGCTTCCCTTCAAATCTAATGTGCGAGGATGCACATCCCTCCCTGTAACGGGTTATGATTTCTGAAGAAAATTAGTGTAATACTGTCTCACAGCAGGCAGAGCCCTTGGCTAGCACTGCGCCCATCCCCGCTTTGTGCTTCATGGATTCAAAGCAGCAACACACACCTTTAAATAGGAGGGCATAGCCTATTGAGAGATTCAAAAACAATAAAGAGAAATTACCCCCAAAGAAGGAAGGTGTTGCCTTCACCCAGTCCTGAACCTGTGACCTAATGCCTCAGCTAACTCAATGAGCGCATTTTCTACTACCATTGTGAAGAAACTGTTGTAAATTTTAACTCCTCTCTAATCTTTTTGAAAGTTTGGATTATCTGTTGAGTTATTTTTTAAACTAGAGATTTAAGGTAACTTTGGTCAAAACTTTAATATAAAATATCACTACCTCATTAACTACTCATACCTATGTATGAAGAATTGTTGAAATCAACTCATGTTCTGTATACTTGCTATTCATTGTTAAATTCACTATAATAAAATTAAACTTGATTGACATACGTAGCATAAAAAAAATAACACTACCAGATTTGGTCACATTAGAAGTTAATCAAACTTGTGTATTACAACATACAAGGTGCTTTTTCTATTGTGAAAGCTTCTCATGTAGTTTTGTTACCAAATATAATAAGTAACAAAATAAAGTCCTATTAACAGAGAGATTTTCATGGAAATTCATGGGAGTGCTGCCCAGTCCTGTTAAAATCAATGATATCAAGGTGATATCTTGATATATTACAGACTTCTCCTTCAATATTTCTGGGTATTTACTAGATATCTATTGTTGGAGGGATATATTATGTGATATTGGGAATTAATACATTTTCTGCTTCTGAAGTCAAATATTTTTCCAGATTCATGAAGAGAGTCTTGAAATAAATGGTCATCTTTTTCTAGTCATTTAACAGGCACATCCACAAAACCCGTGGTCAGAGGTTTGGAACTGAGAAGTTGGGAGAGCGAAGAGAAACAGTGTGATGCACCTGAGTGGGGAGTGGGGGGAGAGGATGCATAAGCAGGTTTCCAAGGGCAGTGAATCCACAACACCTTCAAAGCACGACACTTCCTCCATCCCCCTGCAGATGCAGAGATTGGACTCAAATATTTGACCCAGGGAAACTGCTACATGTTCTCTTTATCACTAAGTGATACCAACTTTACCTTTAGAGTCACAAGACCTAGAGCCTTGTAACTTTCTATAACTATTCTCATTGCCAGGCCTGGCCTCACATGGTCAGATGACTAAGTGGTTAAAGCTACACATTCGACGGAGAATGTTGCTGAGACTTGAATTCTCTCCACTGTGTTGAATTGAACTTTGGGTGATAAGGCCTAACAAATGACAAGTAATATATAGGCCTTGTTACTTGTATTTCTAAATTGATTTTAGTATGAAGAAGGCCATAAAAGTTCTTAAAAACAGTTCTGTGGAGTAGAATACATTCAGTAAAGTTTTCCACTTGCATATAATGAAACTTGTTAGAAAAGAGACAACAGCCCAGGTGGAGTCACTGTACTAAGCACCTCTCACCAAACTAAGACTTAACACCTACCCTAACTGCAGCTTCATCCTGCCCCCAAAGTGCCACCTTTACCCAGTCATACTGGAATTACCTGGTCAGCACTGCCAGGTAATCTGCTTGATGGACCCTTTCTGACCCCCACAAGAAGGTGATCTTGCCTGGAGCAATCTGCTTTGCTAAAAACTTCCTTTTCCCACACCCTTCTGCCTATAAAAGCCTTTCATTTTCAACAGCTGCTCAGAAACCTACTCCTTTTGCTGGAGGGGGTGCATTGATTCAGCAGTCATTGAATAAAAAGCCAATTTGACCTCTAAATTTACTCAGTGGAATTTTGTTTTTATAACAGAACTTATAATAGACTTCACATACCTTTCCTTTCACGTTGCATTTTTCTTTGTAAAACATCATGATAAAGTAGTTAGATAAAAGTATTAAGAATCCATTTTAAGAGCTATATACAAATGCTTATATGGAATGGTTATTAAATTATATTATTTAATGGGAAGAAATGGCTCAGAGAATTTGGGGGGACAGATTCTGAGATGGCCCCCATTGGTTCTTGCCTCCTGGTATTCACACCCTTAAGTAATCTCCACCTGAGTGTGGGTCATGCTTCTAACTAATTAAGCATGACAAAGTGATGGGATGTTACTAACCTTTAGGCTACATCAGATTGCAACTGCTATCTTGCTAGCAGATTCCTTGCCTCCTTGGCTCGTTGCTTTGATGGAGCCAGTGGCCATGTGGGAGATATCTGAATAGCAAAGAACTTCGGGCAGCCGCCAGCCAACACTTAGCCAGGGACCGAAGCCCTTGACCCCAGAGCCCACTTGGAGCTGTGTGTGGATTCTTCCCTCAAGTGCGCAGAAGAAACCTCATGCCTGGAGGACACCTTGGTAAAGCAGAGGACCCAACTCAGTCACATCTCAACACTTGGCCAGAGAAAATGTGAGCAGTAAAGATGCATTATGTTAAGGTGTTTATGATGCAGTAAGTGGTTAGGCAGCATAGATAGCTAATACATACTAATACATATTTTGGTACCTGGATGTGGGGTGCTTCTCTAACAGTGTGGCAGTTTGGAACTGGACAGCAGTTAAAGGCTCGAAGACTTTGGAGGGAGATAATGTGGGAAGTCAAAATTGCCTTGACCAGGGTGTTAGTAGGAATTTGGGCGCTTTGGACCCTGCCAGCAAGATCACAAAAGGAATGGGGTACATGCTGCAGGGAACTAGGGATAGGAGACCCTTATTATGGAGTGTTGGAGAACTCAGCAAATTCTCTTCTCAGTTGTATGTGAAACAGAACATGCATGTGATAAACTTGGCTATCTCATGAAAGAAATGTCTAAGCCAAGTGTTGCGATGCACCTGGTTTCTTCTTGCCACTTATACAGAACTTTGGAGAAGAAAAACTGAGGGACAACCTGTTGAACAAAAAGACATTTTTGTGGTGATCTGCAGGTATCTGGAGAAGCTCACACTAGGAAGCGACTGCCAAGCACAGTCAGAAAAAGTTTTCTAGGGAAAGGCCTGATCTAGAGATAAAGCTGAGTGTGTAAAGGACAGACCTTTTGTTAAAACCTCAGAAAGATAAGGTGCCAGAGTATTCAGTCATGAAGAGTCATTTAGAAAGATTAACGGTATGCCTACCACTTCCGCAAAACCACAGGGCACCTAGGAAGCTGCAGAGCAGTGATTCTGAACCAGCGTGCCTAAAGCACCTTAAAACCTGCACTACCTGAGTATTTGGTCAGGGGCACTGACCTCTTTTTCCTCAGATTGTTCAATAAAATAAATGATGACAGCCAACACAACACTAGCCATCCAGTGGGAATGAATCAAAATTATATCAATTTTTGTCAGATCGGCAAAAAATATATTTTTAATGTGCCGCAGAATTTAAGTCATTAGTTTACATATGCCGAGAGATGACAAGGGCTGAAAATCGCTGCTTGAAAGCCTTGTTCCCCTGCCACCTCTGCAGAAGCCACGGTCAGAAATGGTTTGTCTAAGAGACATTTGCGGGTGTGGCTTTGTCTGAAGGAGTGAATTCCAATGAAATTCACAAAAGGCCCATACATATTTTAGAAAATCCTGTCAATGAAACCACTGACAAAGTAGAACTAGAAGCAAGAAAGAGAACCTAAAATGAAGACACTGTTGGCCTTCCGGGTGGGAGCCTGCTGCAGAAAGCCCTGCAGGGCTGGTGCCGGCTCTTCTCCGGGGACAGGCAGGGTGCTGAGCTCAGGGACCGCAGGGCCAGGCTCTAGACTGTGCCACCAGCTGTGAGACACTCTGGGAGGAAACCTGCTGCCCACACTTCGGCCCCATCTACCAGTCTTTGTGAAAGGCAGTATTTCGACACTGATGTTTCTCCATTGTATACTCAGCTAGTCTGGGACAGATGTGCATCAGTAAGAGAATTCAAGACAAAGGTGGCTGGTGGGTGACTGTCATTTCTCCTACTGCCACAGATGGAAATAAAATCTATCACTACCTTCATTATCTGCAAGATGTGTGAACCATAAACTGTCTTGACTCTTGGGATATATTCTCAGAGGTGGCCATCCATAGCCAGAAAGCCAGTCACTGGTAGTTAATTTTTTTCTTTCTTGATTTGCTAGCAATGGTCATTTGGATTTTGAAATGTTGTAAATGCAGCATGGCAGTTAACACCTTTGAAATACTCTTGGGGTGTGGGGGAGGAGTTCTAAATTAGATGAATGAATCTATGCCTCCCCCCAAAAAAAAGGTACAGAGAATTATTCCGAAGCCTTGAAACCTCATGAAGGAACTTCCAACATGTGCCCAGCTGCATTCCAACACTGTGCGGACTTTTCACCTCCCTGTTCCCCTTTTCAAATAGGAACGTCTGCAGCATGAGCTACCCTATGCCACATCCACCAGTAGGTGCTGGGAAGGACATAACTTGTCTTTTTAGTTTCACATGTCCACAGACCAAGAGGGATCGTGTTCCTGGAGTTCTGCTTAACAAGTACTTGAGCATGTTTCTGAAGGTAAGTGTTTGCACTTGGAGCAGATTCTGTGATAGGTTTGAACTCTTAAAAACTTTTGGGGTGGGGGGGTTAATGTTTGGCATGTGAAAGTGATATGAGAATTTCGATGCTAGACTTTATTAAGCCATTTCTAGGACAATTTCCAACACTTCCCGCTTCCTGGTGTTCAAGGATATGTGTAAGCCCTTCCCTTAAGTAACCTGCTTCTTATCAGTGGAAGGAATACTTCCATGTTGCAGGGATGGAACTTCCGTGATTAGAATTACAGGAAAGTTTGCCTGGCCAGGTGGCTCGGTTGCTTGAAGCATGGTGTCATATACCACAAGAAGCAGGTTCATCCTGGGTTGGGGCACATATGGGAGGCAACCGATGAAGCATGTCCTCGGGTAAGGATAAAAAAAAAGAATGACATAAGATTGAACTCTGTCAGACTTTCTCTGCTGCCTTCTCAGAGAGGTGGATGTTACAAGGAGCAGAGGGGTGGCCTCCAGAAGCCACCAACAAGAAGGAAACCCCGCAACCAGCATGCCAGCTTGGATGCACATGCCAAAGTGGCCCAGGGCTGCCTCCCAGCAGACCTCCTGGCCCGGACAGCCAAGCCACAGCCATTCCTCACTCATATAAACTGTGAAATACTAGATGTGGATTGTCTCAAACTGCCATTTGTATTGTATGTAAATGCATGTTTTAATACGTGTGGATAAATGCTACACAAATGTAAATGTATGTAAAATGTATGTAAAAACAAATGTATGTATTTCTGAGAGAAATACAATAAATTAGAGAGAATGTGTTCCTCTAAATAGAGAACATGGACCCTCTGGGGTGAGAAGCCTTATCATTTGTGTACCTGTTAGATAGGACAATAGACTAAAGGTCTGGGCAGCCACACTCATGACCTATGGACACAACCACCAGTGTGGGGATTGCCTGAGGGAGTGGGGGAGGGCCGGATGGAGGGGTCAAAGAGGGAAAATTGGGACAATCATAATAGCATAAACAATAAAATACAACTAAAAAAACACAAGCACTATTGATGCTCAATGTTAAAATGTAGCTCAGTATTTTGCAGATGATCTTGTCAAGCTATTAACAGGATGAGCTTCACAAGAACTCAAGCCAGTAAATGTAGGCAACTGCAAAGAAGAAATCAATGAGTAAATGACCAAACACTGCAGGTCAGCAATGGATAAGCCTCCATCAGGAGGAGACAGAGCTTTGAATGCTAATCCTGTCTCCTTCACCTGCTACAAGTAAATAAAACTGCCTTCTGACAACCAGGTCCCATTCTTGAATAAAGCACCCCAGGCAGGGAAACCCTGAGTTCTGTAACTTATCTCTTGTACTTTAAATTTTTTTTCAAAGTTTGAATGTTACTAAAAATAAAAATTATTTTTAAGAAAATAGGTCATTTCATGCTTTTCATTTAAAATTGAGAATTCATTTTAAGAAACTCTCAAATCAGAAAGCAATGCAGGTGAGGGCACATTTCAGTTCAATCACTTGGCGGGAAGAGCTCTGCAGCTGAGCAATCAAGCCTGTGATATCTGCAAGCTCATGTACTGAAAACAGGTACTTTGATGTACTAGGTTCTCAGTGGAGAATTTTTTTAAAAAAATTTCCATTTACTGACTTTTAGAAAGAGAGGAAGGAAGGGGAGAGGAGGAGGGTGAGAGAAACATCAATTTGTTGTTCCACACATTGATGCAGTCATTGGTTGATTCTTGTACGTGAGCTGAGTGGGGATTGAACCCTCAACCTCTGGGCAGTGGGACGGTGCTCCAACCAGCTGAACTGCTCAGCCAGGGCCTCAGTGGAGCTCATCAGCAAGCTGTAGAGTGTTTGTTCTTGTGCTAGCTTAGTACATATAATGAAACAATTCTTATTTACTCTTTCACTCAGAGGTTCATTAAAAATTTATATATACTTCAAGTGACCATCTTAATCTAAGTTAACCTGTACATTTTTCCTTACACACACATCTATTCAACTATAAAAACATATGCTGAGTACATATTATGTGCCAAGCAATAATGATGAACAAGGGAGTTTCCAGTCACAGGGAGCTTTCATTCGACTATTGCAACAGAGAGATTAAGTAAGCCCCAAAGGACGCATGGGTGTGGCAGGCACATCCCACAAGGCTCCGGGAAACAGAGGCACTGCCTTTCGAGGTCGTTGGAGACACCAGGAAATTTCCAGTAGAGCAAACACAAGGTTTTCTGTCCTTTGTGATGAACATCATTTAGAATTTCACTTTCATTTTGTTTCGAATTTTACTCTTAACTCTTATAGTCTATATTCAACAAAGCAATATGCTTGTTGGCATAGTTACCAAATGATGCCAGGAGCAGATCCTGAGAGGACCCGGCATCTCTGGAGGTTGGGCGCATGGGCCAGGGAAGCCCAGACACCATCCAAAGGGAAGGGGCTTTGGAGACTAAGGTGAGGCTGTGTCCTGGGCCTGACAGACCATTAGCGAGTGGTGTGGGAGGACGTGCAAGGCACTCCACTGGACACATGCCCATTGGACCAGCGCAGATGATGGGAAGAAAAGATCACATACACACCTGCAGTTCAAAGCGGTGGAGAACAGCCTAAGAGGCATAAGTAGGCTGAGAACTACCATACCATATTATCTATTATTTTTAGCCTGTAAATTCCTATTTATGTCACTCCAGGAATGCTCCTAAGTAAACGACTTATTTTGAAATAAAAGATTTAGGGGAGATGGGGTGAGTTCAGGAGCGATCAGAGTGACTCAGTGGAAAATGAGCGCAGATGCTCTGGCCAGCTACCACCACGTGTTCTCAAGCTGCACACAGGCTGCCCACGACAATTTCTGGGGCTGCACGTGCTCACTGCTTAGCCTGGGCTGCGGTGTCCGTAGCATCTCGCTCTGCTAATGCCCATGCCGGCTGCAACTGTGACATCAAGGGGCAGTCAAGGAGCACTTTCACTGCATGCTATGAACTTTAGCAGAGCAAAATTATTTCAGGGTCCTTACTGGTAAATTAAAACAATCATTCTTAAAAACTAGATTGTATCACACAGGATGTGGGACATTTGCTTGCAGCTGGGAGTAAAATATTTCACAAATCCTTAGTCCAATATCCTGTTACTAGTCCCATATCCTATGCAATGAAATGTGTTGGCTAGGACTGGAAAGAGGAAATATACAGGAATTACACTGTTACAGCACATCCCTGAGTCACAACCAGATATCTCCTGGGAGCAGAAAGGGCAGCTAAGTGAGACCAATGAATGAATTAGGGTGTGGGGAAAATCGCTGGATTTCAGTCTTATCTTTCCTTTGTTTGAACTAACCTCACATCAGCAACTGGTCTCCTGAAAACATTCAAATTAGTTTATCAAACTTAAATGCTCTGATGGAAATAAGCCTCTTAAAAGTGCTAACAATATGAAATGTCTAAAGACCTTGTCACCAATACACAGCAAGACTTCAATTTAAATGATAGACATAACAGGCCCCATAGCATAGAGAGCTCTGTTTTGTTTGCTGTTTGCCTACTGACTTAATCTTCCTCATTTCCCTTTCCAGGAAGTGAGTTTTTTTTTTTTTTCTCAAAACCTCAAGGTGGCCAGGGTGAGAGTGCAGTGGTAGGAATTAGTCGAGCCATTCAGGCTAGATTTTTTATTTTCTGTGAACTCAATATAACCACAGATGGTGAGCAAAAGTAGGTTTACAGTTGTAATACAAATAGTACAATAATTAATAAGCAATAAAATCATAAGCTGTTTTGTGTACTCACAGATGTAAACCTACTTTTGCCCACCCTTTTAACTATGGTAACCATGAGAGAAATACTCTTTGTATGATGCACACAGGATCAGGAAGTCAGAATGAGGGTGGAATAAATTTGAGTGGTAAAAGATGTGAACATGAGCACAGGTAGAATAAATACTCATGAAATTTATTTAAATTATTACTTTTCTCTCAGTCATGCACATTTTGTATCTTACTCCACAAGAACAGCTGACAGGTCATGCTCACACCCTGAGCCCTGCACAGAGGATGAGATGCGGCTCTTCAATCCTGGAGGGACCTACAAAGCCTGGGTCCCTACACAGTCCTGGCACCGGACACTGACAGGAAGAGAAGGACTTGACCCATGGGATCAAACTGAGACAGGAAAGCCCAGAGGCAGTTCTCCCATCCTCACCTCCTGCACATTAGAATAATCTGTAGAGATTAATATTAGTATACCAGCTCCCCCTGAGTAAGTTATGTAAATCAATAAAAGGAAAACATATCATTTAAATAACTATGTTACTATGTTATGGTAATTCATTAAAAGTCAAATCTAGTGATTGGTAGATTCAATCATATTTTATAGAAAAGAAATTTCAGTGAATGTAAATTTACTATTGTGAGAAAAATTGTTTTACTGATTTTGTATATAAATACAAAAGAATATATGCTAATAAGTTATATAAAAACTATTCTCTGAAAAAATTATTTAAAAAGCTATCTTTTACTGAAATGATTTTGAAATTAAAATTTTAATTTTTAGTTATAGAAACCTAGAATCATCCTTCTTGCATAATCAGAAGTAATTTAGTTAGAATGCTGTACATTTTAAGGATGGGCCCCTTCCAATAATCAACACAAATGTAAACTAATTCAATTAATGGAGCTGTTTACCTGAGATATGATCTAAAAAAGCAACCCTCTGTCAAGGTCTTTGATCATACCCAAACAGCATTTCAGAAATAGAGGAAGTTTTTTTTATTTTATTTTATATTTTATTGTATTATCTTGTTTTGTATTATGAAACAAGACAAAGCATCAGTTTTTGGCTCTTGATCAAGAATCTAGAAGTGATCCTACTTAGAGATTTGTGAGCAACTATGCTCTCAAGATATTTTTCAAGCCATATTCAAAATTTCATTTACTTCCTAAAACAATGTTCAAAAGTTTATACTTTCTGAAGCAGCATTAGAACACTCAGATATTTTTTAGCATAAATGCTAGTATGAATCTGTGCTAGAGTGCGAGGGTGCAGCATGGAACACTGCCAGCCTCTCAGACAACAAGGCCAGGGATCCTTGTATCTCTCCCTCAGAAAGGTAATTCCTCAAAAATCTATTAATAAAAAAGCTCTCAGAATTGATAGAAAATCTGTTCTTATTTACATGAAGTTACACATTCTTCAGGATCCATCTTCCTGAAGAATTTCTCATTAAAAAGGAAGAAATGGGTTTGGCTATTAAGAATAGCAAAACTGGAAATAAGTAATTTTTTATATGTGAAAAACTTTCCTTTGAAATAAAATTCTACAAAGGAAGAGGATCCTTTTAGGAATTCTCTTCTTTTATATTAATTTCTGTTATATGCTATTCTTTTATATTAATTTTCGGTTATTGGCTCATGTGCTAGACTGTTAAATGGTAGTTGTAAAATTTAGTTTTACATGAACAATTTAACCAACACAAATGGGAAGATAACAAAATTATTGGAGCTTCTTTCATTATAATATTGTTCTATGCCATTTGAATCTGCCCCTAATAATAGTCAATGATAGTATGTTGAAAAGTCCAGAGAAGATATGGTAAGGTAAAGAATTCAAAAAACACTTCAAAATGGTAAATGCACATATTCTACTCAACTTTGTGAAGTTATCTTACTCCTGGACTTGACTTCAGACATGCCTAAGACTCCTGACCTCTCTGGCACTTGCTCTTGTCTTTCAGTGTAACAAATGGATGTCAAAATTTTAATTTTCTATCTCTGTCCACTGTGCAGGACTAAAATTAGCACCCCAGGAGCAAGGAACACAGCAGGCACACACATATTAATCTCTACATATGACCGATTCCCTCACATTAGGCGTGGCCTCACAGAGAAAGGGCTTCAGCTCTAGAGCAGGTGGCTGCAGGGTGAACATGGGAGGCTTCTCATGATGGAAGTAAAGTGTGCTCACAGAATGATGATGATGACAGGGAAATGTCCTAAGGACAGATGTCAGCCTGAGGAAGTTCCCACTAACAAAGTCTTAAGGAAGAACTGTGTGTGTCTATGGGTATCCAAAAGGACTTTGATATTTTAATGAAGACATTAGGTCACTACTTTAAGTCTGTATAGCTTTAAATAAACATTTCCATTCTTTTTCACAAATCTCTGGCATTGAGAGACATCTTTCCATCTTTCTTTATGGCAACAGACAATCGAGCCCAGTAGGGGGTCCTTTCGGTAATAGTATATCATGACCCCCTTGGCTGTGTGTGTGTGTGTGTGTGTGTGTGTGTGTGTGTGTGTGAGATGTGTGCTCTGTAACAGTTTTTGGTGTCCCTGGGTGGGCTTGAACCACCACCATTTTGGTACTCTGAGAGAAAAATAATAATTTAAATAAATTTCATGTGTATTTATTTGAAATAAGTAAATATACATGAAAGTGTGCAAGCAAGTAATTATATTAATGGATAATTAGACATTGATTAGAATCCATTGAATAAAATAGGAATTCACTAGTCCATGCTGATATAAGTAAATGAATGAAAAGAAAGACATGTTCTTCCTTGTAATGAAATGCTAACTGATAAATATAGTAACAACAATGTAGTGAGAACACTACTTGTCACATTTCCCAGCAATAATTGATGACAAATCAGATATCTACATCCCAAATATCTTCCTTGTAATATTAACTCAGAAGGAAAAAATAGTAAGTTTTTCAGTGGAGAAAACTGGAAGACAACATCTTAATTGCTGTCATCAGGAATGGGACAAAACCAACCATGTGGTTCCTGATCTGAATGCATGGCGGACAAAATCACTTCTGAGCTATGTAAATAACACACCTCAGTCAAATCATGAGAAAACATTGGACAAACCCAAAATGAGGAACATTCTAAAAAGTAACTGACCAGAGTCTTCACAAACCTCAAGGTCATGCAGCACAAGAGGAAACTGAGGAACTCTTCCAAATTAAACTAAAAAGGCATGAAAATTTAATACAAGATAAGAGATTTTCTGTTCTTGTACAGGAAATGTCATGGACAATTTGTGAAATCCAAAGAAAGGGCTGTAGATTCTATGACAGTGTGGAACACTGAATCCCCTGATTTGAGTGAGGTTATATATGAGAAGGTCGTTATTCCCAGGACTCATCCACAACATTTACATGTGATGGGAACATTATGTCCCAGACCCTCAACTTATTTTCAAATGGTTCAAATACACATTATATTTATATGAGTACTATATATATGTGTAGGTAAAACATTATGAAGCAAATACAATTAAATAATAAAGTAGGGGAATCTCGTAAATGGATATATGGGAGTTCTGTTCACTGTTTTTTTTTTTTTATCTTTTTCAATCATAGTTGACATACAATGTTACATGTGTATCTTTTACCTATTGCAAGTTTTCTGAAATCTGACATTTTTCAAAAATAAAACCTTAACAAAAATATTTTACTTTCTGTAATAACTTAGAGGGCTTGGCAGTACAGCAATTTAGTCACTATTTGCTCTAGAACAGTTTTTAAAAATGCAGTGAAGGTAGCTTTAGCTTGTACAAATGTTTTCCAATTTAGTTACTGTTATGCAGTTCAATTCTGCTTCTGGTGTGCATAGCACACAGAGATTTGGGTACTCTAGGCCCACAAGTCCAAGGACGAGTGTCAGGAGATGAGTACTGATTTTCATTTTAGACTAGGGTGTGCTTCCCAGTCCACATCTCCCACGCTCCTGCCTTGTCCCACCAGTTTCCACATCTAAGCTCTGTAAGCTTTGGGTGTGGGACCAAGATCCAGACCCCAGAGGCAACGTGGCACCTCACTTGCACTCTACAACTTAGGAGGTGGCACAACGGCATGGAACTGGAAAACTTGGATGTCAGTCTGCACGTCTGCAGTTTCAGTCTGTGATCTTGTGTATATCCTTTGCCTATGAAACTGGGATACCTACTCTATGTCATGAACTGCTGTGAGGGTCAAATAGTGTATTTGAAAGTCCACTTTAAACTGCCAAGGCCTGCCCAAATCTAAACTGTGTTAATAACAATAAATTCATGAATAATTCTCAGCAATTGTAATAAAATATGCATATTTAAAATTTGAAATCTACTTTTACAAGATCTCTAATTTAGCAAGTAGGCACATCATGCAATGTACTTTATGCTACACGGTGTTCTAAGAGCTCTGAAGTGTACACTAATGTCAAGTAGCACTTGAGGTGCTTACAATCTAAGAAACAACCCTTACTAAACAGGGGATTGGCAAACTATAATTCAGCACTGCAAGCTAATAAAACTATTGCATTGAGAAAGGGCTTTAGATTAACATATTTCAAGTCTGGGTCCAGAAAAAAAAAAGGCAAAATTAATCTGAATAAAACCTGTAAGTGCTATGAAACAGGTTGAATTTTAACCCAAGGGTTAATTAAAACTTAGACCCATTTTGTGTTTTCTTATCAGTTTTATTCTCAAGAGGCTTATTATTTTGGGTCTCAAAGGGTTCCTTTGTCTCACTTTTTTTAAAATTTTACTTTTGCTCAATTAGAGTAGTCCCAATTTTCCCCCTTGCTCTCCCCTGCCCCACACTCTTCTCCCATAGTCAATCCCCATGCTGCTATCCATGTCCATGGGTCCTTTATTCATGTTCCTTGATTAGGCCCTTCCCCTTTTTCCCTCGTTACCTCCCCTCCCACCTCCCCTCTGGTACTGTCAGTTTGCTTATTTCCCTGTCTATGGACTGTTCATCCACAAGTATCCCTAATGTGTTTCTGACATTGAGACATTGACGAGATTGTCAAACAACCACCCTAAAAACAACTTTTACTCTCTCCAGGAATGGACGAAATTGTTCCCCAGGGGCTGTGTTTCCTAGTGAGTACTGAGGGAGTCAGCAACTCCTGATGCCTGATCTTTGATCGCCATTGCAATTGTCTTTACCTACATCTCCAAATTACTCTTTACAAAAGAAAATAATTAGCACAATGCTTCTGACTTGCTAGGTAAAACAATAGCAAATGTTTTTATTTTTATTTTAAGTATTTATTTACTAATGAAGTTACCATTTTTATACATTTATCAAACAGGCTATGTTCTTTCTCAGTTTTCTGATAAAGCACTTAGCTCTTTTTACTTTTTACTTATTTCTCCTTGAGTAGAAAATTGTTCCACAGAATTTTAGAAAACCAAAAAATATCAAAGCAAAATGAAGTTAATTTGCACAGACACTATAAGCATTTCATTTGCATTTTTCGAGGTGTTTGACAATATGTAGGTATACAGAAGAGTGTCAATTTGTGCACAGGAGACACTCAGAAATTTGTATAAATTAACCAAAATGACACCACATGAGGTGTGATGTGAACATGTTAGCAGAAGGGAAGCATGTAAATGAGCCAAGGAAGGGCCTCTGGTTCTTCAAGACCTGCACAGGTCTGTAAGGACCCTACAGATTCCCAGCAAGGTGGTCCTGAGGCAGGCAGCATGTCAGGCAGCAGCACTCCTAAATGCCTGCAGAGAGCAGGGCTGTTGAATCAGAGGCTAAATCTCATTTGTAGTCATGGAACCTTTCTGACCAATCCAACCAGCCAAAGGGATTGTCCTTCCATGGCAAAAGATCAAGTGGGAGATCAGTCTCACTGCACAGAGTCCCAGGACAACCCAGTGAACTCTGATCGCAAAGCCTGGTCTTCTCTCCACTGCCAGGGGATCACAGAAGCCGGATCCTTCCCAGTACACACTGATGCTCTACTAGGGCAGAACAGCGCCACCTGGAGAGTCCCTTTAAAGTAACCAGTTAAAGCGAGATGAAAAAATTAGGATAAATTCAATTTAGTGGGTTTTTTTCTCACCATTAGATAAACAGATCATATAGTTAACAGAGAAAAATTTAAAACAAAATATTTTGTAATGAATAACTATATGAATCATCCTACCATTTACTCTAACATGCATAGTGGAAGGACCCAAGGGGGCACATCCTTCGTTAGGGTCGGATGCAGGCTCTTCAGAACTTGCCTGAAAATGTGACAGCACATGTGATATTTTCTCCCTATATCTTTAATGACAACTTCATATAAATTAAATTTTCAAAAAGTCATTTATAAGACTCTGAGTTCCAGCAAGGAATCAACTCTAAGGTTTTTAATGACAATTATAGGCCCTCAGAAGAATGAATCTTACTTTAAATTAAAGTTGTATCTATAGACATTGGGGTCTTCTCTCTGTAGCAATGCATTAAATCTACTCATTTATATGAAAGGCCCACTACCAGAGGGTGAAAAGGTACTCTTCCAGACTTGAAAGCAAGGTTTTTAACTACAAGCAGTTTAATAAATTCCGATGTTTAATCTATAAAGTTCATCTTTACATTTCTTACTTCATCTTTACATTTCTCATAAAACAAAGTAGCATTTTGCTGCAGCTGGGGATTATTAATATGTTATTATATGAATAGTACTCATCAAACTCTGTCCTCTCCTTGCTTCCTGGTGGAAGAAATATCAATTTGGGGAAGTGATACTCCTTGAGATGAGAGTGCCAGCCCACAAGTGCCCCTGAGTTCCAGTTTTCTGGGACCCACAACCCTCTTTCTAACTCAGTGAAACTGGTGAGCATAGAAACCCTCTGATGCCACCCTGCGCTTCAGCAGCTGATGTCCTCACAGAACATACAGACTGTCTGAACCACAGAATGTTCTGCTTATATGTATAGCATGTGAGGTAATGGAGACTGACTTTTTACTGAGCATGTTGAGGATACTGGGAAATACGTTTTCATACTGTGTTTAAAAACACAGGAAGCCTGCAGCATAATGAGAACTGCCAGGCAATGAGGAAGAAAAAGCCACACTGACACTGAGCTGGGAGCACCTGGGACATGAAAGAGTGACACCAGACATCTAAATTCTACATTCTTTTTCTATACATTTCCCACATATCAAGGCACAAACAAGAAATCACCTTGAGTGCAAACACATCTGAAAAAAACTTCCTAAAGTGTACTCCATAGTGGAAAATTGCAGAGGCCCACTGACCACAAAACAAAAGTTAGTTCTGGAAACAAAGACTCCACCAGTCCACCCAGACGAATTCTCACCATTCAGAGCACTCTCAACAAGAGCTAGAGAGGAGCGATGCCCAGCTGTCTTTCAGAAGGGACTGCCAGGAGGGCACTTACAGCGGGCACCTACAAAAGGTGAATGGAGGCAGGAGCCAGGAGCCAGCTTAGGTGCGATCATTAAGTGTAAGGATTCCTGCTGTGCCAAAGAAGCAAAAAATAAAGCCGTGACAGCAGAAACCTGCCCGTGCACAGAAAGTCTAAGGCTAGTAAAGTGATAGCAGTGATGTTCATAAAAATTGTCCATACCCTTAACGCAGACTTGCCACAGACACTCTTCACCCCTGAGTCTGAAGAACTTTCATTGACCTAAAGGAAACCCAAGTCACTAGGAGGCTGTGGGCTAATTATGAGCTAAGTACATGTCATTCAATTCCTGAAAGAGGCAAGAAAAATTCTTAAACAGCACCAAAAGTTTATAATGTCAATGTTCACAGAAGAAAAAATCCACCCATGCCACACACACAATAGGCCAGCTTTTAAGAGTAGGTGATTTGGAAACAATTCCAAGTATGAATTTTTGCCAAAACAACTCCAGGTAATTCCACCACGTGGGCTCCACGCCATTGGCAGAGATGGAGTGCTGCGTTCAGGCAGCCAAACTCCCCAGCTCTCCAATCCCTGGTTATAAACACCGTTTACAATAGGACATGACTATCTCTAGAAAATGTTAATGCTTTTCTGCTAAACTGACAAAAATGTGTATGGATTCAGGTCTGTGCCCTGAGTGTAAATGAGGGAGGAAACCCCTCATGGATTGTGCCTCCGGTGACAGGAAATACATCAGGCTGACAGACACTGAGAGGTAAACAATAGATCCCATTCTGAACAGAATATGCCTTTTCCAAGTGTTCACTCCTAGACCAGCTTAGTGAATGCAGCCCTTGTACAAAAAAGTCATTCGTTCTTAAACTCAGCTAGTTATTGTCAAATCTAGACAGAAGTCAGAGTCGGGGACTCACTAGATCACTTTTTAGAGAGCACATCACATAAAAGTCTATGAGATAAATAACTATATTTTCAAAATATCTTATAACAAATGTAAACGTAGCTTTCATCTTCTGAGTCTGGTTCACTAGGAGAAAGGAAGGGAATCAGCACATGTGGAGCATCTACTGAAACCAGGGCTGTGTCAGGAACTTCTCACAACACAGCTTCTCAGTAAGTCCAGGTAAGTCTCACATCCTCTCCAACTCGGAGGGGCTCTATCTGCAGAGCCCTGAATGCTGGGCATGCAGCTAACCCTGAAAGGTCCTGAGGTGAAGACAGAGCTTGTACAAACTGTCAGTGCTTTAAGTTTGTCATTTGTGAAGTCACTCAGTGACAGCAAAACGTTAATAGTAGAAACTACAAAAGCAGGCACAAAAGGATCACTTAATCAGCTTTAGAAAATTCTCCCAGAAAAATCCTTTCTTTAAGATCCAACATAATTAACTTGCCCTAAATCACAAAGCAGCGTGTAGAAGAAACATCATTTGAATTTGTCTGATTCTGCATCCTATTTTCTTAACTGTAACTTGTTGCAACATTTAGTTACTACTAAATAAGTTCCACCTGATGGAAGGAGTGGTGCCTGACATTTCAGGTGAAATCAGTAATTAATACACTAGAGGACTAGTTTAAAGTTACCTCAAACACAATGATGGAATTTTACACACTTCCATGAATAAACCCAAACTGTAGAGCCAGAATGTACAAACATGCCACAGAAGCTACATGGCTCCTCTGTGTGGGTTTTTTTTTTTTTTCACCTTTACCTAACCTTGAATTTACTTTTCCAAGAAAAGCAAATTTAAACTTCACCACCGCCAGAGCTGGCCACAGTGCCAAGCAGCGAGGGGAGAGGGGTGGAGAGGGAGGCAGGAGGGCGAGGTCCACAAGACAGACATCCCAGGTGCTATACACCTGGCTTCTGGGTCTGACGAATGGCAGTACTTTGAAATAATGTAATTCAAGAGGAACCAGCACTGAAAAGATTGAACTTTGCGTAACCACACATGTAGCATGTGGGAAATCTCTCCAACCTGTAAATAAAGCCATTTAGACCAAGAAGAGGCAGTATTGGGCAATTTGATGAGCACCCAAAACCACGTGACACCCAAAATAAGTTGGCTGAATTTGGATGTCAAAATAAATAGAATCAAAGCCCCACCAAAGGTCGCCCTCACACCTGGAAGGGTTCTTAGTAGGAGACTTCACCTGAAGGCAGGCCACCCTCTGCTGTATTTATAACTTTTATAGAGAATCACATTGAGCCCTTAAACAAACCACGTACTGCAGTGTTTACTCCCATGTCAGCACATATGTGTAAAGTATTTCCATTCATTCTTTTACTCATGACTGTGATCAAAAAGATTGGATTGATGTTAGCCCCAGTAACTATCCAATAAAAATATCCAACACAGAGCATACATAGTGAGTAAACACTCCTCTTTAAAGAATATGACATCACCCAAGCCTCTTCCTGGTGGGTGTGCTATACATGACATTAGCATCTCATACCCAATGTTAACTAATTCATTAAGGAAGGCCCTATTAACAGGGTTTGTGTGTTGACACATTAATAATAATAAATGTGAAAAATAAGGCTGCTTTAAAAACAGCCACTGAGAAGGTCCCATGTAAGAAAATCATGAAAATTACAAATCCCACTGCTGAGCAAGGGTGAAGGCTTGTTTTTTAAGTAAAGCAATATGCAAACCAAGCAGGAAGCGCCAAAGAAAAGCACTTTGTTTTCTATCCTTATGCTTATCAGAGGGTTCACATGGTAAATCAAGGAGCATCAACAGGCCTTAGGTTCCTAAGGACAAAAGACAGTCACCTACCTACAAAAGACTGCAGATGACAAAGACTTGTGTCTCATATATGGCTTGATGATGATATTTTGTAGTGCAACAGTTCTAAGTTTACGGTTACATCCTTAACAATTCTGTCTGTGACAGGGTGTTACTTACAGGTAATTTTTCCACATGGTACCTGAATTAACCTGTTCTCTGAATACTCTGTTTCTCATTAGGATGCTACAGAGGCAGACAAAGCCATCAGATGATTGCATTTGAGACCTTTTTTCTTTTTAAATAATAAAATGATTATTTTTGAAAAAGAAAAAGATAGTATGTCATAGTATAATAAAATTCCCTGAAGAACAATTCTGCAGCGACACAACTGGCATTTAATATAGTGAATCCTGATCATTGCTTACCTTTAAAGCTTGAACTGTGATTGCAATCACAAGATACAGCTGGAAACCTCCTTCTTTATAAAGTCTGATTTCACCTGGTTTCGAGGAAATATAATTTTAAATAACTTTACCTTTAAATGTTCACATAAGATCATAAATATATTGTAGTATTTAACTGGCTGTGGTGAATAATACCGTTTACCTCCTGGTTACCAGGATGTGAAAGTCAGAAGCCAAAAGCTGTAGCAGTCTAAGCAGCTAGTTGTTGCACTAGTCACTCTCCTTCGCACTAATAAAATGATAGCAATTTAAAGTAGGACTGCAGTTGGGAAAAAGCTGTCAAATACAATTTGCATCGTAAATAGAAAACACACAATTACAAATGCCCCGAGAGAGATCCTGACAAGCCATCATCTGTCTGTGTTTAGGTTGATGGTCACACAGAATAGGGAATCATGCATTGTGTGGCTTATTAATAAGATGCTCACATAATATTTATGGGAATGCAATAAAGTGGAACACATAACGTAAATGTAAGGAAAGGTAAACTTCCATGCTGCATTATGTTCTAAGCACAGCAAGAAACAGAATGGTTTCCAAACTGATGTTTCCTATCATCCACAACAATAAACATGTGTGGGTGTATGAAGACCAACTCTCCACCTCTGGCCCATCCCATCATCCACACCCTCACTCTGCCAGGCAACACAACGTCTTCAGTTCCCACCAGCATGCCTTGGTCTGTCAGGCCTAGCTCTCCATCCCAGGCCTGTGCCCGAGACCCTGGAGCAAACATGCCTCTGCTGTGTGCATAGTCCCTGTGGGTGTGGCATGAGCCCCCAAAGCCTTTCTGTCCCCAAGTCAGTCCCTCCCCTCTCCCAGCCCTTGGCTCCAGTGCTCCCATCCCCCATCGACTCCTTTCTTCTTGAAGCACCGTCATCAACTCCCTTCCCCATTTTTCCTATGCATCTATCTCCTGCCAAGTTCCCTAGATCTACCTCCAACAGCTCCCTTGATGACATTTTCTTCATGCCACCCACACTACTACATTTCTTGTCCACACTGTCACCAGCTTGCCCCCCAAGGCACTCCCCACAATGCAGCCAGGTCAGTGCCTTTCAAGCATGTCTGCATGTGTGCCCAGAAACCTTCCTTGCTGGCAATGACTCTGGAATGAGACCGGGAGGACAGAACCCACTGCTCCCAGAAAGTTGCAGTGGGTCTGATGTGGTGACAAAAAAAAAGCAAGAGCACAGCAGGCCTCAGATTATTCTCTCTTCTCTGTCCCATGGACATGTTACTGTTCTACCTTCTGGCCCTGCTGGTCAAGAACAGCCCCGTCCGCCCGGCCCTCGGGCGACCCCCAGGGGGCTGCTCACAGAAGCAGGGACACACACAGTTGGTTCCCATGTCCTCTCTGCAGTTTTCCTTTTGGTTCCATCTCAGATTTTCCCATTTCCAAGGGTCAAAAGCCAAAATAAAGGGGGTCACTTGAAAGAATAAGAAAAAAGGAAACATCACAAACAGGGAACAGTGAGAAAATTAATGGCTTGTTTCTCATAAGGAGCCACAGAGGTCAGAAAAGAGTGAAACAGCTATAATGTGCTAACAGAAAGGAAATCTGCAGAATTTTATGTCTTAGTGAAGACATTCTCCATAAAGGAAGGCAAAAAATAAAGGAATTTTCAGATCAAAGAAAACCGACAGAATTCTTTACCAGCAGCACTGCTTTATATGTGGTAATAATGGAAGTTCTTCATGCTGAATGGAAATGATCAGACTGAATCTCAGATCCACAGAGAGAACAAGAAGTCCTAAAAATGGTAAATGTCCAAGTAAATGGAAACCATAAAGGAAATAAATGTTTTCTTAATTTTGTATTCATTCATCTTCATTTATGTGTAAGTCACATAACTATTACAAAGAGAAATGTTAACATTTTCTTATAGGGTTAATAATTATGTAGATGAGACATGTATAACAATTACAACATGAAAAATTAAGAAGGGCCATGAACATATATTTTTTATGTTTTATATATAGTGTTAACAGTACTCAGACTATGAAAAGTTAAGGGCATATATTTTTTTATGGGAGACCAATCACTTAGAGAAGAATTCTAGCTAAAAGGCCAATAAAATAATTAAAATATAATTATGAAAATATAGTAATATGATGACATACAGAAGAAATCAAGCAACAAAAAAAAGAGATTAATTCAACAAAAGTAAAATGATAGACCCACAAAAGTCACACATATGAAAAATTATATTAGATGGAATGGACAAAAATTAAAAGACAGAGATTGTCAGAATGAAATTAAAAACTAGTTCCAACTATAAGACATCTACAAGAGCCACGCTTCAAATACAGAGCGAGGTAAGAGGATGTGAATAATGGGAAATCATACACCATGCATACAGGAAGCATGGAAGACTGCAGCGGCTACATTAGTAGCTGGCTATTGTGATTCCCCGCAGAGGTGGATGAACCCTAACTCCAAATATGATGCAGATGTGGAGACTGCTGAGGCCACATGCACACACACCAGAAGGACACACAAAGGACCCTTGCCTACCTGAGCCAGGTCCCACCAATGCAGGGCAGGTGCTGGGGCAAGTGCAGCAGCGGGGCTGGGTCCTTGCTGCTGCTGGCGCTGCAAGAGGCTGCAGCGCTCAGGCCATGTGGGGATGCCTGACTCTCCCGAAGTATGTTGGAGGAGGAAAACAATAAAGATGAAAGATAAAAGCAGAAGTCTATCAAGTAAAAGACAGAAAAATAGAGACACTCAATGGACCAAAAAAATGGCTCTTAGAAAATTCACTAAAATAGACCTTTAGCAAGATTAATTTAAACAGAAAAATTAATAAATGACAATATTAGGAATAAAAAGCAGCTGTAACTACCTATCTCACATACATTCAAGTGACAATGTGGGCAAATTATTGTAACCAGGCAGCAAGGGGTCTGGCTACTTGTTACTGTACACAGAGATTTATGTGGAAGAAAATAGGTTTTTATTAACAGGGTTTCTAGTTTGGGGGGTGTGGCAGCCGGGAGCATTCCAAACCCTTCTCTTCCACAAGACACAGAACCTCCCTTGCTCCCTGAAAGACGCCTTGCCCAGAGGTTCCCCATTATTGCTTATCTGTCCTTCTGGAACTTGAGCCATGCTCTCCATCCTGGAGGTCTCCATCCTCCCCAGAGTGTGCACCTGTGGGTTTTAGAGCTGCCATAGCCTCGCAGCAGCTCTCTCTCCCTCTCCTCTCGCCACTTTCCCCCTCTCCCCTCGCCACTTTCCCCCTCTCCCCCACCCCCCTCCCCCCCTCTCGGTCTGGGGTCTGGGGTGCGTGGCCAGATAACTCTAGACAGTCCTGCAGGGGAAGCTCCATCCGCCGGGACCTTCCCAGCTCACGGCTCCATGTGCTGCTCTGAGCCCCTGCGTGCTGCCCTGGGGGCAACAGAGCTGAAGCAGTCCGGGATCACGTGCCTTGCCTACCTGGGTCGCTGTGTCCCAGAGCCTGGAGCCCGGTGGGACCTGCATCCCCACCCAGGGCAGGGTGGGACCCGACACTACACTCCCCCACCCCACCCCAGAGCTGGCTTCCCACTGTGTGGGCCGAAGACCCGGCGGTGGGTCTGGTGTCAGCCTCTCCCTCAAGTGTAGGGAAAAGGCAAGAGAGCGACTTCTGCCTGCCTTTGGTTTAAAAGTCCTCTCTCCAAAATCCCACCTGCCAGAAGTCAGTGGGAATGTTCACCTTTCAACCAGTGAGGGCCAACGTTAGCCATGGCTGCCTTCGCCCCTCTCTGGCTGTCAGGTTGCTGCCTAAGGCGGCCAGGTTTCCGGGCATGCCTGCTTTGTCTAGGCTCCCTCCACAAAGCCTGAAACTGCGCGGCCACCCAGGGCAATTCCCTCCCCAGGCTGCCCTCCCTCCATAGGCAGGGGCAGCTCTTCCAATCTCCATCTGCACCGGGAATTTGCTCCCCGCCCCTGCCTTCCATTGGGTCTGACCCCTCCATTACATTATCAACAACACAGCACCAATAAGTTTGACAACCTAGATGCAATGGGCACATTCCTTGAAAGGCAAAAATTACCAACATTCACTTAAAAAGAAAATGGAATAGTTGAAAACCTTAGTTCAATTAAATATTCAGCACAAAGATCACATCTCAATGGAATCCAAACACGCTTGTGTGCACGTGTACACACCCCTGTGCTATGCTTAATTTACCCGTTTCCCACTTTCAGACAAGAGATGACCACGCACGTGCGTGGAAACTTGGAGGAAGAGGTAACTGCAGTGCAGGGAGGGCTGGTTTGTTTTCAGTGCATGTTGCTCTGTCCTGTTAATTGGATATCCATCCAGAAAAAATTGGATCTTGAGTCAAACCTCACACCACACACCAAAATAACTTCATGTTTATTCCAGATTGAAATGAAAGAGGTGAAACAACAAAATTTGCAGAAGAAAACATAGAATATCTTTGGAACTTTGGAGGAGGAAAAAAGTTCTTAAACAGGACATGAAAACAAATAATAACAAAAACTTTGATTAAATCAGAACATATTATAATTATGAACTTGTATTAATAGAGAGAAAAATCTAAGCAATTGGATAGATGATATTTGCAATATCTGACAAAGTACTTGTGCCTACAATATATAAAGAAAGTCAATTAGAAAAAGTCAAAATAAAATAAAAATATGTGAATAAAAACTTGTTCAGGCAATCCAAATAAGTATAGTTAAATGGACAAAATACATATAAAATGTGCTCAACCTCATTAGAAATTATAAAAATGCAAAAGCCACGATGTCATACAATGGCTAAAATTTTAAAAATCTATGAAGGATGAAGAGAAGAAGATGCAAGCATGTAGCAAGTCCAAGAGAGAATGGAATAGAACTCTGTCTCCCATGCAGGGCCAGCAGCATATGCCTGGTCTATTCCCCCAGAACACTATTTGGCAGTGACTCATAAAGCTGAATGAGTGCAGTGCCTATGGCCCATCAGTTCTGCCCAAGGCACCTATCCGAGAGATATGCATTCACATTTGCCAGGAGACACACAGACATGTTCATGTAAGCACTATTTGTAAAAACAAAAAACAAAAAACCTAGAAACTAAGCAAATACATATCAAACACTCAGTAAAAAAAGGCTGTAGTATAATTAGATGATGAAGTCCTATAAACCATCAAGAGTAAACAAATTGTAACCATGTGCCATGAAGTGAATGAGTATCTTAAATGTAATGGACTGAAAGCAGTACAAATCCCATTCATAAAAACAGGACACACTGCTCCATGAAGTTGGAAACTGAGGTACCAGTTGCTCTTGCCAGGTATGAAGATGTGGGCTGTGGCAGACCCTTTTGTGTGTCGTGGGCCCAGCTCCCACTTGGAGATGCACAGGACCCATGCCCACAGATAGGTTCCCTCATGGGCAATATACCTAGGCTCTTTTGAGGCTTGCTCTTTGCAGGTGGTGCCTGAGCCTCAGCCCCTGTCATTGGGGCAGGCCCCAATCTCCTCTGTTGGAAGACACAGGCCCATAAGTGATGGTGTAAGCATCCATTTTCTTTCTGGTGGTTCAGGGTCAGCTGGGCCATCTGGTCTGTCAATCGATTGGTTCTCAGCTCCAGGTAGGAGGCCTTGGTGTCTGTCCCGCTCACAATAAGGCTTTACTCTTTTAGCTAGTAGCCAGGCAGGACCTGTAGGGATGGAGACAAACACACCCTCTTCCCCAAGTTGAATACAGGGCCCTGCCAAGAGCCATCTCCCAGCAAATCTCTATATAAAACCTGAGGATAAGATGACTTTGGCTACTTCTTCTGAAAATGTTTCTCAATTGGAGTACAAAGTGATTCACCACAATTTAGAAAATTATAGGTAAACATGGCTAACATAATCAAATTTTCGGGGGGAAGGACTCATGACTCCCCCATTTTTTCTGTTTAAGAAGATTTTTTAAAATATGACAAGCCCATTCTACAATTTTCTGACTGGTTGGACTGTAAGATATTCTAACACTGTGGAAACAAACAAACAAACAAACAAACAAAAAAAAAAAAAAAAACCCTGAGTAGAATGGGCTAGATAAAGGGTCTGCCACAGTGGGCAACTGTGAAAAATTCATTAAGTTGTATACTTTTTTTGATAATTAATATATATTGAGAAAATAGTTTTTTAAAACAAACAACCCAAGAAATAGGGTCAAGGTGGGAAAAAGCATGGCATCAAAAGCCTGCAGGGCTGGAGTCGAAACAGAAGATAGGACATCTCAGGCTGCCCAGAGAAGTGTCATCTGCAGAGCATGAGAAGCAGTGTCCCAGACACTCATCCCACTTCATCAAAAAGGCATTACTGAGTGCATAGTATTGCTTATTTTGTTTTGATTTTTTTTTAAGTTGGTCCTGACAGCTAGGAGAAGTCTGGATCTCGTCACAGCACAAGTAAGTGTTCAAGCTGTGCCCTCCTTTGGGGGCAGATAGCAGACCTGAAGCAGTACAGGGACAGGTTCCCCAATGGCCAGCATCACCCAATGAAATGCTGATCCACACCTGCATATTTGTCTTTTTTATGCAAGACATTTGCAATTCCTTACCTTGTGTTTTCAAATTGGAGTTTGCTTTTTGTAACAGGCTGGGGAAACTCAGGGAAAAAAAAAAGATCAGATAGAATATGGTTTTCAACAACCCAGGAAGAAACAAAAACACCCACACGGCAAAGAACAAAAATCTGCCTTGGATTGATGCATTCCCTTGAGGTTAGGAAGAGAAAACTATGAATCATGCTTATGAAAGTTTAACCAGGATCAGTGCAAATAAATTTTTTAAAATGCAAATAATATGAACATTAAAAATGTAATGAGAATATATTAACCAAATGCAAGGATTCCTAGAAATAGAACAAAGCCAAGTGAATGCTCCCTTTGTGAAACTGATATAGCAGATTTTCAGCACAAACAGAAATAAACATATATTTTATTTTTTATTTTAAAATCCTAAAGTTGAGACTTCTGGCCAAGATGGAGGCTTAGGTAGACACACTGTGCCTCCTCGCACAACCAAAAGAAGGACAACAACAAATTTAAAAATGAAAAGCAACCAGAACTGACAGAATCATGGAACTGTATGGAAGTCCAACAACCAAGGAGCTAAAGAAGAAACATTCATCCAGACGGGTAGGATGGGCAGAGACAGACAGCTGGGCATAGAGTACTCACAGCAAAGCAGTGGCTGGCAAAGTGAGTGGTCCCACATTTGCGTGCAGATAAACAGGGAGGAACAACTGGGGAGTGAGACAGACCAAGCAACCCAGGGCTCCAGTGCAGGGAAGTAAAGCCTCAGAGCCTCTGACTGAAAACACTGGTGGGGTTGTGGAGGCAGGATAAACTCCCAACCTCATAGGGGAGTTCATTGGAGAGACCCACAGCATTCTACAATGTACACAAACCCACTGACCCAGGAATCAGCACCAGAAGGGCCCAATTTGATTGTGGGTAGCGGAGGACATGACTTAAAACCAGCCAAAAGTGAAGGAAGCGGCATCATTTCCTCTTGGGCCCCTCCCCCACAGACAGTGTCACAATGCGGTGACGTGGGTTTCCCCACCCTGGTGAACACAAAAGGCTCCACCACTTACTTCATAACAGGCACCCCTGAGAGAAAAAAGAATCGCCCAAATGAAAGAACAGATCTAAGCTCCAGAAAAAAATACAACTAAGCAATGAAGAGATAATCCACATATCAGATGCAGAGTTCAAAGCACCGGTAATCAGGATGCTCACAGAATTGGTTTAGTATGGTCGCAAATTAGTTGAAAAAATGAAGGCTATGTTAAGTGAAATAAAGGAAAATGTACAAGGAACCAACAGTGACAGGAAGGAAACTGGGGCTCAAATCAATGGTGTGGACCAGAAGGAAGAAAGAAACATTTAACCAGAAAAGAATAAAGAAACAAGGATTCAAAAAAATGAGGAGAGGCTTAGGAACTTCCAGGACATCTTTAAACATTCCAATATCTGAATCATAGGGGTGCCAGAAGGAGAAGAGGAAGAGCAAGAAATTGAAAACTTATTTGAACAAATAATGAAAGAGCACTTCCCCAATATGGCAAAGGAAATAGACTTCCAGGAAGTCCAGGAAGCTCAGAGAGTCCCAAAGAAGTTGGACCCAAGAAGGAACACACCAAGGTACACCATAATTATATTAGCTAAGATTAAAGATAAGGAGAAAATCTTAAAAGCAGAAAGTGAAAAGGAGACAGTTACCTACAAAGGAGTGCCCATAAGACTGTCAGCTGATTTCTCAAAAGAAACCTTGCAGGCAAGAAGAGGCTGGAAAGAAGTATTTGAAGTCATGAAAGGAAAGGACCCACATCCAAGATGACTCTAACTGGCAAAGCTTTCATTTAGAATGAAAAGGCTGGTAAAGTGCTTCCCAGATAAGATCAAGTTAAAGGAGTTCATCATCACCAAGCGCTTATTATATGAAATGTTAAGGGGACTTATCTAAGGAAAAGAAGATAAAAAATATGAAGAGTAAAATGACAACAAACTCACAGTTACTAGAACCAAACCTAAAGCAAAAACAAAAAGAAACAAAGCAAACAATAGAACAGGAACAGAATCACAGAAATGGAGATCACATGGAGGGTTATCAATGGGGGAGTGGGTAGAGAGAGTGGGTGAAAAGGTACAGGGAATAAGTAGCATAAATAGTAGGTAGAAGATAGACAGGGGAGGTTGAAAATAGTATAGGAAATGTAGAAGTCAAAGAACTTATATGTATGACCCGTGGACATGAACTAAAGGGGGAAATGTGGGTGGGAGGGAGTGTGCAGGGTGGAGGGAAATAAAGGGGGGAAATAGGACAAATGTAATAGCATAATCAATAAAATAGATTTTAAAAAATAAAACTTTAAAGTTGATGAGTAGAAAAAGTAAAATGTTAAAATGTAGATAATCCATAGTAAAAAACAAGTGGTGATGCAATTTTGAATATTTTCCAATTTGCATATAAATCACTGGTGGTAAAGTAAAAGAAATTTATAACAAATAAATAAATTGCCTTGATTCCATTATCTACACAAGCATGATTCCCAGTTTATTTGTAACCATCCTTTCTGTTAAATCATGTAAGTATAATACTTGCCAGAAAATATGAGATTTAATTTGAACATATGCCAAGCACCTAAAATTCCTATGTCAAGGTCTCTGGCAAACATGCTCAGCTTATTCCCTCCACCTCCTATTCCATATTCTGAAGCCTCCTTTAGAAACAAAAAAAATGGTAAGTGTAATTTTATCAGAAATATTTTCCCAATGAAATTTTTTCCAACAGAAATTTAGCACTCAAATCTTTAGAAATTAGATTTCAAGTCTACTGAAAGTGACTTTTAGTAAAACAGAGGGATAGTGCATATCCTTATTGGGGTTCTTGAGGGGGAAAAGCAAATAATAAAGGAATTCCTGAGAAGAATTGTAGTGAATTTCAAGGAACATATACAAGAATTTTTTAAGTATTACATCATTTTTTCCATCACAGTGATAGAGTTTTAGAGAACTTAAGACTCAAGTTCAGCCCCCTCAGTTCAGCCCCCTCTCAGTTCAACCCAAATAGGCAGGAAACAGTGCAGGGCAGAGTGACATCAACTGCTCCGGGCATATGAGCCTCTGTCAGAGGTCATGTTACACAGCAAACAGAAGGTTCTCGAGACTGGCAAAACACTTCCAAAGTCTCACTTTCTCGAACCTGAGGCTTCAGTCTTCCATGGGCAATTAAGATCCCAGACAAGCCCCCAAAAACTGTTACCGAGCAACAGAAAGGGTCCATTATTGTCCGCCGCCTTATGGAAAGATGTCTCTCAAAGCCAGAGATTTGTGAAAAGGAAGGGAAATGTTTATTTAATGCTATACAGAGTTAAAGTAGGAACCTAACATCTCCATTGAAATATCAAAGTCCTTCAGGATACCCACAGACACCCACAGTGCTTCCTATCTCCCTCTGCCCTAAGTCAGCGTACCATAATTGCAAGGAAGAGAAGCACACGTCCAGGATCCAGGCTCTTGACACCATCAGCTGTGTCATCTTCCAGGCAGGATCTCTGGTTAATCTGAAGCCATGTGGCACCTTCTCATGGCCTACTGGCAAGAGTTCTTTCACCCTTCTTCTAGGCAGTCCCAGGCCACACAGCCGAAGGGAGCACCCCAAAGCCGCGTGGTTCTTCTACCAAAGCTGTGGGGAAGGGGTCCCCACTCTGGAAAAGCCTCGTGGCTCTCCCTCTTCACCAAAGCTGCAGGGGTCTGCACTCTGGTGAAACCGCATGGATCTCTCCCGTGAAACCCATCTCCCCCCAAATGGCTGCCACGCCTGGGTTTAAATCCCCATGCCAATCCTCCTCTGCAGCCCTATTTCCGACTCCTCCTACAATCGGTTACACCTGCCAGCATTCCTGTATGTTTCCAAGGTTATTGGGATGCCATCATGAGTCTGGGCAGGTGTGTCCCATTTTCTGGAGCCAATCTTCTCCAAGCTCCCACACAGGTTCTTTAACTTAGGGTTCCTCCCCCCAGTCATGTCCTTGGGGAAGTCCTTTCCATCCCCCCTGGCTCAGAGCATGGCCACAGCTGTTTAACATATCTATGAGACCAGTTAAAGGTTATACATATGTTAAATGACCATTCTGGGGGTTATCTGCAAAACCATTGCTTATGCAAAACAACTCAATGGCCCTGCTCCATTTGTCCCTTCCCCCAACTCATACCTGTGGGGGAGGGGGTGAGGACATCTTATATGTCCCTCTAATATTCCCTGGACACCGTGAGTTCTGGGCCCCATTCCAACTCCCTTTTGGGGCCCCCCTCTTGGCTGCACCCTGTTACAGTCATCCTAGACAGTCTCCTGCTTGTCCCCTCCCTCCACCTGCAGGACCTCTCTGTAGGGGGCTTCTTCCTATCTCGAGCTGCAGCACCTTGGTGGACCAACACTAGCTATGCACAGCTGCCAGAAAATGAATATAATTTACCCCAAACTCCCAGGCCCTGGATCAAATCTCCCAGCAATTAAAAAAATTCTCACCAGGATTTGTCCTCACAACACTAACTAGACTTTCTTGTGTGTGTGAGTGTATATGTGTGTGTGTTAACCATGATTCATGGAAGCTCAATTTTCTTTCTTGTAAACCATTCCTTAAATATGAAAGTTGTATATCCTTAGTTTGTCAATCCAGTCTATCATACCTTTAGTAGTTTAGTAGTATATTTAAGGGAAATCCCAGTTTTATTCCCCAAGAAGTAGCCCTGATAGGCATTGAGTAAGAAAGCTGAAGGCAGTTAACTGGCAGTGTTTGAATTTCAGCCCATTGAACAAGAAAGCCATTGTCTGTTGGCTGGACTGTCCTATTTGAAGTCAACCACCTGTGTAGAAGCCCCTTTGCCTCCTCTCCTTCCTAGATAAATAAGATTCAGTAACAACATCTGAGAACAGAACGGCAAGGAGTAAAGAAGAAAGCAGTTCCTTTAACACAGTTTTGATGTATCAAGGATGCAGGGTAGCTGGTGTACATAGCACGATTTCTGGATTCATTCCACCTGAGGGCAGCAGGAAGCAACAGCAAGTAGGTGCTATCTTCACCTCAATGCTTTAATTTCTCTTCCCGAGACCATCTTAAATGCAGTGTCTCAAACTCTCAAACTGCCTTTCTGTCAATGGTGACTCCCTCCACCCATCTCTATGTGTAGCTACTGTTCAATATTCTCTCGTAAACAGTTTCAGGCTATAAAGGCCAAAAGAATTGTACCATGACCAGGATCAAAAAGTATTGAAACTTTGCTCACTAGATGGAGACCTAAAGAGACTCCAAAAAATGTGTGCATTTCATGAAATATTCATTATTCTAAATTCTAAGTGTTGTGATACCATTTGAAAAGAGGAATATAAGATTAATTGATAAGGAGAAAAAATCTTTAAAATTCTATTACTTCCATATGATATAAAGAAAAAATTTTTACCATTTCTGTATTTCAATATTTTAAGAGGCTGAAAAGTTTGCCAAATCAGTAGTAAAAACAGTTACTTCCACATGGAAAAAAAAAATAGAGCCCCTGACAGGATCCCAACCGAAAGCTACCCATGTCCCACAAACTGAGAAGGAAACCCACATTCCCATGTTTCTTTTTTTCAAGGTTTAAGGAACACAAAAATTTCTGGGACTTTAAAATTCTGTCACTTTCCATTCATTTCTTTACCCTGACTTTTTTATTCTCTGTTCTTCAATATTTGCATATGAGTATATTTTTGGAACAAACAAACTTGGATTATGGCAACAGCATGAAATTCACAACTGTGAAGCTAGGAATGAGTGACATTTGAAGCAAATATTGTCAACAGATAGAATGATACATTTTTAGGAAAACTGTCCTCTTGCTACTAGAATGGGGACCACAGGGCCATAGAAGAGAGAAAAAAATGAGAAAATATACATGGTGTATACACGTGTGCAAAGCACTGAATGATGTTTTGGCTATATCAGTAAGAGATGCGTGACACAGGACAGGTTGGACCTCCATTTCTCTGCCCCTCAGTTTTGTTTGTTTGCTCTTTAACCATATCAGTAATGTGAGAAGGATGTTTCTGGGGCCCCTCCCAGCACCTCTCTGAGCAGGACCCCTAAGTCAGGCTGCCATCTGCTTCACCCCAATACTCCTTCCATCTTGGAAACCTGCATCAGATCCATCTGGATGAGGTTCCCACTGAAGGTCAGTTGAGATCCCTTGGTCCAGAGGAACTACAGGAGGTCGCTTCCCAGGAATGCAGCGCCTTCATTTTCTTGGTGGTATCAGATGAAACCTCTTAGGAACATAAATGTCACAGTTTGGAAGTCATCCAGGAAGCAAGAGGTTATTGTGTCTCTCAGGCTATAGTCCACAGCCTCACACTGATCCTAATTGTCTCCTTGGGATGTTTAATTTAGCTTTGGCAATAGTGACAGAAATAATTAATACACACATAAAACATCACTTGCCATCTATAAGATAAGAAAAGGGGAGTATTTTTTTAAATGTGCATATGCAGCAATTTCTTAATCTTCCAAAGAGGCTGTAAATTGGAGCAGACTTGTGAGGGGAGAAAAAGCAAGTTGGTAACATACACCAAAAGCATAAAATGTTTCCGCTCTTAGAATTCATAATTTCACTTCTACAAGTGAGACCTAAAAATAAACTAACATATAAGCTCATTTATGTACTCAGATAGTCCTTTCTGTAGTATTCTATAGCAAGTAAATCAGAACCCGTGTAAATGGGGATGCCATGCCGAGCAGGCCATGCAGATGCAGGCACGAATGCCAGGCCAGCACTAACTACAGGTGTTGGAGAGTCGTTAATGACACCGGAGACTTTGAGATATAATATTGATTATTAGAAAACAGAAAAAGCTTGACAGAAATACGACAAATATTAATAGTAGTTAAACAAGAATAGTGGGTATATGTAAGATTTTCTTATTTATATGTTCCCTATATTCCAAAAAATATTATGTTCATCATAATCAAAATAACATTACATGAAAAAATTGAGCAGCTTTATATTCCATAGAGTTTGATAAAAACCATGTTTGCTCTCCCAGAGGTAACATTTTATGTACTAAATGTATATTTAGATTGCTTCTATCTGTGCAAATCAAAATGGAGATTATTGGAATATTTTAATAATATCTCTATTATCCATATGACAAAAATCACTTTCCTTTCAGCAATCTGTTATTTTACATGAAAGCTGATGTTTTGCCTCACAGAAAACTGACTAATCCAGATTTAGTTTCCCAACATTTGGGTTTAATGTTGCCAAACTATTGCCATACAAAGCTAGACACTAAAGTGGTCACAGATTTTCATCAGTAGGAGCCACAGAGACAGGAAAGAGTCCAGCATAAATTTAACTGCAATTTGTACAGAGGAGACTGAGGGTCTTAAGGGGTGAGAGAAAAGGCAGAGACAGGGGAAGCAGGGGCCCAGTGGAGTCAGGAAAGTGAGAACTTACCCAGGGTCGGTCAGTGTCAGTAGTGCTCTGAAGGCCGTTCTTCGCTCATTAACTGGGGTTCTGTGGGAACCCTGAGTTAGAAGCATTTCATGAGGTAGAACAAACAGACAAACTGAATGGTTAATTATAAATTCCAACCCACTAAGTTCTAAGTGTTCAAATAGAAAATAAAGTATGACAGGATAATAGTTAATTTAAATGTAATACTGCCTAAAACAATTCCAGAAATGTAGGACATGCAATATTTATATTGTCTCAACAAGTAAATAAGTGTTTTCTAGGTAAATAAGAAAAACATATATGTAAGAAGGATCATGTCCAAAGGGAATTCTGGGAAGGGTGAAATCAGGTGGCCTGGGTGAAGGTGGAGGGCCTTGACTGGGACACATTTTGGGGGCACTGATATGGAGCTGTGAATTTACCTTTTCAACTAGCAGGTACCCAGGTAAAGGATTATTATATGCACATCTCTGTTTTGGAGTAAGAACTCTGGTTTTCCTCCATAAAGTATGCACATTGACTATTTCCCGCAGTGCTCATACATATGGAACAAGTTCGTGAGTGACAGGAAGGCAGGAAGATCTTTCAGTATGTAAATTGCAATGACAGAGGAGAATTGTTTAAATTGTTTGTCTTTAGGTTTAAAATGCCCAGCTTCACTTTTTGGCTTACAAAGAGTGCAAGTTCCCTCTCTTACATGTTCCACCACATAATCCTGAGCAAATCTGCAGCCAAGTGTGTCTGTGTGTCTTCAGCTGTGCTCTGGGAGAGGAATCCACAGGCACGGAGGTGGGGTCAGTACTCAGAGAGCTGATCCACACGAGGAAGGCTAGCAATGTGCCACCAGCACATAGGGGCTTGAGCGGCGAGAGCCTGCTGTCTCAGGGCTGCTTTGCTCCCTCAATGGACATGAGTGGTGACATCTGGGAGCATCACTCCATTTGATTTGTCCTTTTATCATTGCACCAGTATCAGCTACCAGGTGTCTGGCAGTGCAACACTGTGTTCCTATGTGACCAGGTTAATTCCTCACAAAAACAAATACAGGCATTTTCTACCTCTCAGAGTTTTAAAATTGTTAGGATTGATGGCTCCATAACCCTGCTGTACTCTACAGGTCACGTCGATGTTCAGTGTAATAGCTGTTAGGAAACGTATTTTCAAATTAGAAACTGTGAGAAGATCATACTACACACACTTCAGTCCTAGTAGTCATTTCACAAATGTAGTTAATCAAAATGACTGATTTGATGGTATGTTTACCAGGGCAAACCAGGAACAAGATAGCCTCACAAAGTCCAAAATCAAATTCTGTATCTGCTGATCACACCAAAGCTGACTGTACTCCTATTGCTTTTAATTTTGTTAAAGGGACCATAATCCTCCTGGACAGCCAAGCTTTAAACCTCAAAATTATGTTTAAAATCCTCTCTCCCTTATCCCTTCACAATCTCATCAGTAGCAAAGCCCTGTAGATTAAAACACACTACTTCTGCAGTGGCTCTGAGATGCGTGTCTCTCCCCGCTGTCCTGGCCCCACGCCACCTCACTAGCCTCAACGCTACCCCTGCATCTGGATTGTTCTCAGAACTTCCAAATTGTCCTGCTGCAGCCAGGCTCTCTAGGCTCAGGCTAAACCTCACACGGTTACCATAGGAACCATCCTCAAGAACAACATTAATTTCTCCTGTCATTCCCTGGTGGAAGACTGTCATTAAACTCCCCTTTGCTATAAGATAACTTATTAGCAGACCATAGCAGACCACCCAAAACTGTTGTCAAACTGTGTTTCACTAAACAGTATTCATTCCCTCTCTGTTCCTCCCAAACTGGGCCTTGTCACTGGAGATTCTTTTGTTTATGTGATGCATGTCAATAGGCAGTGATAGTGTTTCCCTCCTGAACTGCGCTAAGATTTGCTTCTAAGCAGTGCTGCATTTGGTGTGCTCAGGCTCGCATTGCACACACACAGGGACACACACACATAAGTTCCCATCATGTTCTCCCTCCATCAGAGCATTTTACATCTTTGTTCCTAAGGCCCAGCCAGAGGTCCCAGGCATCACCGTGAGGGCGGGGTTAGGCCTGGGACACTGACAACAGCAGAGCTCTCAGCACCCCCTCAACCCAAATAGCTAGGATTTTGTTTATTTTACAGTGATACCTCAGTACTTGCTGCTAATTCATTCTGGAACTGGTGACGAGTGCTGAAACCAGCAAAAACTGAATGATGCAGTGAATACAGGGTTGGGCGAGTTTTGAAGCCGATGAGTACCTAGGAATGACTGTATTTTATTTTTAGAGTTTTTATTTTTAATTAAATTTATCAGGGCAACATCAGTAATAAAATTATATAGGTTTCAGCTGTACAGTTCTATAAGACATCATGTATATTGTATTGTGTATTCACCAAGCAAAGTCAAGTCTGTTGTTACTGAAAAAACAGCAACACCAAAACAACCACTACAATAGCCAAACTTGTGAGGCAGATGGCAGATACTGGTGCAAAAGAAGAGTTTTTATTCAGGTGCTGTGTGATCTGGGAAAATGATGGGATCCTGTCTCAAAACCTATTTTCTCAGCAAGACCAAGACAAAGCCAGTGTCCAGAGTTCCTGCTCCGACGTTAAGCACAGTTGTTTGGAGCCTGCAGGTGGCTGATCAGTGGTCATTACCCCCATCCAGGTACCTTGTTCCCAGCTGCTGTTCATTTCAGGCTCCCTCCTGGAGCCTACTTGCAGGGCTGTGGGGCCCTGGGCCATTGGCTGCTAGGGCCGCAAGGATGCGTGCTTGGGAGAGATTGTGAACACACTGGTGAATGCATTGCAAGGTTTGTGAGGGCAGGAGAGAGACTCCCTCCTGGAGGCCGAGGGCCATGTGGCTGCTGAGGCACAATGTGAGTGCAGGTCATAAGCAAGGCAGCCATGAGCACAAGAGAGCATTTCTTTGTTTTCCTGGAGTTATATTAGTTTAGGATGTGGGACAGACTGGGTGCTTTCTGAAAACAACCAGTCAAGTTCCCAAACTTTCCCACAATTTGGATGGGACTACCTCCCAACCAATCTCTTCTTTCTGCAGGCTGGACTGGCAGGCCTCTCTAGTCCAGCACGTACACCTGTACCATTTAAAAAAAAAAAAAAAAAGATTTATTTATTTATTTATTTATTTATTTATAGGCAGAGGAAAAGGGAGGGAGAAGGAGAGAAAGAGTAACATCAATGTGTGGTTGCCTCTCACGTGTACCCCCTACTGGGGACCTGGCCTGCAGCCCAGGCTTGTGCCCTGACTGGGAATCAAGTCAGCGACACCTCGGTTTACAGGCCAGCACTCAATCCACTGAGCCATACCAGCCAGGGCCCCCTGTGCCATTTTGACTTCTATGCTGTATGTGACTGCCTTCCCCTGGTCCCACCCCAATCTGGTGCCAGAGAAGGCCCAGAAGGGTTTTTTCCTCTATCCAATTATCTTGCTGGCCTTTTTCGAACTCGTTGGAAACACCTACCCCTGCCGCCATCTTGGCCAATGTGTTTCAGACAATCTACCGGTAACATCCTGACATCTCCTTTGTCTCCCTTATACTTTCTTTTACCTTTTCCCACTCACCTTTCCATCTCATAATCACCATGTTGTCATTTGTTTTACTTTATTAAAGTATCTTATGGTACTCAATTATCTTTTTTACAGTAGTTTCTATTACTTTTTTGAAAGTTTGAATTCTTGTTTCCAAGTTGAAGAGATACCTTACCCTCGCCTCCTAGGTATCCACACTACAGATGATCTGGAACAGAACCTCTCAGGAACCTCCTGCATTAACCTTGCTGATGAAGGAGACAGCTCTCCCAAGAATCATAGATCAAACCTCCAAGGAGACATGGACCGCTTCTGCTCGAGACTGGAGATCAAGACCCCTCCGGCTGCCACAGTCTACTTGGTCTCTTCCTCTCTCTTCTCCTCAATGTCATTTTCATTCCTTCTGTTTTACAGTGTTTGATTGCTGAAATGCAGTTCTGATTCTTTGTTGGCCTAATCTCCATGCTCAAGGCAAACCTAGAGAATGAACACAAGTCCGTGGATGGCAAAGCCACCTCATCCTCATCTACGAACTCCAGAAGGATGGCACCTGTTCCCTGGCTGCTCCCAGGTGGAAAGGCTTTGGTCTGAGAGGCATTATCCCAAGCAGGCCTTCTGACAATTCTTGTGTTGCTTATTTTTGCCAGAGTTCAGCCTGGATTCTCCCAGTTCTTAAATGCTTCTGCAGAGGGACTCACTCAACAAAGAATGAAATCGAACTACAAAGACAGAAGCCCAAAAAGTTCTCATAGGGCACGTGGCCAGTATCTGAGGCTGCTAAGGACCCAGGTGGTGCAGGGATTTTAGAGGTCAGAATGGGGGAACAGTTCCCATCACTAAGGCAGGAGGGCCCACAGAGATTTGAAAGACTACAGACCTCTACTGTGGCCCTGGCTGCAGCCTCTCCTTGCAGATGGCACCACATGTCGCCATAAAGACACATCTGCAGAAGACAGGAGAAGATGCTTGAGCCGAGGTAGGTTGTCAGGAGGGAGAGTGACGCAGAGCAACCTTATTCAGTGAGACAGATCAGTGATAGACATACACAGGGTAAATCCTCTCCCACCAGGGCCTGAAGCTGTGTGCTCCATGTGCCCCACGCATGCTCTGTGGGACCAGGCCCACCCTCACCAGCTGGCCTGAGGCTCAAGGCTGAGCCCCTGCTGGGGAAAGGTCCTCAGGCCAAGAACACCCAGCATCTGTTGACGGAGGATTTGGGGTCAGAAGACCTCCTGTCTCAAATTACAGCAGTTCTGAAACTGCTGCAACTTTGCCTCTATTTTATTGCAGGTCAGCTTCTCGTTATCCCAGTCCTGCTGCCCTCGCTCCCTCCACGCGTGACAGGACTAACTGTGGACTCCACAAGGACTCGCCTGCACCCCGACTCTCTCTCTGGGACTGCTTCCCAGGACCCTGACCCCAGACAAGAGCTTTCCTGGGGCAATCTTTTCAAATGAGCAGGTCTTTCCTCTGTGTTTTAAAGCCACCAGCAAATGAATCTTTGGAAATAAAGACAATTGTATGAATCATTAGAATACATTTAAATTTAACAGAAAAGTTTATATCCTGAGTTTCATTTTCTTGATCTTACCTGGGACACCCTCTTAGAGCTGTGGTTCTATTTGTAGAGCCCACTATTTCAGGCAATGTGAATGGTTCGGAGAGGTTCCAAAGAAAGGCAAGTAAAATGATTAGAGGAGAATAAAATCAATACAAAAAAAGCTAAGAACCTTTAGAGTGGAAGGGAAGGGGGCTATCAGCCTTCTAACAATGCCCATCTTCCTGTGAGTAAAGGGCAGGTGGGGTGCAGGAACAGCAAGGATGGAGTTGTCACACACCTGGCTGCCTGCATGGGCCTTGCCACCTGTTGCCAGCCACCACTCCTAACACACAATTCACTGTCCTTGCCATGTCCACAATGACCCAGTGGAAGCAGGACACATCATGTCACTCTCCTCAAATAGGTGTCTTTCCTCCCTGGACATCCAGAAGGGGACTCCAGGTCCTTATCATGACCTGTATGTATAGTACATGTCAGAGTGCATATACATTTAAGTAAGACATGTATGTACTGTGCTATGTTATATATAAATATAAATACATATACATTTGTCTACATATATATTCCTAAGCAGTATATATACATACATACTCTTAAAGTACATTAAAAACACAGCATTGTGAAGGTGGGTTTCAATACAGGGACTAGAATTCATTTCGCTACAATCCTTGCAGGTCACTCCCAAGCTGAAAACTCACCCACCCATTACAGAAGTCATCAGACTCCATTCTTTTAAATATTGTTTTTAACTCTTCCCTCATTTTCATCCTGTATAGCTTTCTTCAGAAATGATTTGCAGACTCTCACACTGTCCTCTGAGCCTCAAGTTTATTTTTCATAATTTTTTCTATTCCCTTTGTACCCCCTTTCTTCCTGACAAGAAAATAAAATTCCACCAAGTATTTTCTTTCTATGTTTTCGATATCTAAAATCAACAATTTTCTTTCAATTACATAAATCATAAAATAATATGTACTCATTCTACAGAAATCTTATGATGATATAAAGTTAAATTTTCTTCAGACTTTTCTTGCCTCTTCTTCAGCCTCTGAATGTTAATTCCCAGCTCCAAATAATCATTCTTAGGAATCTGCTATACATTCTTTCTGATCTGTTTGTCATACTATATGTAGACATACAGAAGTATGACAGTGTTTTGTGAAAGCATTTTCTAATACACATGCTATTATAATGTACATGCCACAGGGTCAGATCCTAGGCTCCGAAGGCCTGTGCATGGGAGGGTTCTGTTTCCTGAGGCTTCAGCAGCTTGGTGGTGGCCCTGCCTATCTATCTTCACAGCAGCTTGCTTTCCCGGAAAAATTCACATTGGCAGTATTTTCATTGCAAAATGATAGCTCCCATAATTCACTTTAAAGATACATTTAATGTATTTTACGTGAAATCATCTGTAGCTTTAATCAAAGTTTCTGAACCAGCCCTTCTGTTAGTGGATAAATATTTCTCTGGGATACACAACAGGAACCCCAGTGTTTAAATGAAACGTATGCAAATGTTCAACTTAAACATATTTTGTATAAGTGTCCTTTAAAGACACTGTGATAATGTATACACTTTTCAGTAACTAATATTAGTCACTTTGCTTATTTTAAAGCCTTGTGTTAATTGGTGTATTGTAATGCCTTGAATTCTATATTGATGAATGTAAATTAAATGTGTTTTTCTCTGCTAAAGAACAGGAAACTCCTGAGGGATGAGATGAAGAATAAAAATAAAATAGGTACTATTTAAGGAACTTGAAAAACCAAACACAAAGTGAGACAAGGCCCATCCGTTCCACAAGGTCAGCGAGGATAAGAAACAACAGGGACCACCTCTGTCCACTCTGGAACTCTCTGGCCTCACCTGCTCACCTGCGGATGATGCACAAACAGTCCTAGCTTGCGTGTTGTCCTAGCACCCCGAGCCATTGAGTTACTCCAGATGTTTTTCATTTCTAACAAAGCTGTTGCTGATAGTTGCACTGAAACGCCCCGGATGGAGCAGGGAAACCCACTATGCACGCCCCTTCTCCTACGCCCTTTTCTCTTAGCATGTGAGACATCTTAGCAGGAGTCTCAGGTAAACACACAGTGAAATCCGAAAAATATAGTCAGCGACAACACTCTTTCCACCTTCTCCCACCGTGTGCTGCGACGTGTAGTGCCTACAAAACTCACGACTGTGCCCAGCACCGTGGCAGCCCATGGAGGGGGATCTTGGCAGCCCGTTGAAGGGGATAGGCACCATGTTGTCAAATTGGACAATACACACGGTTTGAGTAACTAAACCACAAAGCTCCTATGATAAAGTTGACAGTGAAAAACAAAAGAAAATCCACCAGCACAGCAATATGTACCATATGCTGGAGTTTAGAAAAGCTTGTGCCTTTGAAAATTTATTTTGTAAATCAACCTAGGTATGCTATAATTGCGTTGAAATGTTTGCAAATGGGCCCTCTGATGCTGGGGAGCCTCTGTTTTTCCAACACCAGTAAAAATATTTAATCCAATTACTCAACAAACATAGTATTAAACATCTTTGGAGCTTTTACTGAACTAGTTATTTAAACAAAAATGTAAGATCAAGAGAGAAACTGAGCAAGCTAACAAACCATGTAACCTGCTCATAAACTTTTATTTTTGAATTATATAAGTCCCTTTCTATGATGTAGGGAGTTGCAGGAAGAAATTTTTCATGAGTTTCTATTTTTAGTAGAGTAAGTGCATATTTTTTACTAGAATGGAATGAAATTAAGAATGCCTTTAATTTTGCAGCATAAGCAAAACAAACCATTTGAAAGTTTTTTTCCTAGTGGAAGAATGTGAAAAGGTATTCTTGATGGAGCCAAAAAAAAAAAAAGCCTGTGGAAATATTTATGGTACATACTGAAATTTTTAAATACAAAATATTATCGAGGGAGCAAAACTTACTGAACATAGGTTTATGTTAACTCTGCAGATACAATATTTTTCTCACAGAGAAGAGTGAAAACTTAGGTTTTTTAACCTATAAAATAAAAGTTATAATGAACATTTAGGACAATTTTAGTAAAAAATTAAAAACATTGAGATCATATTTTCAAAATACATTCAACACGAAAGTGGTGACTGATTAATGAACTGATTCATAAAAGTGATTTTATATAAATCTAAGGTTAATTATTTTGCTTATTTATTTAAAATTTTAAATAAATTAAAAGCGCGTTGAAGGCACACTGCACAACAGGGCGGCCCCTGGTACTGGCCTAGGTGCGTGTGCCGGTGTGTGGCTGGGAAACTCGCGCCCTGACTGAAGGTGGCAAGCGAAAGAGGGTCGAAGACGCTGGGGGGCTACCGACAATGGTGGACACTCCCACTGGCTTCCCGTGCACGCAGGATTTCAGGAAGGCCTTTTTTAAGCAAAGGCTCAGAAAGGCTCTTGGTTCAGCGCTTGGTACAGAGAAGTCGCTGTCCTGGTACAGGGGCTCTTGGTGCAGGGCTTTGGAGTTGGTGCAGGCTCTCTCTCTGGGCTTTTGGCATTTGGACAGTCTAGGCATCTGGCACTGCCATCCAGAGAGGAGTGCGCGAGGGACCAAGCTGATGCTGGGCCCACCATGGACTTAGCCCCCGCATGAATGGAAGCCCACTCCTGGAGGCAGGGTACCATGCTGAGACGCGGACCTCCCTGGGCTCCAGCCCCTGGAACACTGCTATCCAGGGCAGCACCGCACATGCGTCCCTGATGGAGATGTGGAGACCTCGAGCAACGGGCCTGGGGCCTGAGGGAGAGAGCTGCCACCGGAGGATGGGGACTCTGAGACCCACCAGTGCGCATGCCAGAGGATGGAGACCTGTGTGTGTGAGCAGCTGAAGCTCCAGAAAGGACAGATAAAGAAATGGGGAACTTTTAAGTGTGGTTTTGGCTTGTAATCTTTTGGGGAGCAAGGGAGGCTCTGGGTCTCATGGGAGAGAAGGCTCGGAGCAGTAGTGCACTCAGCACCCCCCAAATTAGAACCCTGTCAGTACAAACCTGTTTCCTTCAACACAGACTGTTGGGTCTTGTATAAGGGCACCAAGCAGCCAAATCCCAGTCTGCACGGTCACATTAGCGAGTGTAATAACTTACACGGTGATGCTGCCTGCGACTGAGAGACACCATTCTCGTGATGCACCCGGAGCTCAGGCATAGGAAGACCGAGAGAGATGACAGTATGTACACTGCTGCAATATGAGAAGTTAAAATTCAAAACAATCTAGTTGCTCCAGTCATCTGATATATAGGATGATGGTTAAGAGGGTAAATCCTAAGAGTTCTCATTACAAGGAGAAATCATTTTTCTTTTCTTTTCTTTCTTTTTTTTTTTTGCTGTATCTGTATGAGATGATGGATGTTAGCCGAACCTATTGTGGAAATCATTTCACAATAATATAAATCAAACTATCATACTGTGTGCCTTAAACATATAGTTGTATATGTCAATTACTTGTCAGTAAAGCTGGAAAAGTGATTCAATTGTACACAACCAGAGGGGTGGGTAATAAATTATGGTTTGTTGCAGAATAGATTACTACAGGAACAAAAGGGACCACACAATGCCACGGACAAGTCACACAAAACTATGGGAAGAGACAAAGCGGGTAGTACGTGATCTGCGTGTACCCTCACGACAGGTCAAAAACACACTAACTGTCATTAGTAGTCAGACACTCTTAGGTAGCAAAACTATACATTTCAAGATTATTATTACTTGTAAGGAGAGGAAAGATAAAAATTTTCTGGGGTTCTAGAAATACTCTATTTCTTGAACTTGATGGAGTTTAGACAAATGTTTCTCTTATAATTTATAAAACCTACATTTGAATTTAATTTGCATTCTGTGTATGTGTCAAATTTCCATTAAAACAATATACAGATTAACAGCCTAAAAAGTATTGTGAAAATTTGTATCTAAAATCCCATTTGTCATTTGCTAGGGTAGTTGGTTTTTTGGAATATAGAACTGTTTAAGAGTCCACTTCCAGCAGGATCACGCCCCTGAAAGATGCATCTCTCCATCTAATCAGCCCTGGAGGTTGGGTATTATTAAAATCATGTGAGAACAAACATCCTGATGACCAATGTGAGCTCAGGTGGGTGGGGCGCTACCCTGTTCTTTTAATAACCCATCCCTCTGTTACATTGCTCCAGCACTTTTTAAGAACTCCCAGGATGGGACCTGGGTGATGGAAATGCATTCATGAGGGAACCCTGCCCTGCTCTGGCCACAGACATGCCTGGGCAGTGAATATTCATGCAGACCCCCCACAGACTTGAGTCACTGCTTAGGAGACAACTTAAAAAAAACAAGTAACACCCAATCAACATCTGTGCATCATTGTCTTTACTTTATTCCACCTGCAATTAACTTCCTTTAAATTTATTCAATCTACTCAAAAGGGAAGGTCCTCAACATTCTATCTATCTGGCCTTCAAGAGGATGGTTTTTGGCTGATGTTTGGCAGGCCCTTATCCCTCTGGTACAGTATGGAAACTCATGAACACATGGTTGTAACTGTTTCAGCAACTTCAAAAAGAATAGCAACAAGACTGGCCAAATCATAGCATATCCAAAAGAGGCCCCAGGCTCTCTGGCCACTGTCATATGAGACAACTGAATTGCTATGGGTTGAATACCAGCTGAGCATGGTGATGTCTGTGCACTGGCCACCTGGTGCCCAAGAGCTGTAGAGCAGAGCATCAAAATGCCAGTAATTCATGGCCATGATGCCCAAACAGGAGCGTAGAAATATTTGCAATCGGTTGACATGATCAGTTACTTATCAGGGGGATTACTTCATTAGTTCTATAAATGCTCAACTACTATGTTGTATACCTGAAACTAATATAATATTGAATATCAACTATAACTGAAAACCAAAAGAGAAAAACAAAGGAAGATATGACCTCACAAAGAAAACATAGCTGTTAAACAATGATACAATATATTTACGTCAAGATGATTTCCCTTGTTTTATTCCTTCTTCCTTTCTTTCCAAGCTTATCTCTTCTTCCTTTCTCTTTTTTCTTTTCTTTTTCATTTTGCTTTTCTTTATTCTCTTTTCATTTTTTATTTCCTTTTCCTTCTTTTCTTTTTTCTTTCCTCCTCTTTTCTCTTTTTAAACACCTACGAGTGAGACAAAAACAAAACAAAACAAAACAAAAAACCCTGAAACTGTGGAAAGACCAGAGTTGGTCCCAAAGAGGGGGCATTTCAACAGCTGAGACACTGGAAGCCGTGAACACCAGGAGACCTGAAGGAGACAGCACCACTGAATCTCACAGGCATTCACAGAAGTTCGTTCACACCATAAACCCAGGGAACCAGAACAAATCAATTTAAGAAACTGAGCCTAACAAGAAGAGTCTCACAAACAATGGGAAGACAAAGAAACAATCCCCAAACGAAAGAAAAGGAGGAAGCCCCAGAAAGAATGCTAAATGAAATGGAGGCAACTCAACTATCCGATTTTGAGTTCAAAGCAATGATTGTCAGAAAGCTCCATGAGCTCTCAATGAGCTACCAGGAACTACAGGGAAGCTATGAGGAACTCACTGCAAACTATATCAACATGAAAAAGAAAATAGAAACTATCAACAAGGGCCAAGAGAAAATGAAAAATACAATTTCTGAACTGAAGAACACAGTGGAAGGAATGAAAAGCAGAATTGATGAAGCAGAAGATTGGATCAGCGAGTTACAGGACCAAGTAGGAAAAAAACACCCAGAAAGAGCAAGAAAAGGAAAAGAGGCTCAGAAAAAATGAAGAGGGATTAAGAGAAATACAAGACAATATGGAACCTAATAATATCTGTATAATAGGGATACCAGAGGGAGAAGAAGAAAAGCAAGGGATAGAAAACCTATTTGAAAAAGTAATGATGGAAAACTTCCCTAATTTGATGAGTGAAAAAGTCACACAAATCCAGAATCACAGACAGTCCCAATCAAGAGGAACCCAAAGAGGCCCACTACAAGAAACATCATAATTAAAATGGCAAAATTCCAAGACAAAGAGAGAATCTTAAACGCAGCAAGGGAGAAAAAGGAAGTAACATACAAGGGAGCCCCGATTAGGTTAGCATCCGACTTCTCAATGGAAACACTCCAAGCCAGAATAGAATGGCAAGAAATATTCCAAGTAATGAGAACCAAAGGCCTGCAACCAAGGCTACTTTACCCAGCAAGGCTTTTAATCAAGATAGAAGGCCAAATAAGGAGCCTCCCAGACAAAAGAAGTCTAAAAGAATACACCTCTACCAAACCAGCTCTGCAAGAAATACTAAAGGGCCTGCTTTAAGGAAAGGAAGGAAAGGAGAAAAAGAGGGAGAGGAATATGGGAACAAAAATGGCAATGAATAAGTACCTATCAATAATAACCTTAAACGTAAATGGATTAAATGCTCCAGTCAAAAGGCATAGAATAGCTGAATGCATAAGAAAGCATGACCCACACATATGCTGCCTACAAGAGACCCACCTCAGGACAAAAGACCTACACAGAGTCAAAGTGAAGGGCTAGAAACAAATTTTCCAAGCAAATGGACAGGAAAAAAAAAAAAAGCTGGGGTAGTAATACTCATATCAGACAAAATAGACTTCAAAAGATGAGCCATAAAGAGAGACCCAGAAGGTCACTTCATAATACTCAAGGGAAGAATCCACCAGGAAGACATAAACATTGTAAATATATATGCACCCAACATAGGAGTGCCTAAATACATCAAGGAAATCTTAGAGGACTCCAAGAAAGATATTGACAGCAACACATTTATACTAGGGGATTTTAACACCCCACTGTCAAAAATGAACAGATCTTCTAAACAAAATATCAACAAAGATATTGTGGCATTGAACAAACACTCTAGATGAAATGGACTTAACTGATATATATAGAGCCCTTCATCCCAAAGAAACTATATACGCATTCTTTTCAAATGCACATGGAAAATTCTCAAAGATAGTCCACATGATAGGTCATAAAACTAATCTCAACAAATTCAAGAAAATTGAAATCATACCAAGCATTTTCTCCGACCACAAGGGACTGAAACTAGAAACCAACCCCAAGGGGAAAAATACAATCCTCAAAATCATGGAGATTGAATAGCATGCTATTAAACAATGAATGGGTCAAGAATGAAATTAGGGAGGAAATCAAAATGTTTCTGGAAACAAATGAAAATGAACTCACAATGACCCGAAACTTATGGGACACAGCAAAGGCAGTCCTTAGAGGAAAGTTCATAGTGATACAGGCCTACCTAAAAAAGAAAAAAATCTCAAACAAACAACTTAACTCTACGCCTACAAGAACTCAAGGAACAACAACAAAGACAGCCCAGAGCAAGTAGAAGGAAGGAAATAACTAAGATCAGAGCAGAATTAAATGACATAAAGTCTAAAAGCACAATTCTAAGGATCAATGAATCCAGGAGCTGGTTCATTGAAAAGATAAACAAAATTGACAAGCCTTTAAGCAGGCTCATGAAGAAAAAAAGAGACAGGACCCAGATAAACACAATCAGAAATGAAAGAGGGGAGATTACAACTGACACCACAGAAATACAAAGGATTGTAAGAAATTACTATGAAGAACTGTATGCCAAGAAATTTGTAAACCTAGGTGAAATGGACAAGTTTGTTGAACAATATAATCTCTCAAAACTCAATGAAGAAAAAGCAGAAAGCCTGAACAGACCAATAACAGCAGATGAAATTGAAGCAGTAATCAAAAAACTCCCAACACTCCCAAAAGCCCTGGAATGGATGGTTTCACAGGAGAATTTTACAGAGCATTTAAGGAAGAGCTAACCCCTATTCTTCACAAACTTTTTGAAAAAATCCAAAATGATGGAAGACTACCAAACTCTTTTTATGAAGCCAGCATCATTCTAATCCCCAAACCAGATAAATACATAACAAGAAAAGAAAACTTCAGGCCCATATCGCTGATGAATATAGATGCTAAAATCCTCAACAAAATATTGGCAAACTGCATCCAACAATACATTAAAAAGATCATACATCATGGCCAAGTTGGATTCATCCCAGGGATGCAAGGATGGTTCAACATTCACAAATCAGTAAATGTAATACATCACATAAACAAAAGCAAAGACAAAAATCACATGATCATATCAATAGATGCAGAAAAAGCATTTGATAAGGTACAACACCCATTTATGGTAAAAACACTCAGCAAAGTGGGAATTGAGGGAGCATTCCTCAACATAATAAAGGCCATATATGAGAGATCTACAGCCAACATCATACTCAATGGGCAAAAACTAAAATCTTTTCCACTAAGATCAGGAACAAGACAAGGTTGTCCACTTTCACCACTTTTATTCAATATAGTATTGGAAGTGTTGGCCACAGTGATTAGAGAAGAAAAGGAAATAAAAGGCATCCAAATTGGAAAGCAGGAAACAAAACTATCATTGTTTGCAGATGACATGATAGTGTACATAGAAAATCCTATAGACTCAGCCAAAAAGCTGTTCGACCTAGTAAATGAATTTGGCCAAACAGCAGGATACAAAGTCAATATCCAGAAATCAAAGGCATTTCTGTATACTAACAATGAAACAGCAGAAGCAGAAATCAAGAAAAAAATCCCATTCGATATAGCAAAAAGAAAAATAAAATACCTAGGAATAAACCTAACCAAGGAGGTAAAAGACCTGTACACAGAAAACTACACAACACTGAAGAAAGAAATCAAGGAAGACACAAACAAATGGAAACATATACCGTGTTCATGGATCGGAAGAATTAACATCATCAAAATGTCCATACTACCCAAAGCAATTTACAGATTCAATGCAATACCTATTAAATTACCAATGACATATTTCACAGACATGGAACAAACACTTCAAAATTTTTTTGGAGCCAGAAATGACCTCAAATAGCTGCAGCAATTTTGAGAAAGAAGAGCAAAGTAGGAGGGTTCACAATACCTGACATCAAACTGTATTACAAGGCTACTGTAATCAAAACAGCCTGGTACTGGCACAAAAACAGGCACCTGGACCAGTGGAATAGAACAGAGAGCCCAGAAATAAACCCAATACTCTATGGTCAATTAATATTTGACAAAGGAGGCAGCAACATAAAATGGAGTAAAATTAGCCTCTTCAACAAGTGGTGTTGGGAGAACTGGACAACTACATGCAAAAAAAAAAAAAATGAAACTTGAACACCAACTTACACCATACACAAAAATAAATTCAAGATGGATAAAAGATTTAAATATAAGCCACGACACCATTAAAGTCCTAGAAGAGAACGTAGGCAGGAAAATCTCAGACATTTCACATGGCAACATTTTTACTGATATGTCCCCTAAAGCAAGGGACATAAAGGAAAGGATAAACAAATGGGATCTCATCAAAATAAAAAGCTTCTGCATGGCTAAAGAAAACAGTATTAAAATAAAAAGAGAACCAACTATATGGGAAAACATATTTGCCAATGATACCTCAGAAAAGGGTTTAATCTCCAAAATATATAAAGAACTTACAGGACTCCACTCTAAGAAGACAAGCAACCCAATTAAAAAATGGGCAAAAGACTTGAACACACACTTCTCCAAGGAGGACATACAGAAGATCCAGAAATACATGAAAAGATGCTCGATATCGCTAGCTATCAGAGAGATGCAAATTAAAACCACAATGAGATACTACTTCACACCAGTCAGAATGGCCATCATAAACAAAGCAACAAACAACAAGTATTGGAGAGGTTGTGGAGAAAAGGGGACCCTAGTGCACTGCTGGTGGGACTGCAGACTGGTACAACCACTACAGAAAGTAGTATGGAATTTTCTAAGAAAACTAAAAATGGACCTACCTTTTGACCCAGCAATTCCACTGCTAAGATTATATCCTAAGAACCCCAAAACACCAATCCAAAAGAACCTATGCACCCCAATGTTCATAGCAGCACAATGTACAACAGCCAAGTGTTGGAAACAACCTAGGTGCCCATCAGTAAGTGAATGGATCAAGAAACTGTGGTACATTTACTCAATGGAATTCTATGCAGCAGAAAGAAAGAAGGAGCTCCTACCCTTCTCAACAGCATGGATAGAACTGGAGAGCATTATGCTAAGTGAAATAAGCCAGCAGGTGAAAGACAAATACCATATGATCTCACCTTTAACAGGAACCTAATCAACAGAACAAACAAACAAGCATAATATAACCAAAGACACTGAAATTGAGAACAAAAGAGGAGAGGGATAGGAATTTCTAGGGAAAAGGGGAAGGGATTAGAGCAACAAGCATGAAAGACACATGGACAAAAGCTAGGGGGCTTGGAAATGGGAGGGAGCTGGGGAGAGCTGGGATGGTGGGCTGGGGTGGGAGTAGAAGACAGAAAACTGTGTAAGAACAACAATTAAAATAAAAAAATTTAAAAAGTTGATTTCTCTAATCTAAGTAAGTATGGACTTAGGTTTGTGTTTATTTGTATGTTTTTGTGGGTGTAAGCATGTGAACATACCTGTGCATATGTTGGTGTGCATGTGTGTATTTGTGTGACAAGGTAGGGATCTGTGTTGGTATAGGGGAATATGGTTTTCACAGAAAGATTACAATGAACTGGAAATTTGAAAATGGAAACCTCAATACAGAAAGAAAATGTCAAGTAGGTGAAATATTAGGAACTGTCAGTACCATTGTGTGAGATGTTTAAGAACACAGACATTGATATCAGTGCATTCCAGCTCTTTGTTTCCTCTGTAATGACTTTGTGAAAACAAAGCCCTCAGTTCTGAGACTTCCACTTGTTACTGGTAAATTATTCTTTCATAATTCTTTTCCCTATTTCATAAGTTTTACCCTAAAACAAGAAAAAGAACCATCTGCTATACTATACAAAATTTTCAATCAATTTATCAGTAGCTTTAGAGTAAAAGAAGGAAATCAAACAATTATTAGTCTACTTGGTAACTGTGAGAACAGACTGACAGGATGTGAGCGTTTTCATTTCAAAGTAATTTGGTTTCTTCACCTTTTGTAATTAGGAAGCACCAAGCTCTTTTTGGCTTGCCACTTACACTTTTCACTGTTGCCTTTTGTAATATTTATTGAAAAAGTCTCTGAATATTGGGCATCACAAAGTGCAAAGAAATACACAGAGACATACACAGATGACACTGTCCAGCATTTTCTAAGGAATCCAAGATTCATTATAATCATTCTGCCATTCTCTCCAATTCTGAATTCACTTCTTTAATCCTTTCCTCTTATAACTTGGCACTTTGATCCTCAGGTAGCAAAATTCACTTAAATTAAACAGAGATTTATTGACTGGCTGGTATATAAATATTGGAAAAGTGCTTAAGCCCTGAAGCTTACAGACCTGGCTTTGAATAGTAGTAGCTCCAATGAGAATTAACTATCTAAGCTTTGGGCACATTAAACTCCATACAATTCCATTTCCTCACCTGCAAAGTGGTCCCAATCTCCTGAGGTAATACATTAGTAACCCAGAAACAATCCACAAAAAGTTTAAAACATAAAATCATTATTAGAAAGATAAGATTATTCAGCAACTGTCACACCCCCAGCTTTTTCTTGGAATGCAGATATTTGGTCATAACATTTTTTTTTTTTTTGGTTTCTACTTGAATGGAAAGCAACCAGAATATTCTAGAATTGCAGCACATTTTGCATATATATTGCAAAAAGTTGAAAAACAATAAATATCTTGACTTTCACCAAAATGAGTTGCTTGCTTTGCATGCTTTTTTCATCTAATTTGCATAGAAGAGCAAGCCTTTTGCTCATTATTAGTAAACATAGTAGAGCACATAGACTCCCAGCCCCTCATCTCTCTGCATGTTGGAAAGTCTAGGAAAGCACCCCCAGCTTTTGTTCCATAGTACTGAGCACTGGCTGAGGGAAAGAAAAAGAAGAATGAAGTAAAATGATACAACTAAATGTTTTAATATAACATCATTGTTGAGTTTTTTTTTAATTTTTAAAATCTTTGGATGTTTATTTCACAAATATATATTATTGTCTTTCTATAGGACAGTAAAGTGAGAATAAAACAATTATTTGTTTGTGAATTATATTGTCACATTCAAGATCCATACTGAGTTTGCAAATCTGCAACCTGTTTCTCTCCAGCTGGGGAGGTTACTTACTACCTGTCCCACAGACCAGGTGCAAGTCTGGGCAGCAGATAGAGGAGCCACTGGATTGCAAGCAGCCAAATGAATGAAGGCCGTGACAGCCAACCACCTGCGAACAAAGACCCAACCTTTCACTGTGTCCAGACTGATTCCCTGAAGGCTGGAGTTTTTCTCTGTGAAACAGGTGGGGGGAATATTGTGGCCGGAGTTAGAAAGAGTGTTTGCTACTTCGGGGAAATTAAAGGCTTGTACTCAGGACCGTGGGCACTGTGGCCCCAGTACAGACTGAAAATTGTGTCCTGCCACAGTCAGGGCCTAGCTAGATGGATCGATGTGGCCTGAGAGCCCCAGGCAGCTAAGAATGCATGTGTATTGATGGAAGGAGAAAGCATGTGTGCAGCCCTTTGGAGTCCAATATTCTGACCCAAACTTGGAAACAAAGGAATGTATAAGAGTAGAAGCAGTTCTGGTGAAGTAGTGGCAAAGGAATGTGAGTGTCCCTATTGATCCTGCAGGGTCCAATGGAACAGACCTCTAGCCTCTGGCCACAGTGGGTGGGACTTGCAAGGAAGTGATGGGACCCATGTCTGATCTCTTCAGACCTGGAGTCCTGGATCATCTATAACCCAAAGGCGCCTCTGTTTCAATGAGGACAATGCCAGCCTTCAGGAATGAGTCTGGACTTGCTTTCAGTAACATGTGCAAGTGACAAGTTGTCTCTTTGCAGTGGTGGTCAGTTTATGATCTTCACTCATTTATTCAACAAATATATATTCAAAAATATCTATACAAAGGCTTTGATTTAGGTATTCAGTTGCAAATGAAACAGACATTTTGTTTCTAAGATTCTTGGTGTGTGCAGCTATAGTTCATTAAATTTCACTGCTGTGTACGACCACATTATATGAATTTGCCAGCATGAATGTATCTATTTCCACACTGATAGACAGTAGGTGATTATCAATGTTTTGTTACCATGAACAATGCTACTATGAGCATTCTCACTGTGCACAAGAAATATCAGTAGTTCCCTTAAAGTCTATAAGTAGCATCAAAATGACTACGTCATATTGTTGGTTCATCTCCAAATTACTAGGTAATATATGTTTCCCAAAGAGATTGTGTTAATTTATATCACACAGCAGATTTCAAGTGTGCTGTCTCACATCCCTGCCATATTCAGATTTTTTAGTTTCTGCCAATTTATTACATGTAAATAGATATGTCATTTCAGTTTCAATTTATATATCCCTGATGACTCTTGATGTGGAGGGTATTTTCATTTGATTTGAGTCATTCATATATCATCCATAAACTGCCTTATTTTTTCATTTTATTTTTCTATTATGGTTGACATTCAATATCATTTTGTATGAATTTCAAGCATACAGCATAGTGGTTAGACAATCATGTATTTACAAAGTTGTTTCCCTGATAGTTCCAGTGCCTACATGGCCCCACCCAGGGTTATTATGATATTACTGACCATGTTCTCTGGGCTGTACTTCCCAGCCCGGGGACTGTGCTGTGACCAGTCTGCACTGACTCCTTTCGCCCAGCCCCATGTTCTTTGCTCCTTTATCTGTTAGATTTATTGTCACTTCCTTGTTCTGTTTTAAAAGTTTTTATAAATTCTTACCCCAGCTGGTGTGACTCAGTGAACTGAGCACCAACCTGTGAACCAAAGTGTCGCTGGTTCTATTCCCAGTCAGGGCACATGCCTGGGTTGCAGGCCAGGTCCCCAGTAGGAGGCATGTAAGAGGCAACCACACATTGATGTTTCTCACCCTCTCTTTTTCCCTCGAGTCCCCTCTGTCTAAAAATACATAAATAAAATATTTTTAAATAAAAGCTTTTATAAATTCTTAATGTGATTTCATTGCTGATAAGTTTTAATTTGAATGCAATTACATTTATCAAAGCTTCATTTAATGGTTTTTGGGGTTTTTTTGTTTGCTTTAGAAAATCCCTCTGTTAGCCCAAGGTTAATTTTCTGCTAAAACTTGGCTTCTCACATATATCTTCAATGTATCTAGAATTTATTTTTGTTTGTTGTGTGTAGTAACAATATATCCTTTCCGATAGCTAGCTGTCATTGAACAGTCTGCCCATTCAGTCCCATCTCATCCATACACCAAAACCTTTGTGTGCATGACTGGCCCTGGGATCCTTTTTCTGTTCCACTTTTTACTTTTCCTGCTATTTAACTAAAAGTTGCTTCAATTTTATATTAATTTTTTATACCAAGTATCAATGATACCCCTAATTACTTACATGCAGAGTTTGGAATCAGCTTTTCAAGTTAAAAATATGTATTGCCATTCTGTTTGAAATTACACAGACTTAACCTCATGTTTTCAGTGAAACTGACATTGTTGTGATACCAAATGAGCATTTTATATCTCTCTAGTAAGTTTAGGTTTTACTTAATATATTTTAATAAAGTTTTATAATTTTCTCCATAACAGTTTTGCATACCTCTGTTTTATATACTCATAGGTATTTATTATTTTGTTGTTGCTATGCAAAATAGCTTTTTTGTTTAATAATATTCACATTTTAATAGCATTCATATATATTCTTTGGTGCTTTAATGTTTTATTATTATTGCTATGCTAAGTTTTTTAAAATAATGTAAGTGGAAATGAATTTCATTATTTTTATATTGATCTTATTCTTAACTTAGTAAATTTACTTAGTAAATCTGCTATTTCATTAATTTTAAGTGCTACAGGATTTGTCCCTGAAATGCTTTCACACCTGTCTCTGTCCTCCTGCCCACCTCATTTGCACACTTCCTTGCACTCTCCTACACCAGACCCATTTGCAGCAGGCCCAAATTTCCAAAAGTTTCCCAAATCTTTTGGATTTCCCAAAATCTAATTTTTCCATTAGAGGAAAAAAAAACCCTATCTAATGTTTCACTAAACTCTAATGCAGCCCGTAGAGAATTCCTTAATGAATGCAAATGGGTCTCACTCCCAGATTAAAAATGTCCAATGGCTGAAATTCCTATCATGCCAGATCCCCTTGCCTCTTATTTAACCTTCTCAACAAAAGCCTCCTTGATGTGTACACACAGTCTCAGCTTTCATCCTGCTTCTTTTTCTTCCATCAAACCCACCATCATCTTCACCAGCTCTCTCAGTTCACCCCACCTGCCACATACGAGGTCTGTCAAGAAAGTATCCAGCCATGTAATATGAAAAATAGAGACATTTATTGCAGAAGATACAATAAACATTGTACACAGGACAATGATACCTCAGTCCCCAAGTAGGCACATTGGGACCTCACACAGTTCTCCCAGTCTCCATCAGCTGCCTTGTTGTATTTTCCTGAATCTCATCGATGCTCTGAAATCTCTTACCTTTCAAAGGTGATTTTAATTAGGAGAAAGGCCAGAAGCTACAGGGCACCAAATGTGAGCTGTAGAGGGGCTGAGTCACCTGAGTGATTTGAAGTTTCCCCAAAAACCTTTGCACGGGACGTGATGCATGAGCGGGCACATTGTCGTGATGAAGCTGTCAATCACCATTTGAAGGCCCATAGCTGTGGCCTTCAGAATCATCTGAATAATTTATGCAGAGGAATGTTAAAGTTTAATGCAAAATTTCATGCAGATTCGTTGCTCTACTCACTCAGGCATTTTGAATGCAACTGCCATACAGTACGCATGCTCACTCAATGGCATCTACTGCCCCCACTGACTAGCACAGTGAAGTCATCATTGTTCATGTATGAGCATTCCAGGCCACTCTCCTTGGCTGCCAGGCTACATCGATGTCGCTGCAAACTGTTCTCAGTATATTAACAATGGCTGTACTTTTTCTGGACAGATCTCCTATACTCTGAGTACTTCTGTGTTAAGCATCAGTTCCAGCCTTTTAATGTTTGTTATATTTCCCACATGAAAAAAAATACTCTAACCTTTGAAAGCCAAGTTAAGCCCCTTTTCTTTGTGATGCTTTCTCTTATATTCCAATCCATGCTGAAAACTCACACCAAGAATTCCTAATTAATTACTATTTGTATTCTTATGCTGTCAGGATATAACATAACATGTTCTTTTCACAGTTTTATGTTCCATCTATCAAAAATAATGTATTGAGTTTCTAACATATGTCAGACATGGGGTCTACAACCAAACCTCCTTGTTATGTTCTAAACGTGACACTTGACATCCCAAAGTTAACCTACTATATTAACCTAAAAAGTAATAGCTGCTCCTGTTTAAACAGGAATTAATTAATTAATTAATTAATTAATTAATTCCTGTTTAACAAACTAATTAATTCCTGTTTAACAAACAGGAATTAACCTGTTTGTTAATTCCTTTGTTTAGTCTTCAATTCCTATGTGGGAGCAATTGTGTACAGCACAAACATTTACTGTGTAGGCTGGATGGGGCAAAAGTAGGTTTCTGGTTGCTCCTATTGAAGTAACAAAATAATTAATAAATAATAATACAATATACTGTTTTGCATACTCACAACTGTTTTACAAAAAGTAATCTACTTTTGCTCCATCCTGTATTTATTTCATGAAATCAATAAATACACTTTTTTTAA
>PVKU01002164.1:0-244487 GCA_004027475.1 Anoura caudifer | reverse complement strand
GAGGAGAGAGGGGGACAAGGTACATAGAACAAGTAGCATAGATGGTAGGTAGAAAATAGACAGGGGGAGGGCAAGAATAGTGTGGGAAATGTAGAAGCTAAAGAACTTATGACACATGGGCATGAACTAAAGGGGGGAATGTGGGTGGGAGGGGGTGTGCAGGGTGGAGGGTAATGAAGGGGGAAAATGGGACAACTGTAAAAGCATAATCAATAAAATATAATTTAAAAAATCTTAAAAAATAAAAAAATTAAATTAAAAATCTGGAATCATTTGAGATCTTTTTCCTTCTTGGCAATGCTGTTAGTTTTGGCTCAAACTCTTATTTAAAATTAAAAAAAAAGGAAAAAAGAAAAATTTGAAAATAAACAATGTTAGCAATCAAATCAATGCAAATTCAAGCAAGAATACCATTTTGTACCAACCAAATATTTAAATAATATGCAATGCTGGTGAGGTATGCCAAGATACAGTGCTGAGGACAGCATAAATGGACTCAATGTAAACATCTTCCCAGCCTTTTGTAAAATAATTTCACTGCTGGGAAATTTATGCCAAGGGATTAATTTTAAAAAGAAAAAGATCTACACACAAAGGTAATCGCTGCAGATTTATCCAAAACAATCAAAGCTGGAATCAACAATGATGTTTAATAACAGGACTGGTCAGGTACATTACGGTTAGTTTAGCCACTGATGGAGTATTATATAGCCAGTAAAAATGATGACCATGAAAACAATAACAGTAACTTGAAAGAATGTTCCCAAGAGTGAAAAATAAATTTTAAAATGTAGACACACTTTGATTTTAACCACAAAAAACCTTTGCATGTGGCCAAAGACAGCAGAAACAAAAAAGAAAAGCAGACATTATGTGACAAAATTTGATTTTTTCCTCCCATGTCCTTCTGGTGGACATCTGTGGACTTTGCCTAGCCAGTAGTCATTCCCCATCTTCTGTAACAGCCTCCCAGTTTTCCTTTGGGCCACAACCCCTCCGTGTCTCTCAGCATTGAGGTTCAGATGAATCTATGTCTACTCCCACTTCAGACCTGACCAATCACAGCATTTTATCACCTGCAACACAACTGACTCAAAGCTAATGCACATGCAGTCAACCCTCCAGGCCAATCAGATCAGCCCGGGGACCGCTGCTCATTCCACTGGAGAACTGGCACTCCCTGTCCACGCCTGCTGACCAAGTGGCACAGCAGCTTGGGGCGGCTGGTGCCCATCTTTGCTGGAACAAGGAAAAAGTCTCTTTGAAAATGAGGTCAATGGAGAAAAGCAGAACTAAGAGATTGGGAGGAAAAGAGGAGGCAAAAAGACTCCAGGTCACTGTGATGTTATTTATGCCCCTGAATCCAGCCCTGCCTGATGCCAGCGCTATTTCTGGACTTTAGAGTTGCACAAGCCAATGCCCTGTGAGTTAAGTTCCTGTCCCTTTTAATAGCAATCTGATTAATATGGCTGTTAAAAACAGTTTTCTACAGTTACAATTCGGATTTTTTTTAGTTATGGCATCAAGCACAATGGCCTACCCAAAAACCGGAACCTGAACACGCTTTTCTTTCTGCAATGACGGCGTGTTCTGTAGTAACGTGATGACGAGCTGGTGGTACCTGCCGCCAGCACTGAGCGGAACTGTTTTTCTGTGCCTTTCCAAGTTTTCATAACAATCCTGTCTAAGATGGGTATTAGTCTACAATTTGGAAACTGAGATTCATGAAGACTAAAGAACTTACCAAATAATAAAAACAAGTAACAAATGTAACTATCAAACCAACTCTCTGATTTCAAAGCCTTGCACTATTAAAATTAGTCATAAAATGATCCTTCCCTTTAATTAGCGTGAACCTGGACGTTCACCACGTACATACACCGTGACAGATCCACCGAGCAGGCACGGACGTGGAAACATCCTCACCTGAAGAAGTCCAGGGCGCACTTGTTGACAAGCTTGCCTTCGTCCAAGCAGCGCCGCGGGTCCTTTTCTTCCCAGCGGCACAGCATGAACTCCTTGTTGGCCTTGTCGCACTGAGCTCCGTAGTGATGGGCCGCGGCTTTGAGCACAGCAGAACTGACTTTCACCTGGGGAAGGGCCAAGGGAGAAAGACCACGGATTGGTGACCAGGTCATCACCTCCTCAACTTCTCATGCTGGTCAAAACCTCAGAGGGGACAGAGAGATAGCTGTTCTGACTTTGCCAAAAAAGGTAAAGACAAGGGGATTGCCACCATGACCCTTTGGTGATCCGCAGTGCTTTGGAGGTCACAAAGCTCTTTCACACCCATGGCTTCCTACAGCTTCCTAACGGCCTCGTTGGGTTGGCGCTGCCACCCCCATTTGGACATGAGGAGGTGGCAGCCCTAGCAGACGCCTTAGGTCCCCAACAGAGAAGCGGAGCTCCGGAGGCAGATGGAGGCTCCTGGGACATGACATGAGACACCAACTCTGGGGAGCTCTCATGAGTCTCCTCTCCAGAGCAGAAGTAACGGAATATACGAGAATATCAGGTAATACCTATCTAATATTGGACTGGGAGACTATATCTGATAGCAGAAAGGTACATAAAATTCCCAGAAGACTGCAGGACCAGGGACGACAGACTAGACGGGATCAGTACGAGTTATTACTAATAATCAGAGAGCACATCCACGGGGGCCTCCCCTACAGCTGGGTCAGTCTCTCTCACTTGCATTCCATGACATTTTCTTGAGCAGCGCAGGGTGGTGGCAGCTGGCTCGCAGGGAACTGCACGGACCTGGGCCGATGCACCAGCTGCTGCAGCGACGGTACTGCTGGCCTTTTCTGTGCCTTTTCCTGGGCCGGTACCACAACGCTTTCATTACTGTAACTTATTAGAACGCTTTGTTGTCTGAGGGGACCATCCTTCCCATCACTCTTCCCTTCCAAAATTTTCTCGGCTATTATTCCAGGTGAACACCACACTCCCAAAAAATGTGCCTTGGAATTACACTAGGAAGTACACTAGGGTACTAGCACTTATATCATTGGGTCTCTGCTCAAAGTTAGCTCCTCGGAGAGTCTTTCCTTAGTCACTTTATATAAGTGAGCATCAGTGGTCATCCTGTGTGTGAGAGCCAGGATGTAAGGTCAGAGGGGGTAGGGATTCTTTTCAACACAGATCTGAAAAAGCTGTCAAACTATAATGAAATGTATCTTTTACTATGGTTCACCAAGCACCCAAAACAATGTCTAGCACCGGTAACTGCTGAGCACTCACTTCAGCACCAGGTGCTGGGGACACAACAGTCACAGAAGAGTCGGAATACAGGAGTTGTGCCACCTCCTCCAGGCCCGGCGTGTCCTCCACTCGGTCAGGCCACTCCACGTCCTTTCGTTAAAACTGGCTTCCTGTACACAGGACCCTGCACACCTCCTGTTCATTCCTTGCCATTTTAACATTTCTGATGCCACCTAAATAGGATTTTCTATTGTGTTTTCAAATAGGTTACTGCTTATTTGTACACTATACCTTCTCTCCAGCCATGTCTTGCTAAACACCAAACTCTTGTCAGTTCTGATACAAAACTCAAAAGATTTCATGAAAAAACTTTCACTTACAAACACAAAGTGTTCCTTTCCTTCTTGAAATTTATCTTTTCTTCTTCTCCTCTTTCCTATCTTACTGCTCTGAGCAAAACCTCCAGGATGAGACAGACGAACAGCAGTGACTGCAAGCACCCGTGCCTTCCCCCAGACTTCAGAGCAGTTTAGAACAACATTTGCTCTTAGTCTCTGGAAACAGCTGTTTAGACATTCCTCATTAGAAACCCGCTTTCCAGTCCTAACTGGCTTTGTTTTACTATTGTTTTCTCCATCAGGAAACACAAATGCTCAGGTTTCTTTTTCATTAATCTATAAATGCAACGCAGAACATGACTCAATTTTCTAAAACTGACCCATTGCATCTAGAGTACAGTACAGCCTGTCACAGCGTACTATGCTTTAAGATACCACTGGATTTGATTTGCAAATATTTTAGTAAGGATTTTTATGTGAGGATTTTATTGTTACTATTTTTATAATAATAAACATTTTATAATTTTTTATGAATCTTACCCAGCTTAGCCTAAATTATTACTAAGATAAAGAAAGATGAAGAGAGTAATTCATCTACACACTATAGGAAGAGGAGAATAAAGTTATGACTATGTCTAATCATATTACAACTGTTATAATTATCAAAGCAGTTACTTATGATGCAAGTGAAATTTGTCATGACGATACTAACAAATTTCTTTAAAAAAATCTATAAGAAATCTATAAAATGTTGTATTAGATTTTTAGAGTAAGAGTTTATTTAGGTTAATTAAGTGGTATATACTTGTTTGCTATATTATCTATAAAGAACTGGGGAGATAAAAATCAGTATGCAAACATTCTTAAACCATAATATATTTAAAAAGTTAAGTTAGCAGCAATCATGCCCCAAACGATGACAGCGTCCTGTGCATGACTTTCCTACAAATGCTGAGGTCTTACCAAGGTGTGGGCACGCCCCTGTTGCTGAGGATGTAAAACACGCTGTCACAGAGAAGGAAGGGATGGGACCCACACACTGAATCTATCCTGAGGAAATAGAGCGAAGTGCACAAGGTGACGCAGCAGGTCGGGGACAACCACAGGGCTGGAATCCAGAGACTGTGACCTCCCATCGGCCTCTTTCCATTACGTCACCATCACCGAGGGGCACAGAACTTCAACTGTCTCCTTCTCCCCTCAGCTGCTTCTGCCCTGAGACTGACGAATTCCAACAGAAACATCCTTTCACAGCGGCTCACCATGAATGCCCTCTCAAACGCGTTCAGCTCCCTTTGTCTCCGAGAACACAGAATTCCAGCGTCCCTCACTTGTCCTCACAGCAGCCCCGCTGCACAGCAGGTGCATGTCAGACCACAGGTGTGGACAGGGAGGCGGAAAAGGCCTTATTCTACAACCCACCTTCTAGTCCTGCTCTCCTTCCCTTAAACCATGCCTGCATCTCTTCTTGTAGTACTCAATCTATACCATGCCTTATATTTTACTTAATTTATGTAAAATGAGGACTAATAGTATGTATTTGATAAAACTGTTATGATTAATAATACTAACGGTGCCTAGCACATAGAAAGCAGATCATAAATATTAGCTAGTATTTTTACTGAAAATTGCCAACATGTACAAGGATTTTCCATCCCAAAGCTTCTGACTACCTTCTGCATAGGGTGTGTCATAATTCTGAAGTCAGTGGGGTCCAGAATCTGTTTTATTTGTCTCAAACCTGCCCCTTCTGCCTTCCTCAGTCCTAATGCCACGTTGCAAACCTGACGTGGATCCCTCAACCTTTCCTGCTGCTGACACCTCAGCTGTTGCTAAGCCTGATCAATTCTAGGCAAATTTGTTCTTTCTTCTCTGTAAGCACAGTCGCCAGTTATGCTGGGGTCGTTAATACCTCCCTCAATCATCTCAGCAGCCACCGAGAGCAGTCTCCCTGTTTTTCTTGTCCCTCAACCCATTCTTCACAGAGCTGTTGGAGTGATCTTCCTAAGACAATTCTTATTTTACTCTGCTATTGTAAACAAATTAGCCACAAACCCTTAAGGATGCAGGTTTAACAGAAGTATAAAGCCTAAACTTCCTATGGGGTATCGAAAGCCTTCTGGATCCAAACTACCTTTCCAGCCCTCTACCCGTGACACTTCAAAAAGGGACTTCCTGCCGTTTGCTAGGGACACTGGACTCCCCAGTCCCAGGACCCAGTTTTGGTCCCCCACCTTCTCCCATCTCCTTACCTTCGCTCAGATCCTACCCTTGCTCAGAAAGCTCTCCACTCCATCGCTGCCCATAATTCTTACATTATGCCCAAGAAATGCTTTCCCTGTTCCTTTTATAGCCTCAGGGAATGATACAGCTGGGATCACTTCATCTTGCAAATAAAATAACTGTGTCTGCAAATGCTAAAGTGACTAATCAAGGTAATCGAGCAGTTAGGCCTAGAATTTAGCTACAACTTCAAATCCTACTCTCTTTTCTTAAACCATGTCTGTCCTTCTTCCATGGCATTTAATTAGACTTTGTCTTGTATTTTAGTTATTTATGTGATTATCTGTTCTTCAATTTAACTGTGTGAGGCCTAAAGGCAAATTTTTTCCAGATATAGGATACTTGCAGAAAGTAAAACCTCAGTTATTTGTTGAACCAAATTAAAGTTCCAATGAAAAATACAGCGCCTTGAGTATAACCCAGTCTCACAGTGGGGCAAAAACAAAAGACTGACTGTTGGCAGCACTCACCACCACCGCCACCGCCCCCCACACTTGTAGTAAATGTCACCTTATGGTAACGTCCCTAAATACCAAAAATTTCCCATCTGAGGAAAATAACAGTTGCCATTCTCACAGGCATGTAAGAGTAAGTGAGGTAATGCAGGTAAACACTTAACACAGTGCCTGGGATATGATCTGTGGCAAACAGACTTTAGACTTGCCCTCCTCTCCTCCAATGGAGCCTGATCTTTCTTCTCTCTGATCCTGACACTCCTCTGCCTCCTCAAAACCTTCCACCTCTCCCCATCCCCTCACTTACAGGATAAAATCCACACTTCTTAGTCTGACCTTGTGGAAGTCTGACCTTGTGAGGCAGGACTGAGGCTTCCCAGTCCTGCCTCAGCCCAGGTAACTCTGTGGGCTCAGCACCTGTTGCCTCCCACCAACACTAGGGGCTTGTCATATAGCACTTGTCTCTCTAAACAGAAAAGGTTCTGCTAAGCCTTCTTGCCCTTGAGTTTTTGCCCAAAATACAGCCATTTAAAAGCACGGCTTTTCAAATCCGAGCTGGGTTCACAGGACAGCTCTACCGCTTACTAGCTATGTGACCTTGGGCAAATCACTTCTCTCAGGTCCTGTTCCTTACTTGCAACATGGAGAAAACAAGTATATCCCTCCTCATAGTGTTGCTGGTAGGATTCCATGAATTAAATCCCACCTGTCATCTCAAAAAGGCTGGTTCATGTTTGCTGTAATTAGTATTATACTGTCTGCACTTCTCATAGCACTAACTACACTCTACTGTAATTGCCTCCCTATTAGATTATAAAGTCTATGAGCGCGGGGACATTCTCTCTTATTTTCCAGTATATGTTCATACGGTAATTATTCAAACGGTATCTCTTGGATAACTGAATGTTAAATGTCCTATTATCAAACACCTTCCCAGGGCTGTTAGCAACTTCACTCTTCCAATACCATCTCCTTTTCCTGTGGCCTCCATTCTAATGCACTTTGCACCGATGATGCTGTTTAAAGTGACTCTCTCTCCCCTTTGACTGTGAGCACCCGAGGTAATATAATATACTTAATTCGCAGAGAGGTCTGAGTATTTAGTGACATAAAGGAAACAAAGTGGCCCTGGTTGGTGCTTAATAAAAAGTACCACTATTACTCACGTGAGGAAGCAGATCCCTATGGGGGAGGGGAGAGAGTTCTCGAGCCACCGCGGGCTGAGGTGGGGCGATTCCCGGGGCTGAAAAAGGGGCATCCGGGGGTTGACCTGCGTATGTATTGGTGGAGAATGGGGTACGGGGTCCAGAGCTCAGGGCCCGCTGAGTAGAAGCAGGACTGGGCCAGGCCCGGGAAACTTTCGGCCCTATGTCCCGCTTGCCTGTCCTCCAGACGAGCCTCACCTCCTCCACTTTCAGCTCCTCCAGGGTAGGCAGCTCCACTATTCCCGGCATGATGTCGGTAACCCCGACCCTGGCGAGGCAGCCACAGCCACGTCGCCCCGGTCTCCTTGAACTCCCCTTTCGACCAAGGGCCACGCAGCAACTGCGCGTGCGCAGCTGGCGGCACGCAGGCGCACTGCTCTGCCCATCTGCGAACCACAGAGCGTGCGTAATGCCAGGAAGTTGTGCGAACGCCTTGGCTCCGCCCATCCCTCCTGGTTGTCATAGTGAGGCGGTACACACTGAGATTCTGGAATCCCAACGGCTGCAAGCTGGAGGCAGGCGTCATGCAATACACGGGGAGCGAATATATTGGGGAATTTGTAGATGGGAGGTAAGGGTTTCATTTGATTCACTGTCTTAAAAATCCGTGGGAAAAGACAGCTGTCTTTTTGCCTTTGAAAGGATCTTGTGCCAGACACTTTCACAAATTTTCCCCTTTTAACCTTCAGAACAACAATTTCTGGTAGGATGTTTTATTCCCACTTAATAGTTCAGTAAAATGACGCCCAGAGAAATGAAGTAACTTGCCCAAACGGCATTGCTGAGATGACATTCATTCCATACATACTTGGGCCAAGGCAGAGGCAGTGGGTCTGCAGGAAAGAGAAAAATGTATAAGTTTAGATTTTCATTGCCAGGACTTGGCAACTGATTGGCTCCAGGTCCTACTCAGAGACTGCTTCCAGTCCCAGCCCAATGCCCAGCTTCAGGCTTTGAACCTGGAGATTCTGATACTATTTACAGAAATTGAGAACCCTGGGGAGGGGCTGCTTTGGAAGTGAAGAGGATGAGTTCCATTTTGGGTGAGCTGGAGATGTCTGTAGAAGGTGTGTAGAAGGACAATGATGTCCAATTTGCAGTTATAAAAGGGGGGAGGCTCTAATCTCAGAGAAGAATTTAAATGGAAGCTATGCTTTAAAATGATGTGAAGGGAGAAAGAGAAAGGCAGAAAAGAAAGAAGAGAAAGAGAAAGGAAAGAAAAGGATACCTATTTTATTAACTTATGTTTTCTGATCATAAGCCAAGTGAAAGAGCAAGAATTAAAGGAAATATAAACCTTAAAAAATGATGTGAAATCAAGCAAAGAGGTAGAAGAAAGAAGTCTTCTTTCTCCTCCGATGTCTCTCAGTAGAATAAAAGAAAAATAGTTCTTGAGCTCTTAGTATACGCCAACAACTCTGGAGGTGTTGTTGTCAGATGAGAAACTGTCTCAGAGAGGTGAAGGAGCTTGCCCAAGGTCACATAGGCACAGAGAGGTACAGCCAGGCCTGGACGGCTCAGAAGTTGTGCTTTATTTGATTGATCTCAGAGAGAGAGGGAGGGGGTGAGGAGAGAAACACTGATTTGTTGTTCCACTTATTTATGCATTCATTGGTTGATTCTTGCATGTGCCCTGACCAGGGATTGAACTGGCAACCTTGGTGTATTGGGACCATGCTCTAACCAATGGAACTACCTGGCCAGGGCTCAGAAGCTGTGCTCTAACCACAGTGCTCTCCTGCTTGGGGCCTCTGCCACAGTGGCATCTGTCCACTCAACCAGCTTACTGGTCTTTGTGTTTCCTTCATTTGTTACTCAGTAGACATTTCCAGAGCATCTTTTTAAAAAGAAACATTATTCTAAGAGCTGAGGATGCCAAGACTTTCCTCTCAGATGATTTGATCAAATAGGGGAGTTGAGGTACACAGTTACTACTAGGCAAGGCAGAGAGTGCCATGCATCCAACAGAGGTAAAGCAAAAGCCTGAAGAAGTCCCGAGTTAGGAGCAGTGACTTCCAGCTAGTAAGGAAAAGTGGAAAATAAATGAAGGAATGGATTAAAGCATATTTCTTAAGCACTCACTACATGTCAAGCCCTTTACTAGGAAAGCTGTTACTCATTATCAGGCATTAATCTCAGGCTTTCACACATGAAGAAACTGGTTAAATGGTCAACTGGTTGAAGAGTCCCTTCTCTGTGCTCCATAGGGGCCTGTCTTCTCCCTGCATGGCACTTTATTTATGTGGTTGCTCAACTGTGTCCCCCAATAGACTGTGAGCCCCACCCCAAGGGCAGGTGGGCATCTGCCTGGATCACTGTTGTGTCCATGTTGTATCCAGCAAACCTGACTTCACAAGACACCTGGCCTATAGTAGGTACACTATAGATATTTGTTGGGGAAAAGGGAGAAATGAAGGAAGGAAAGCAGACAAACAGAAAGGTTTAGGAAAGTATCTAAGATGATACAGCTAGGAAATGGTGAAGTAAGATTCAAGCTCATGTATCCCGTCCAAGTTTCATACTTTTCCAAATATCCCACTTGTGGTATAGTGGGTAGGGTGGGGCTGGTCTTAGCAGCAAAGACACAGAGCCAGCTGCCAGGAAACCTGCCCTAGGATCTTCACAGTGCTTCACAGTTCATACAGTGTTGTGTGGCTTTGGGCACATCCCTCCCCTCTCTGGGCCCACCAAGGGTATTCTGGGGATGGTGTGAACTTCAGGACAAACTCTATGTGAAGGAGATGAGGAACAGACCAAACTTTGTCCCCCTTCACCAGCCCCTTTTATATGTGAGCTTTTGAGGAAACAAAAAAATTTGGAGCAGAATATTGCTGGCATGGTAACATCTGAGGACCCTGAGAATCAGGTTCCCACTTGCTCTCCTGTGGCTGCTAGCTCCGACCCTCCAGCTGCCACGCAGGGCTCAGTGATTTCCCTTTGATCTTACAGGATGGAGGGCCATGCCGAATACATCCTCCCGACTGAAACAAGATATGTTGGGGAAATGAAGGATGGCATGTTTCATGGCCAAGGAACCCTGTACTTCCCCAGTGGGAGCCGATACGATGCCATTTGGGAAAACGGTTTGGCTATTAAGGTGATCAGCCTGGGAGGGGGGCTGCAGAGGGGAAAGCCTCAGATAGGAGGAGCCCCCCCACACACACACACGTGACACCCTGCCTTCCCTATCTGGTGCCTTCTTCTCCTCTCCTCTTAATATCCAGGGCTTTGGGGACCTCTCCCTCTGGATCCAGAAGGGCCCCTGGAGAGGCCACGATGAGTTTGAATCCTGTGAAGCCACAAACTGTGTGACCTTGAGCCCATGATTTCCCCTTTGAGACTCGTGCTCCTTGTCTAGTAAATTAAAAACAAGGGTGGTTTTAGTTTCTTATTGCTGCTGCTACAAATTACTACAAATCCAGTGCCTTAAAACAGAAACATTTATCCTACAATTCCGGGAGAGTGCGAAATCTGAAGTAGGACAGCAGTGTGGCGTTCCTGCTGGGGGCTCTGTGGGAGCATCCGTTTCCTTGCCTCTTCAGCATCTAGAAGCTGCCTGCATTCCTTGGCTCACGGCCACCCATCGCTCTGACCTCCGCTTCCACCATCGCATCTCCCGTCCCTTCCCTTTTGTCATCACCTTGTCTTCTACCTGACTCCCTTGCCTCCCTCTTATAAGGCCCGTGGTGATTACATTGGGCCCCCCAGATAGCCCAGGATAATCTCGCCACTTCAAGATCCTTAACTTAATCCCACCCACAAAGCCCCCTTGCCGTGTATAGTCAGCATATTTATGGGGTCCAGAGACTGGCTGTGGGCATCTTTGGGAACCGTTACTCAGCCTGCCGCAATAGTTCTGGGCACCGCCAGGGTGGCTGTGAGAGTAAATGAGTGCTTTGCTCAGTCCCTGGCACACAGTAGGCACTCAGTAAGTGTTAGTTCTTACTGTTACTGCCACCACCGCTACTACTATCCTGAGAAGTCATCTAATCCAAGGATTCTTAACCTGGCATTTGTGGATCACAAATAGAATTCAAGGAGTCAGTGGAAGCTCCTGATTTCTGTTCAAAAGTCTCTGTGCGTCAGGGACTACATGTTTCTCTGGGGAAAGGATCTGCAACTTTCATCAGTTTCACTAAGGCTGTGTATGGGGCTGGCTCATGACCTAGAAAAGATTAAGAAACATTCCTTGTCTTACAGCTTGAAAAATCTAAGCCCCAGGAAGGGGATGTGACTTACCCAAGGTCACACAGTGAGTTAATAGTATTGGAATTTCCACCCCTGTTTCCTGACGCTCAGGCCAATGCGATGTCTGCGTCCTGGGGCTTCCTTTAGCCCTAAGGCAGCAAAAGCAGAATGTGTGTGTCTGCACAACGGGCCGTGACCGATGGCTCTGACCTTGTGAGCTATGATAACAATGAGAGAATGATAATAACAACATTGAGTGCTTACTACACGCCAGGCACTGAGATAAATGCCTTGCATCTACTATTTCATTGAATCAACCCTATTTAATATGTAGCATTATTATTCTAATTTTACAAATGAGGAAACCAAGGGCTAGAGAGTGTAAGTCATCTGCCCAAGATCACATTTGGTCACATGTTGAGTGCCAGGCATGGAGCCCAGCACTGGATCTCTGTCACCACAGCTGTGGTAACTGTGATCCATGCCACTTCTTTTCGGTGGCAGCAAGAAAGCCACCTCTTTCCTTGATGCCTGTCCTTCTTGGTGAAAGAAGGGCTTCCTCAGGGCCGCTGCGTGCTGCCTGTCTTCCAGGGCACGTACACCTTCTCGGACGGGCTTCAGTATGATGCAAAGAACTGGCATTACTGCGACGGCTACGATCGGAGGTTTTACACGGAGATCTGCCACGGCCTGAAGCCTACAGGTACCCGAGCACCTTCACTCCCAAACTGAGAGGGAGACGAAAGTCAATTTTACTGAAGTGGGCCGGGACGTATTGAAGTAATCCACAGGAGGGGCAGAATCGAGCAGGGGCTGCAGAACACAAAAGAGGCGGGTTCTGGAGCCAGAATGGGCAGACAATAAATCCCAAAAGATGGGTGGGAAAATGACTTTGCATAGTATAAGAATGAACCCTAACTTTCTGTGATCACGTGGTGTAGCTGACAGAGTGTGGAGCTAGAGGTCTGGGTTTGAGTCCAGCCTTCCCTGCTAAGAGCTGGGGGAGCCTGGGGAAGGTCACCTCCACAAGGGTGGAAGTCCCTAGGAAGCACCCAGGGCTGGAGGTGGGCTGACCTGAGCTCAAACCCTGCTGTGTGACCTTGGATCAGTTAGTTGACCAGGGGAGCCTCCTTCTCTCCCTCTTCCTGACACCTCAGTCTTCCATTGTCTTCCTATCCCCAGTCCTCTTTGCCAGCTCCTCATCCCCCAGTTATTAATTGTGGGGACCCCAGGGCTCTCTGGCTAAGCCCTCTTCCATTATTCTGTGCACTCTCCTTAAACAAGTTGATTCATGACTAGGCCTTCAGTTACCATCTGCTTCCAAACTGAAATCAACCCCCCAATTTTCAGATTCCTGCATCCAGCTTCCCCATCACCTGTATGTTCTCATCCCTCAACTTGTCTGCACTGAACTCATTACTTTCCCACCAGCCATGGCTCCCCCAGAGATGCTCACTTCCATTCCCAAGGTCAGCCTAACCCTGACGCCTTCTCCCCTCTGTACAATCACAGGTCCTATGGAGTTGGCCTCTTAAGTGTGTTCCACTCACTTGTTCATTAGACAAGTATTTACTGAGCACCTGCCTGTGCCAAGCCAAGTTCCTGTCTTCCTCTCTGCCCCTGCCCTGCTCCAGACCTCCCCCTCCCCCTTCCTTCACCTGGTCTCCTGAGATCCACGCTTGACCCACTCTGGGCCGTTATCACTCTGGAGTCACTTTCATCTTTGAAAAATGTGAATCTGATCACCAAACCCCCACCCTTCTCTCTCTCTCTCTCTCTCTCTCTCTCACACACACACACACACACACACACACACACACCCTGCAGTGCCTCCTCACTACCCTGAATTTAAGGTAGTGACTCTTAAAATGACCCGCATTTTCTGGCTCCTGCTGAGGTCTCCAGCTGGTCCTGCACTGCGCCCTTCTCTGGTTTTCTCTCTCCTTTGCCATGCTCGCTTTCTGTCTACTCCTTCCTACCATCCCTCTGCTGGGAGTGCTCCAGCCCTCTCGCTTCACCCAGGTAACTGCTTCCCACCTTCCACGTCTCAGGTTACTGTCCTTTCTCTCAGACTTGGATTCCCAAGGCCACGCCTGCCTAGGACGTGCCACGGAGCAGCGTGGTGTTCCCCCAGAGCTCTGTCGCCAGCGCTCGGCATATCTCTTCCCGGGTGACTGTGAGCTCCCTGAAGGCAGGGCTCAGTCTCAGTCACCGCTGTGTCCCAGGGCCTAAGGCATTGCCTGGCCCATAGTAGGTGTTCAATAAAGACTTGTTACCAAACAGGGATGATACTATTGACATCACAGTATGGGGTGATGTGGTGCACTTTGGGGAGCTGTGGCAGTGACGTTGACACTTCCTGAGCACCTACTCTGGGTCAGGTTCAGGGTGGGCTCAGGGGACCGAATGCTGAGAGGACACAGCCTTCAGCTTCAAAAAGCTGCCAGTCTGGATGCCACTTGAGAAACTGGTGAGGGGCTCCTCCTTGGGTTACTTATGGCAGGGCCTGGGCTTTGTCCTGGGCTCTTCTCCCAGACAGACAGAGCCCTAGAGGCCAGGAGCCCCCGACCGCAGGACCCCTGCTCCTGTGCAGCGGCTGGTTTGGCCAGAGCTGGGCCTCTGCCAGACTTGGAGGCAGCGTGGTGACCTTCCCCACACCCGACCCTTTTCCTCCTGTGACTCCCAGCAGGGCAGCTCGACCCCAAGTACCCACCTCCTTCCCAGGTCACTCAGCACTCTGCAGACCTCTCCTGCAGCCACCTCTCAGCCCTAGGGCGGGCACTGTTAGGGCTGGGAGAGGGCTAAGGCTGCCCTTCACCCGTCTGAATGTCTGTGAGGTGGCTGTGAGCATGTGGCTTCAGGGAGAGAATGACTAGATAGCACTTGGCATGAAGCGTGCGCCCAGGAATTGTTAGCCAATGGTACACCTAGTGATCATTGCTCAGCAATGTAGGAGCGCCTGGGGCATGCAGGACCCTGAGCTGTGAGCATGGCGCCAGGCCCAAGGACAGGGAACTGAGGAACCACAGATTACATGAAACCCAGGAAGTTACTGATCCCACCCCTGTACCCTCTGCTCAGGCCTCAGCATTCCGAGATACACACACATGGAGCGGTGTGACCTAAAAGGTGCACCAAGTCCTCTTTCTCTCGTGCTGGGTCCAATGTCCCCAGGCCCTCTCCTCCCCTGACATCAGCAACTGGATGTACAGGTTACAAAACTGGGCATCTAGCTGCTTCCTAGCTGGGTAACCTTAGGCAAGCTACTTGACCTCTCTGAGCCTCAGTTTTGTTATCTGCAAAACAGGGCCCCAGGGCTGCTGTGAGAGTGAAGGGCAATAGTAGGAGTCACGCACTTAGCAAAATACCTGGCCGCTGATAAGCACTCAGTAAATGGCAGCTATGATGGTAATTTGATGAGAGTCAAAGTTCTCCATTACCTGACCCCTGCCCACCTGCCCCTTTCTTTCCTACTGTTCTTCCTTATTCGTGTCTGGCTCCACAGGTTCCCAAGTGAGGTGTGAGTACCCGCTCTGGCTTCTGCCCGCACCTCGAATGCTAACCCTCTCCTTATGTGCCTTCTATCCATATGGCCAACTCTGAGGCATCCTCAGGGTCTCTCTGACTCCAGAAATGTGCCCTTGTCATGGTGTCCCTAGAAAGGGAGGATGGGGTCAAAGAAAGAGGGTCCAGTGCCCAAGACCCCCACTGAGTGACTGAGCCGCTTCCAGGATGCTCTGGGGCAACTGCTCCTGCTGCCTTTGCTCCGACCCTCAGCGGGGAGCATTAGTCCAACAGCAGAGCCAACATTCACATGAGCAACCAGACCAAAGTGGGCCTGAGCAGGGTCCGGGTCTCAGTTTGACCTTGGCGGTGAGTTAATTATGCATTGTATCCTTTCAAGGTATCTCTCAGCTCACCAATATGGACCCGCCTAGAAAAATCCCTGCAGGCTGTTATGACTGTGGAGATGGCTTCTACAACCCGACCACGAGGGTAGTCAAGGACTACAAGAACCACTTTCTGAGAAACGCAGGTATGTCTGTTCTGACACTCCGTGGCACGTGTTTTTCTCCTCTCTCATCACACACAGGTGTGTGCACGTGTGTGCACACGCATGCGGTAGGTGAGAAAGAAGCTTTTGCTGATCAAAGACAAAAACTGATTATCTGAATGTTTCACTACTTGAAATTCTCACGACTGTCAAGTCTGCACACAGTCAGAGAGGGAGGGGAAGGACGTTATGGCCTGACTGCGGCAAGGGATTAAAGTGCTTATTCCTGCAGGCGCCCCTTCACCTAGTATTTAATGAGCACCTACTGTCTGCTGGACACCATGCTTGGTGTGAGCAGCAAACACGGCAGAGCTGGACGCAAACCTCCCCCTTCACGGGGCTCATACTTTGACAGGCAGCAGACAAGCACTATGAACAGTGGACTGCATCATGGAATAAGCACAACGAAAGGGGGAAAACGTGGCCCTAGACGCTGGGGGGCAGGGTTGGTTCCCAGGGAGGTTGGAATGGTTCCAGGGGATCACAGAGAAGGGGTTCCTGATCCAATCCCTAATCCAGAATTGGAAATTCAGAAAGGGTTTCAAGAAGGAAGTGACAGGTAGCTCAATTGAGTCCTGAGACCCAAAGGATAACTGAGAGCTGACCCCAGGCACATGGAGGGGTGTTCTAGCCAGAAGAGACGGCACAGGTAACAGCCTAGACGTGAGTCATAACCCGCAGTCCAAGAAGGCTGGTGGCCCCTCAGTAGGGGGAGGTTCCAGAACCTCAGTTTGGCAGGTGAACACAAGCTGATCGAACTGAGCAGGACTGACTGACAGTGACCAGACTAGCAGGAGGCCAAGTTACAAATAAGAACATGAGCATTTTCCTTGAATGCAGTGATTCCTACCCTTTCTCTTATCTAAAGTCTCAGTCCCATTAGGAATAACAAAAACAATGGACCTCTTCCCAGAAAATGCCCACGAGGGCACAAACACAAGCATACATGTGTACATAATCTTAAAAAGTCAATGGTCCCTCTAAAGATCCAGATCAAGAAATTCTGCTGTACAATGAGAAAGACACTGCCAGGTGGACCAGAAGGCCTGTCCTGGCTGAGAGCACTTTACACAGTAAGTTTCCCCCACTGTATAAATTAGTTTGGAGCATTCTTATGGAACCAGGCTTCCATGGAACATATTTTGGGAATTCTGTGTTAGTGGAACCGTTCTTCAGTTGTGGTACAATGCCACTGACTCATGTTCAGCTTTTCCACTCTAGCCTCACGAGACATCCCGGTCCCGAGGAGATTCACAGTCTAGTAGGGAAACAGACACAAAAACATACAGTTACAATATAATGTGATGTGGGCCCCTGTTGGGGGACGCCCTAAGGGATGAAGGGGGATTATGGAGGAGAACTAATCACCTAGCTGAGATGAAGGGTATCAGTCAGAAAAAAATGGTGCCACAAGTGAGGGAATTTCATAAACAGGAATGGCATTCCTGGAAGGGCATTTCAGGCAGAGGGAACAGCACATGCAAACGCACAGAGGCACAAAAGCATGTGTGACTGAGGAATCAACAACTGTGTTCCTAGACTCCTGTGGGCAAAAGCTGTGCTTGATGAGACACTTAAAAATGCATGATGGGGATGAATAGTTGGGGCGCAGGGATTCTCAGGGCAGAGAAATACTCTGTATGCTCTAATGATGGATACCTGTCATCATATATTTGTCCAAACCCATGGCATGTACAACACCGAGAGTGAGCTCTATATAAACCATGGACTTTGGGTGATTATGATGAGTCCATGCAGGCTCCTCAGTGTAACGAATGTACCACTCTGGTGGGGGGTGGTGACCGTGGGGGAGGGGACTATGCATTTGTGAGGCAGGAGGGATATGGAAAGTCTCTGCATCTTCATCTCAATTTTGTTGTGAACCTAAAACTACTCTAAAAAATTAAGTCGTTTTAAAACACATCATGGGAAGGGAAGGCCATTCTTGGGAAGTTTGGAGAAGGATGGGCACTGATGGTTGTCTGGTCAACATATACTTAGTGACCAGTGGCTGCAGGTCTGGCTTTGTATGAGGCATGAAGGTGAGAGCAGCATCATAGTGTCTTCTGTCTCGGAGCTGGAGAAACGGACGGTAAAATGGGCTGTAACCCCACCAAGTCGCTGCAGGAGAACTTAGCAGGGATACCTGATGCTGGGGGCCAGGAGGCTAGGAGGTTTCCTGGAAAAGGCACGATCTAGTGTGCAGCATAAATAAGGGCAGACAAGTGCAGCAGGGTTACTGGCAGAGGGACAGCATGTGAAAGGGTTAGAGATGCGGGAGAACCGGCACATCTAGGGGCCACAGGTAGTCCAGAAGGTGACATAACAACGTCAGGGGAAGAAGAGCGAGGGAGGAGGCCTGAGAGGTGGGAAAGGTGAGGGCAGTAGGAAAGATTGTGGGTGTCTTTTCATTTGAGGGCAGTGGAGAGCAAGGGAAGGTTTCAGGCAGGAAGAGTAGTAACTGATTTGGCCCTTAGAAAGATTTCTCTGGTTACTTATAGAGAAGGGACCAAAGGGGTTTAAAGTTAGATAGGAGATCCTTCTGGCAAGATGTCTGGAGAGGGATATCTGAAGGACCCCAGGCCCATGGTGGTGGCACAGAGACTGGGTTTGAGGTCCTGGCCCCCCCCTCAGGCTGCCTGCTGGCTGACCCTGGGTCACTGCCTTCCCTCTCTGGGCCCCTTTCTCTTCATCTGTAAAATGAGGGCATTGGGCTGGATAATTTCTAGTGTCCTTCCAACGTTAAGAGTCTGTGATGGAGGAGAACACAGCCAAGGGGTATTTTGGTTCTGATGTTATAGGACAGATCATGTTCAGAGTGTCCTGAAAAACCACTAACAGGAAGTCCATGTTCATGGCTACCTAATCATTACCCTTGAGTTGCCCTGCCAGGGACTGATGCAGGCTTCTGTCCACCTTCTGTTTTCCCCAGGGCCCTCTCCCCTGCATTCTGGTCTGTCCCCATAAACAGTGCTTCCTGTTGGCATCCTGGAGGCACCGGAGTGTGGGCCATGCTGGCCTGAGGTGGGTGACTAAGGCCATCCCAGAGTAAACACTGTGGCCTGAGTCACTGCTATTATGAAGCACACACCACCTGGGTGGGTCAGAGCCTGGGATGCTCATTTTATAGGAGGTCATGGGCAGAGGCACCAAGAAGGGTTGCCTGTGGAGCCTCTCTGACCTGCCTCCGCTCCACCCCTGTCTTGCACTGGCTTATTTCCCCAGGCAGAGGAGCTTGCTTTCTGCCTTACTGGGAAGCCCTGAACTGCTAAGCAGCAAACTGCAAGCATGCTCGGCCAGTCTGGGTTTGCTAGACCTGGGTTTTGAGAATGCTTTTCTTAACTGGGGAGGATGATACCGGCTTGCTGGATGGCTAAGAGAATTTAAATCCATCCTGCCACTCATTGAAAAGTCTGTGAGTGCCTACGGTGTGCCAGGCTTTGGGGATCCAGGCAGCCAAGAAGTCCCTGGGAGTGTGGCTCTCAAACCTTTGGACCCTGGCTGGCAGTAAGGAACAATTTATTTCATGACCCAGCACGCACTTAAGCATATGCACAAATATGCATGTATTCTTTTTATGTGTGACGTACCTTTTTAAAATGCTGGTTGCTATGTAGGAAATTGATTTCACAACCCACTTAAGGGTCAGGACTAGCTGTTGGTAGACCAGTGTTCTAGGCAGCCTTCTGTAACCAACCTGTCTCTGCCTCCCTCCCTCACCTGCTCCCCTGCTCTGTCTGGTTTAGTTATCTCTTTGCTGTGCCCCAAGCGTCACTCATAGCACTTGGCCTATGACAGTAGAAGTAGTTTTATTTGCCTATCTCCCCAACTAGGATAGGAACTTCTTGAGGGCAGGGACTATATGACTATGATTCATCACTGCGTTCCCTGCACCTTACACAGGTCCCACAACTCAGAGCTGATCATGAAAGTAGGCAGGTGGTCAGATGACCTGCCCACAAGTCTCTCATAGTCTTCAGCAAATCATACAAATTTAGCCCCTGGCACATAATAAACAACTTGTTATTTTGAGCAATAAAAACAATCCATCATAGTCATGTGCCACTTAACAGTGGGGAAAACGTTCTGAGAAGTGCATCGTTAGGTGATTTCATTGTTGTGCAAACATCATGGACTGCACTTACACAGACCTAGGTGGTCTAGTCGACTGCACACAGAGGCTATATGGTAGAGCCTATTGCTCCTAGGCTGCAAGTCTGCACAGCATATTAACTGAACAAAACAATGCAGATTAAATCAATCACAAGAGAAAATGATGCAAAAGGACACATGGACAAAGCCAAAGGTGGGTAGGAACGAGGGTGGGAGGTAGGGATGGGTGGGGCAGGGGGAGTGGTGGGGGAAAATGGAGACAACGGTAGTTGAACAACAATTTAAAAAAGGAGTACCAAAAATGAAATAAAATAAAATAAAATAAAATAAAATAAAATAAACCTTAAAAAAAGAGAGACATGGCAAGCATGAGATGCATGAGCACACTCTAAAATAATGATGGGAGCTCCTAGGTTGGTACACACATGGAGATACGAGGGTCCCAGCAAAGCAAGAATGTGTGAAGTGGGGAGAAGGGCCAGTGCCAGTGTGGTTTCTGATGGAGTGCTAACTATGTTCCCCCTACAGTGCAGTGCTGAGGGAGGACTACAATTGTCTCATTTTAGAGGGAAGGTCCAGCTAATGAATCTCTGAGGAGAGCCTTATGCTACATCCTGGGGGGTATATATGTCTGGCATAGGCACATATTTGAAACAGAGTTGAGGTTATTGTGGGTAGGATCTAAGATGGCGGAGGAGTAGGTGGAAGCTACACTTACCTCCACCCAGGACCAATCTGGAATTACAACTAAATTGTAGAGAAAGCATCATGAATAACCAACTTAACACTAGCTGGAGAGAAGCCTTATAACCAGAGACAAATAGAAGAAATCACCTCACCACCACATGACTGGTAGGGATTGCAATGACGTGAGAGGGCTGTTTGGGCTCCCAGGGATGGCAGCTGAAGATCCAGAGGGATATTTCAGCAGCTGGGGGATTCTTCTTAAGAAGTATGGCGTCTAAACCCCACACTGGGCTCCCAGCCAGAAAGTGCCTTTCTGGCACTACACCCAGAAAGGAACCCAGAAGGAACCCAGAAAGGATCCAGCTGTGAAAAGCATCAGGGTTTTTTCTGTCTGCCAGGGAGAGACAGCTGGAGAGCCAGAGACCCTCTTAAAGGGCCAACACACAAAATTTCATTTGCAGCCACTTATCCTGGGCTCTGGCAGAGAGAGCGCAGAGTGGACTAGAGACACTAGAGGAGAGTTGGGGGTTGGTGGCTCTGAGGAGAGAACTGAAGGATCCCTGTGCTGAGTCACTCCCCAAACTGCAGGAGCCATCTCTCTCAGGCAGAGCAAACCCCTCCAAGTGGCATCAGCCTGAGGGGAAACAAGATCCCTACCCACAGGAATTACTCTGCCTCACCCTGTGATGCTTAAGTTCTACTGCTGATTAAACCTGATTAGTTTAACAACTGATCTTTTTAACAACTAAAGTGGAAAATACAAAGAAGCAGACAAATTGGGAAGATAAAGAAACAGATCCCAAATAAAAGAACAAGAGAATTCTCCAGAAGAAGAACTAGATGAAATGGAGGCAGACAATTTATCAGATAGAATAATAATTGTAAAGATACTCAAAATCATGAAAAAAGACATAGAAATGATAAAAAGAACCAGTCAGAAATAAAGACCACAATATCTGAAATAAATAATAAACTGGAAAGAATAAACAGTAGGTTAGATGAAACAGAGGATTGCATCAGTGATTTGGAAGACAAGGTAGAAAAAAACACCTAGACAGAGCAGCAAAAATAAAAAGAATTTTTAAAAAATGAGGATAGCTTAAGAAACATTTTGGACAACATGAAGCAAAACAACATCCACATCATGGGAATACCAGAAGGAGAAAACAGCAAGCAAGGGATTGAGAATTTATTTGAAGAAATAGTGACTGAAAACTTCCCTAATCTGGTGAAGGAAAAAGACACACAAGTCCAGGAAGCTCAGAGAGTCCCAAACAAGTTGGACCCGAAGAGGCCCACACCAAGACACATCATAATTAAAATGACAAGGCTTAAAGACAAGAAGAGAATCCTAAAAGCTGCAAAAGAAAAGCAGGTAGTTACCAATTATACTGTCAACTGATTACTTGATAAAAACATTTCCAGCCAGAAGGGAGTGGTATGAAATAATCAAGGTGGTAAAAAGCAAGAACCTACAACCAAAGCTACTTTACCCAGCAAGGCTATCATTAAAAATCAGAGGAGAAATAAGAGCTTCCCAGACAAGAAAAAGCTAAAGGAGTCTGTTAACACCAAACCAGTGCTGCGATAAATGTTAAAGGGCTTGCTAGAAGAAGAAGAAGAAGAAGAAGAAGAAGAAGAAGAAGAAGAAGAAGAAGAAGAAGAAGAAGAACCCCCCCCCAGAGAAAAACAGTCTAATAAAATGGCACTACATACATATCTATCAATAATCACCTTAAATGTAAATGGCTGAAATTCCCCAACCAAAAGACCTAGGGTGGCTGAATGGATAGGATAACAAGACCCATATATATGCTGCCTCCAAGAGACCCATCTCAGATCAAAAGATACACACAGACTATAAGCAATGGAGTGGAAAAAGATAGTTTATGCAAATGGAAAAGGAAAATAAGCTGGGGTAGCAGTACTTATATCCAACAAAATAGACTTTAAAACCAAGGCTATAGTAAGAGACAAAGAAGGACACTACATAATGATAAAGGGAACAATCCAATAAGAGGGTATAACCATAGTAAACACTTATGACCCAACATAGGAGCACCTAAATATGTAAAGCAAATCTTGATGGACATAAGGGGAGAGATCAACAGAAAATAATTGAGGATTTCAACACACCATTGACTTCAATGGATAGATCTTCCAGGCAGAAAATCAACAAGGAGACAGCAACCTGAAATGACACACTAGATCAAATGGATTTAATTGATATCTTCAGAGCATTTTACCCCAAAGCACCAGAATATACATATTTTTCAAGTGTGCATGGAACATTTTCTAGAATAAACCACATGTTAGGAAACAAGACAAGTCTCAGTAAACTTAAGAAGACTCAAATCATATCAACAATCTTCTTGGACCACAATGCTATGAAATTAAAAATCAATCACAAGAACAACACTGAAAAACACACAAAGACATGGAAGCTAAATAACATGTTATTAAACAATGAATGGATCAACAATGAGATCAAGGAAGAAACCAAAAAATACCTTGAAACAAATGATGAGGACACAACAATCCCAAATCTGTGGGACACTGGGAAAGCAATCCTAAGAGGGAAATTCATAGCATTACGGACCTATCTCAAAAAACAAAACAAAAAAAAGCTCAAATAAACAATCTAACTTCATACTTAAAGGAATTTGAAAAAGAACAACAAACAAAGCCCAAAGTAAGTAGAAGGAAGGAAATAATAAAGATCAGAGCACAAATAGACAAAATAGGATCTAAAAAAAAAAATACAAAAGATCAATGAATCCAAGAGCTTTTTCTTTGAAAAGATAAACAAGATTGACAAACCTTTAACCAGGCTCATAAAAAAAATAAATAATAAAATAAATAAATAAATAAATAGAGAGAGAGAGAGAGAGAGAAAGGAGCCAAATAAATAAAATCAGAAATGAAAGAGGAGAAATAACAACAGAAACCAAGGAAATACAGAGGATTTTAAGAAAATATTGTGAACAACTATCTGTCAAGAAACCGGACAACCTGGATGAAAATGGACAAATTCCTAGAAACATGCAATCTTCTAAAATTAAATCAGGAAGAATCAGAGAATCTGAGTAAACAGACTACAACTAATGAAATTGAAGCAGTAATCAAAAAACTGCCAACAAACAAAAGCCTGGGACTGGATGGCCTCCCACGGGAATTTTACCAAACATTCTGAGAAGAAATAATACCCCTGCTTCTCAAACTATTTCATAAAATCCAAGAGGACAGAAGGCTCTCAAACTCATTTTGTGAGGTCAGCATTATCTTAATTCCAAAACCAGATAAAGACACTATAAAGGAAGAAAATTATAGGCCAATACCTTTGATGAACATGGATGCTAAAATCCTCAACTAAATGCTAGCAAACCGAATACAGCAATGCATCAAAAAGATCATACATGACCTGGCTGGTGTAGCTCAGTGTATTGAGCATGGGCTGCAAACCAAAGGGTCGCTGGTTCGATTCCCAGTCAGGGCACATGCCTGGGTTGCAGGCCAGGTCCCCAGTGGGGGCCACATAAGAGGCAACCACACATTGATGTTAAAAAAAAAAAAATCATACATCATGATCAAGTGGGATTAATTCCAGGAGTTCAAGTTTGGTACAATTTGCAAATCAATAAACATGATTCACCGCATAAATAAAATGAAGGATAAAAACCACATAATCATATCAATAGATGCAGAAAAAGCAATTGATAAAGTCCAGCACCCATTTATGATGAAAACTCTCAGCAAAGTGGGAATAGAGGGAACATACCTAAACATAATAAAGGCCGTATATGGCAAACCCACTATCAGCATCAAACTCAATGAGCAAAAACTACAAGTATTTCCCTTAAGATCAGGAAAAAAACAGGCATGTCTGCTTTCACCTCTCATATTCAACATAGTACTGGATGTCCTAGCCACAGCAATCAGACAAGAAGAAGAAACAAAAGGCATCCAAGTTGTAAAGGAAGTAGTAAAATTGTCTTCATTCATAGATAACATGATTCTGTACATAGAGAACCCTGAAGATTCCACCAAGAAACTACTGGAACTGATAAATGAATTCAGCAAAGCAGCATACAAAGTTAATATACAGAAATCAGTTGCATTTTTATATGCCAATAACAAACTAACAGAAAGGGAAATCAAGAAAGCAATCCCATTCACAATTGCTTCAAAAAGAATAAAATACCTAGGAGTAAACATAACCAAGGATGTAAAAGACCTGTACTCAGAAAATTACAAGATACTGAAGAAAGTAATTGAAGAAGAAACAAATAGGTGGAAGCATGTACTGTGTTTGTAGATAGAAAGAATTAACATCATCAAAATGTCCATACTACCTAAAGCAATTTACAAATTCAATGCAATACCTATTAAAGTACCAATGGCATATTTCACAGACATAGAACAAACACTTCAAAAATTTATATGGAACCATAAATGACCTCAAATAGTTGCAGCAATTTTGAGAAAGAAGAGCAAAGTAGGAGGGATCACAATACCTGACACCAAACTGTATTACAAGGCCACTGTAATCAAAACAGCCTGGTACTGGCATAAAAACAGGCACATGGACCAGTGGAATAGAACAGAGAGCCCAGAAATAAACCCAATTCTCTACAGTCAATTAATATTTGACAAAGGAGGCATCAACATAAAATGGAGTAAAAGTAGCCTCTTCAACAAGTGGTGTTGGGAGAACTGGACAGCTATGTGCAAAAAAATGAAACTTGAACACCAACTTACACCATACACAAAAATAAATTCAAGGTAGATAAAAGATTTAAACATAAGCCGTGACACCATTAAAGTCCAAGAGGAGAATGTAGGCAGGAAAATCTCAGGCATTTCATGCAGCAACATTTTTACTGATATGTCTCCTAAAGCAAGTGACATAAAGGAAAGAATAAACAAATGGGATCTCATCAAAATAAAAAGCTTCTGCATGGCTAAAGAAAACAGTATTAAAAGAAAAAGAGAACCAACTGTATGGGAAAACATATTTGCCAATGATACCTCAGACAAGGGTTTAATCTCCAAAATATATAAAGAACTTACACGACTCCACGCTAAGAAGAGAAGCAGCCCAATTAAAAAATGGGCAAAGGACTTGAACAGAACTTCTCCAAGGAGGACATACAGAGGATCCAGAGACACATGAAAAGATGCTCGATATCGTTAGCTATCAGAGAGATGCAAATTAAAACCACAATGAGATACCACTTCACACCAGTCAGAATGGCCATCATAAACAAAGCAACAAGCAACAAGTGTTGGAGAGGTTGTGGAGAAAAGGGGACCCTAGTGCACTGTTGGTGGGATTGCAGACTGGTACAACCACTATAGAAAGCAGTACAGAATTTTCTAAGAAAACTAAAAATGGACCTACCTTTTGACCCAGCAATTCCACTGCTAAGATTATATCCTAGGAACCCTGAAACACCAATCCAAAAGAACCTATGCACCCCTATGTTCATAGCAGCACAATTTACAACAGCCAAGTGTTGGAAGCAACCTAGGTGCCCATCAGTAAATGAGTGGATGAAGAAACTATGGTACATTTACACAATGGAATTCTATGCAGCAGAAAGAAAGAAGGCACTCCTACCCTTCGCGACAGCATGGATGGAACTGGAGAGCACTATGCTAAGTGAAGTAAGCCAGGAGATGAAAGACAAATACCATATGATCTCACCTTTAACAGGAACCTAATCAACAGAACAAACAAACAAGCATAATATAATCAAAGACACTGAAATTGAGAACAAGAGAGGAGAGGGGAAGGAATTTCAAGGGAAAAGGGGAAGGGTTTAGAGCAACAAGTATAAAAGACACATGGACAAAAGCTGGGGAGGGTGGAAATGGGAGGGAGCTGGAGAGAGCTGGGGTGGTGGACTGGGATGGGAGTAGAAGACAGAAAACTATACAAGAACAACAATTAAAATAAAATTTAAAAAAAAGATTCCAAAGACATATTTCACAGGACTAGAACAAATATTTCAAAAATTTATATGGAAGCACAAAAGGCCCCACATGGCAACAGCAATCTTAAGAAAGAAGAACAAAGTTGGAGGAATCATCCTACCTAATATCAAACTATATTACAAGGCCATAGTCATCAAAATAGCCTAGTACTGGCATAAAAACAGACACATAGATCAATGAAACAGAATAGACAGCCCAGAAATAAACCCACACCTTTACAGTCAATTAATATTTGACAGAGAAAGCAAGCACATACAATGGGCTAAAGATAGTTTATTAAGTAAATGGTGTTGAGAAAATTGGGCCGATACCTGCAGAAAAATGAAACTGACCACCTTCTTACACCACACACAAGAATAAATTCAAAATGAATCAAAGACTTAAATGTTAGACCCAAAACCACAAAAATCCCAGAAGAAAACATAGGCAGCAAAATCTCAGACATTGCTCGTAGCAATTTTTTATCAGATTTATCTCCCCAGGCAAGGGGAAAGAAAGAAAAAACAAATGGGACTACATCAAACTAAAAAGTTTTTGCAAAGCAAAGAAAATCATCAACAAAATAAAAAGACCACAGAAGGGGAGAACATATTTGCAATACATCTGACAAGGAGTTAATATCCAAAATTTACAAAGTACTTAAAAAACTCAACACCAAAAAAACAACATTAAAAAATGGGCAAAGGACCTGAAAGGACACTTCTCCAAGGAGGACATATAGATGGCCAATAGACATGAAAAGATGCTCAATGTAAGTAATCAAAAGAGAAATGCAAATTAAAACCACAATGAGATACCATCTCACACCTGTCAGAATGTCTATCATCAATATAGTAACAGACAACAAGTGCTGGCAGGGATGTGGAAAAAGGGGAACCCTTTTGCACTGTTGGTGGGAATGCAGACTGATGTAGCCACTGTGGAAAGCAGTATGGAGATACCTCAAAAATTAAAAATGTACCTGCCTTTCAACCTAGTTCTCCCACTTCTGGGAATACTTCTGAAGGAACCCAAAACACTAATTCGAAAGAACATAAGCACCCCTTTGTTCATTGCAGTGTTATATACAATCACCAAGATATGGAAGCAGCCCACGTGCCCATCAACAAATGAGTGGATAAAACAACTATGGGACATTTACACAATGGAATACTACTCAGACATTAAAAAGAAGAAAATTTTACCCTTTGCAACAGTATGGACGGACATGGAGAACATTATGCTGAGTGAAATAAGGCAGTCAGAGAAACATAAATACCATATGTTTTCACTCATATGTAGAATCTAATGAACAAACTGAACTAATAAGGAAAATGGGACAGACTCATAGATGGAGAGCAGGATGACAGCTAGTATGGCGGGGAAGGTTAGGGGTGGAGAGATTAAGCAAAAAGGAAAAAAGGACTCATGGACATGGACAATAGGGTGGAGATTGCTGGGGAAAGGAGGTATAAGGGGACTAAAAGGTAATGTAAAAACAATGCAATAAAGATTAAATTAAAAATAAATACTAAATAAAATAGTATAAAAGTATAGTATAGTAAATACACAAACCAGTAACATACCATTATTGTCATTATCAAGTATTACATAGCATACATAATTGTGTGTGCTATAATTTTGAATTGATTTTAGAGAAAGGAGGAGAGAGAAAAACAAAGAGAAAGAGAAATATTGATTTGTTGTTCCACTTACTGATGCATTCATTGGTTGCGATTGTTGTATGTGCCCTGACCGAGGATCGAACCCACAACCTAGGCCTATCAGGACGACAGATACCCTAACCAACTGACCTGCCCGGCCAGGGTGTGCTATACTTTTATATGACTAGCAGCACAGTAGGTTTGTTGACACCAGCATCACCACAGAGACATGAGTAATGTGTTGCGCTACAGCCTTACAAAAGCCATGGTGTCACTAAGGGATAGGAATGTTTCAGCTCTATTAAAATCTTATGGGACCACCGTCATCCATGTGGTCCATAGTTGACAGAAGAAACATTGTTTTACAGCACATGACTATGTATTTCTCTGCACTTCAAAAACCTTGAAAGCTTACACATCAGAGGTCTCAGTGGCTTTCATCCACAGCTCAGGGAACGAAGCAGGGAAAGGAGATCCTTGTGAGGGATCCTTGCCAGGCCCTTGCCAAGCAAGCGCCTTACCTGCTGGTCTCCTCTGCCTTTTTCTATCATCCCCTGGGGTTGTTTTCAGGAGCTGCGGTTTGCAATGTGGACACCTGGCCTCAGATAGGTTAATAACCTACTCCGGGTCACACCGCTGGGGGTAGAGTCAGAGTTGTACCCAACTGGGCCCAAACTCTGTTATCGTTCCCCTTGTCAGCTGTGTTTTGTAGCTTCTGTTGTCCTCAGCTATCTCCGCTCCTAGACATGACTCACTCACAGTTGGCCCTCCACCTCGCACAATCGGACCACAGCGAAGTTCCTAAATGAGTGAGATCGTCCGTTTTAGAGTTGTGAGACAGAAACACCCCAGTGCCCAAACTGAGACGTAACCTTACTTGATAAAGGGTCCTTTATACACCCTGGGCCAATAAGAAAGCATTTCAAGGTGTTTGGGATAATTACCTTTAATATGGTAGGAAACTGGGAGATGGACTCTAACCCCTCCTCCCCGCCCACCCCTTTCATTCCTCTCTGGAAGGGTGAGCCCCAGCCGTGCTGGCAGCCTGTACTCAGGTCTCTTCGTGTGGCTGTTGCTCGCCTCAACGTTACCAGCAGAAACCATTTACAGAATAACTGCACTGCTAATCTTTACTCCCTCTCTGCAATTAATGACACCGCAGGCGAGTGTCTCAGCTGAAAGGCACATTATTAATATTCAAAGGAAAAAACTCTCATAACCATTTTAACATATACAACTAACAATGAACTAAATTTGCTTTGTGGAAGACAGAGAGTGAGCATCCCAAATTAGTTTATGTAAAAGCTGAAATTCTTTCCCGAAAGGTCTCAGTACCATCCTCAAAGAATATCCTGATCATCAGAAATGCTGTCAAGATTCCCGCCAACATTAGCCCCTTTGTTGTCTGCAATGTCGAATCAAGCACATCTGGCAAATGTCCTAGAGCTCACAAATCTCTCAAACAGCGTATAATTCCCAACGGTTAAAGAGATAACGCTGCCGCTTAATCGCACTGCTCTTCAAAATAGCACCAACTTTCCCTCAATCAGAAACAATGGCATTGGCTTCTTAAAAATATCACACACCAGTGATTATTTGCAGAGAGGGCCCCTTCGCGTTTGAACCTGTGGGTGCCAGACAGAATTTAAAATCAAGATCGCGTGCCTCATTTGAATGGGTGCTGAGTTAAATGGGCGTGGGAAGAAAGCGTGTGATTGGGGTCCAGAGGGTGACCTGGCCTGTGTGATTGACTGTCTTTGGGAGGTGACTCTGGCTTCACCAGATGACAGATGAAGAATGAGGATGAAGATGACGATGTGCTGATAGTCAGCAGTGACTGAGCATTTGCCCTGCACAGGGCGCTCAGCGCAGGGGGCAGGGGGTACTGGCGTGGTTCCTATTGGACAAATGAGGAAACTGAGGCCCATCTGCTGCCAGAGCTATTCCTCTTTCCACTTTGCCAGGCCCGCTCCAACGCTATCTGTCCCCAGAGGTGGGGCATGGCCCTCCTAGGCAGTGGTGTCTTTCTGCTCCCACCCAACAGTGGAAAAGCTGCAAAGTGAATGCCTAGAAACAAAACAACACTTGGTCTTCTGAAGTTTCTCTGGGATGATTTCAACAGTTGGAAACTGGATGCCCTGGCTGGTGTGGCTCAGTGGATTGAGTGCCTACCTTCGAACCAAAGGGTTGAGGGTTCAATTCCCAGTCAGGGCACATGCCTGGGTTTCAGGCCAGGTCCCCAGGTGGAGGGCATGCGAGAGGCAACCAACTGGTTGATGTGTCTCTTACACATTGATGTTTCTCTCCATCTCTTTCTCCCTCCATTCCCATCTAAGAATAAATATTTTTTTTAAAAAAAAAAAGGAAAGAAAAAAATAAAACTGGAAACCTCCCAAATGCCCAAGAGGAGGGAACCGAAGAAATGACAGATGGTATGTCCTCGCAGTAAAATACAATGCAGCCATTAATATGGAGGCGAAGAAACGGACCTACTGACATACCAAGGTGTCCACCCTTTATGTCGGGGAAAAGCAGGACAATGGTAACAAGGAGCATTTGCCAAGCGCTTACTAGGTTCCAGGCACTGGCTTGAGCACTTTGCATATTTTGTTTTGTTTTGTTTTGTTTCATCTAGTCCTCCCAGCAACGCTGTGAAATAGTGGTCTTTATTGCAGCATTTTCACTTTCCAGATGAGGAAACGGAGGGCAGGTGAAATGCTTTACCCAAAGTCACACAGGTGATAAGTGGCAGAGCTGGACTTTGAACCCAGGTCGAGCTGACTCAAAGCTAAAAAAGACATTTAGCTGGTTCTGGAGTTTCCCGATGAAGGAAAGACCAAAGTGAGGGCCTCCCTTGTAGCCCAGAGATAGAAAATACCCCAGGACTGCAAGATCGCAGTGGGGCTTTTTCTCCCAAGAGTCCTCTGCCTACTTTATTGCTCAAAAACTAGCCAAAGAGCAAGAAAGGGTCTTTCAATGCCACCGACAAACCGAGACTCCTCTAATCTTGAAGCTGCTGCCTTCACCTATTGGGTGAGAAGTCAGAGACCCAAAGACAACAAAACATCTGCCTGACCCCACACAGCCCACCTGTGGGACAGTGGGGGCTGGAGCGGGCTTCCCCACTGCCAGCCAGGCCTCCTTCTGCAAACCCAGTTTGTCTGTCCTTCTGCAAACCCAGGCTGTCTGTCCTTTTGCAAACCCAGGCTGTCCATCCACAAGGCTTCCCTCGCAGGTTCCGAAAAATAGCTGAGCGAGTCTCCGACACAGCCCCCCACCATCATCTCTCAGCAAGACAAAAGGCAATTTACCCAAATGTTATAATCACCTGGAGGCTGGCAGGCAGAGCATCCCTGCCTTATCTGTGGTATTGTTAGCAGAGCCATAATGAAGGCTTTGTGAGGGATAATATCACACTCGTGACTGCCAGATGAAATGCCCGCACAGATCGCACATCCTGCCAGCAGACTTGGGGACCTGCTTCAAGCAGAAGGGGTACAAAGGGAGACGATGAGTACTGAATGCCTCCACTGTGCCAGGGATGGGTGTAATCCCTTCCCCTGTCCTTTGAGGAGTACGTCGATATCCCTGTTTGGCAGATGGGGAAACCAAGTCTCAGAAAGTAAGTTATGTACTGATGGATGCAGCTAGTAAAAGCAGGAATTGGAATTTGAGCCCCGGTCCCTCTGACACCAGAGACCATGCTCTGAACCAATGAGATGTGCCGTGGCCTTTCCTGAGTTGTGAATCTCTCTGAGAATCTGGGCAAAGCTATGGAAGGTGGAGTCAGCCCTGCCAGTGTCTCTGCTCTAGGAATAACCGCCTGCCCCAGCTTGCTGCCTCTCCCTGCCTGACCTGTGGGAATTGCCTGTTGCCCTCCTGGAAATTCCCCTTCCAGCCTGTGCCCATCGGATTCTGGTAACAATACATCCCCTCCCCCAATGGCAGCCTCTTGGAGGCATCCAAAGGACACAGCTTCCCCTTCCGTGGCTGCACGGCAGTGGTATGTTTTGTCTCCTTTAACAGCAGTGAATGCAAGGCCAGGGCACAGGGGGCAGAAGTCTCACCTCTCTTCCTCAGCCCGTGCTCTGGGACTTAAGACAGTTGGCTGAGAGCCCTGCTTGACCTTGAGACAGGAGAGGCAGGCATGATCAGGGGCCAGCTTTGGAGGCGGCTAGATCTGCCACCAGATCCCAGCTCTGTCATTTGCCAGCTGTGTGACCTTGAGCGACTCTCTTGACACTTCTGAGCTTCAGTTTCCTCATTGGAAAAATGGGGGTAGAACTAGGACCTTCCTCCCAGGGCTGCAGTGAGCATCACCGAGATGATGCAGGGGCACAGCGAGAGCCACACCTGGTCCCGGAGGAGCTTAATGCATATCAGCAATCACAACTGCATTTATTTTACCACAGTGCGGGGGTGCTGGCTGAGAAGCAGGGGCTGCCTTAACTCCATGTTCCAGAGGGAGTAGCAAGTGTCACCTCAGCTTATGGCCCTCTGACCTCCCAATTCTGATGCCGATTCTAAGACTGCACCAGAGACCTGAAGGTCCCCGATCTCTCTATCCCACCCTGTCAGCATTGTTCTGGATGTGCTGATTGTCATCCTCCTCATTTCTTCTCCACTAAGATTGCCCCCGACACAGACCTTTACTGAGCGCCCCCCCGCAGTGCCTCACTGCCCCAGCAGCCCTCAGCCTCTGCCAGCTAGAGGACAGCTTCAGTCCACAGTACACACTCAGTTTCAGTCCAGAGTCCACACTCATCTGGAAAGCAGGGACAGAAGGCAGCAGAGGTCACAGCAAAGGCAACAGGGGGCAGGCCAACCAAGTCACCTTGGCCTCAGCACGTTGCTCCCTGGAGCTGCCCATGCACAGTGGCTAGGCATCCGGAACACGTTTAGGGCATGCAGAGTCAATTATGAGTGCTTGAAAATAAAAGCGGGGGTTGGGGGAGCAAGAAGGAGAGCAGTGGTGGTGTGGTATCGGTGATTTGGCATGCTCCCCCGACTCGGCACACACTCACTCTGCAGTGAGTGTGGGAAGTCATGAACCAGTTGGTCTCCAGCCCTCTGCACCTCCTGTCATGTGAGCACCTTGCCACATACAACATGATTCTAGTATTTAAAGAAATGTATTTTTTACCAGTGTGGTCTGCATCTGAACCTCGATTGTAGAAATAACTGGTCCAGTGATGTCAGAATACTGACCGTATAGACTTAATGAGATGACCGTCTCCAGCATTGGGACTTCCTAAGAGATTCCCAAGGGTCGTGACAATAATGAGCACTTCCCCCTTTACCCGCCAACTGGAGCACCTGAACCTCTGAGACGACACCAGCTGTGCCTTTGACCAGGTGTTTATGAGGACTGCATGCAACCAGGCATGCCACATGCAGGGGATGGCATCTGGGGCACAGAAATGCTTCCTAACACCAGGCAGCCATGGTCCTGGCCCAGACTCCCCCTCCCCAGCCATAGCCCTAACGCAGCCTGAGGTCTGACCTTGGAGGCCTCACCCCAGTCGTTTCAACATATTAAAATAAAACATATCCACACTCCCACATTAAATATAAATTTTTGCTATTAACACTTCGAAAGGATTTTTAAAATTTTGCTTGGCAAACTATTTAACTACCAGTCTAACAGTTGGCTGTGATTTCTGAAAAGCCACATGCATACTGGAGAATTCTCACAAAAAGAGAAAACCAAGCCTACAAATTGGCTTCAAGTGTCATGAAATTGTTTTCATTTCTAAATTTAATAATAAAGCCTGAATGCATTAATTATAACATTTATTAATTTCAGCTTTACAGATTCTTTTTCTTTTAGAGTCAATAATTTTTCCAAGCCTCTTGCACAGATTTTGAAAAGCTTGTGGGTGCTGGGCCCTGCACCTCCAGTTCCCAGAGGTTGAAGCGGCCTGGGCTAATCCACACCCAGCTGCCTCCCACCCACCTGGACAATGCTTCTTCATAGGGAAAAGCAAGGGCAGTCCCAAAGTCCCTCCTCCTTCCCTATGGCAGTCTGTGCCTGGCCAACCACCCCTCAGTCAATATTGGTGATGCCATGGCCTTGGCCTCCAGCCACCACCACTGCCAGCAAAGTTCAAAGCTGCTTTCTTGTCAGGAGTTGTGATGAGGATGCCAGGGTGTGGCCACCCTCACTTCAGGCCCTGGCTCTGCTCAGGGCCTTGACCTTGCCCCACCAGCTCACCCAGCCCTGCATTTGCACAGAGGGTGTGGCCAGGCTTTAGGGATGGGGTGGCCAGGGTGCCGAGTTTGCCGTGCCCCTCCCATCTTGGCCTGGAGCGACGGTTCACACAGAGGCTTTGACCTCAGGACTAGAGCAAAGCCCTCACACCAGAGCCTTCTTTCCCAGAGCCTGTCCTGCTTGGCTTTTTGGAGGAGCACTGAGCCAACCCTGCAGGATGGATGTGCCTGCTCCCTCAGCCTCCCATCACACACACACTCAGCCTTCAGGCACTCACACACTGCCCGTGCCCCGCCACACACCACGGGTCACATGCATGCTGACCATTCCCATGGGCGCACTCCTCCTCTTCACCTCAGACACAGCCACTTGCACACTCACAGCACACACCTACTCATGCTTGCACACACTCACCTTCAGGTTCTCACACATGTTCGCCCATTTGGAAACATGCCCATTTGTGCCCGTGCACCCACAGCCTCACTGAGTGTGACTCTCTCACCAGCACGCTGAGCCCTGCCTTCCGCCTGGTGGAATGAGGTGGGTGCATCGTTTCACCCCTCTAAGCCTCAGTTTCCTCCTCTTAAATGAGGGCAAGCCCATCTGTCTCACTGAGGACAGGATGGACATGACCCTGTGCCCACAGAGCTGGGCACCTCCTAGCTGCTCAGCTCCAGGGAGCTCTGCCCATCTCCCAAAGCCAGACACCTTGTTTCATCTAGGCCTCCTCCCTTTCCCAGTCCCCACCCCCAGCTGCCAGGATGGGAGTGTGTAGCCCTGGCGACCGCAGGATTGCTTGGCTCCAAGGTGTGCCAGGAGGTAGCAGAATTGGTCTGTGGGTCCCAGGAACTCGAATCCGCCCATTTGCCCTCTCTGGGCTTGCCTGCCCCAGCCTGCCCACCTCCCTTTGAACAAGAACCATTCCTGAGCTGCGGCTCTTCATCCTTGCGATGACGATTTTTGTGGGGAGGCCTCCCCTGCCCCGGCTCCTCTGCCCCGCAGGGAGCCAGAAGTCCCAGGGTGCTCTGAGTGAGTTCCTCAAGATCTCACCCTTGAAGATATCCAGTTTGGGAATTAAAGACCCATCCAAATGATGACCCTAGCTCCCACATCCTGGGTGCCCCCTCCTGCCACTTATCCTGGCCAGTCCTCAGGCTGCCCTCTGCGGGAGGTCTGGTTAAAGCCGCTGTATGGACAGGAAGCCCAGCTCAGAGAGGGAGAGTGATAGTCCAAGATCGCCCAGAAAGTTGGCGACAAGGCTCCGAAGGACCCAGAACTCCCCAGTCTGCGCTGTGCTGTCCCACAGGCCCTGACATGGCACCTTGCAGAGACAGTTTAGGCTTTTTCTTTTCGGTTTGGGGCATTTCCTGTGCACCAAGCACTGTGCTGAGCACTTTTGGAATGATCTCACTTGCTTCTCACAAGAAACATCCAGACAAGCACCTCTGTAGGTGAGGAGGAGACCAGAGGGTGCTCTGAGCTCGAGGCGGCCGGCTGAGCCCCAAAGCCTGCGCGCTCAGCCGTCATCCGGCCGCACTGCCTCCCTGCCAGGCGTCTGGGAGTGAGTATCGCCTGGCATCGGTTGTGACATTTTCAGCATCTCTTCTTCCCCAGCAGCACGCTGACCTGCAGACTGCCCCAGTGACACTCCTGGTGACCTGGGCCCCACGCAGTGGCCTGTGCAGGCCTGCCCTCCCACCCTCACTGTGAGGCAGGCCCCAGGGCAGCCAGGGCTTTGAGCTTTCTGCGTGTGGTTGGCGCCCAGGTATGAGCCCAGACAACCCATCCTCTCCGTGCGGTGGGGCTGCTCAATCCACGGCCTCAAGACAAAAAAGGAAACGGCAGCTGGTGGCCTTGGCCCTGCACTTGGCATGCGCTTTGCCCTCAGGAGCTCCGTTTGCTGAAGGAGGGGAAGGAATTCTTCCCCCTTTGTTCAAATCCCACGGGGTAAACCCATTACTTTTATGTCCCCAAATTTACATTACTTTATCCATTCATTCATCAGGTAGTTATTAAATACTTTTTAAGTGCCGAATCTATACTGGGGCCTAAAGACTTGAACTGAGTCAGATATGCCTGTCCCGCGGGCTGTGACTGACACTGTGACCTTGGCCAGGTCAGGGAAGGTGATGTTCAAGCAGGGCCCACGGGGGCAGAGCACAGCCAGCGGGGCACGGGCCGCAGCCACACATGTTCACGAGGGGCCCTGAAGCTTGGACTGTGACAAGACTAAAAGGAAGTCACGTTCATCGGACAACTCCGAACTCACACCCCCTTTCCTGGCCACATGGCCTCGAGTGCACTGTGGATTCACACTTCTTAGAAAGAAATACTGGAATAACACACTTATATTACATTTGGTTGCTTGTGTTAAAAGCATTAATTTGTCTACTCTTCATGTTTAAAATACACCACAATTGTTATACTCTTGTTCAGGCCTTTCTTCACTTCTATATATAGTAAGGCCCTTTAGCGATGGGAGGGGTCCTGGGATGCCTCCTTGAGCTCTGAGAGCCCCTGCATCTGGACCACGTCCTGAAGGGAAGGGTGTCCCGGCCAAGGAGCAGCATGGACAAAGGCACAGAGGCACTGGTGAGCATGTGCTCGTGGGCAACTGCATTTCAGTGTGGGGTGTGTGGGACGGAGGTAGCCTAGGAAGCAGGAGGATCTGGGGGGCCGGAAGTCCAAGGGAAGGAATGGGGAGCCTTTTCAGGGACGGTTTCCCATAGGGGAATCTATGGTCAGATTTGGGGTCTCTCTTACAGCAAGCCCCTTTCTTCTCTATAAGAAGCCAATTCTCCTAATGACTGGTGAGATTCACTGCAGGGGGGGATAGGAGTGGGTGTTCAGGTAGCAGCAAGGTCAGTTCCAAAGCTTCAGAAGGAGAGTAAAGAAATCTTTCTGCACCAAAGGCAGACAGACCCAAACTTGAAGTATGCCTCATTCAAGCCTTAGGACAACATTCCCTGCTGGGTCTTAGTCCCCTGTCCCCCTGTCCCCCAGCACTGGGCTCAGGGCCCACCACAGGATTGGGCTTTTGATTCATTCGTTCGTTCGTTCGTTCATTCATTCATTCATTCGTTCATTCAACAGGTGTGGATTAAGCACCTCCTATGTGTCAGACACTTACCCAAACCCTGGGGAAGCCACAGTGAACAAGCAGACGAGGCTCCTGGTCTCACTGAAGCCTGTAGTTTGGATGGGGGAGACAGACAACACAGAAACAAGAAAACTGCAGAGGGAGACGTATGTTACAAAGAAGATAAAAGAAAGAGTGATGGAGTGACGGGAGCGAAGGCAGTTAGATCAGGGATCACTGAGGAAGTGGCATTTGAGCAGAGACCCGCGTGCCCAGTGAAAGCTGGGTGATGGCCACGAAGGCGGGTCAGAACACACCAGGCTTATCCAGGCTGCATCTGGCAAAGCACTGATTGGTCACTTACTGTTTGCTGGGTCCAGTAGTCAGCAAGCAGACATGGTCCTTGCACTGAGCACTTACAGCCTATTGGGAGAGAAGAACATATAAGGAAATATGCAGATAAGTACAGCCTCATAAATTGTGATGTGTGGGTGCCAAGAGAGAGGAAAGGGTGTGCAAGACTTATTTTGGATGGTTGGGTGTGACAAAAGGCTTCCACTTCTCTTAGAGAACATGGTGGTCTCACCTTTTCAGGAGCATACTAGATTTTCATGCTTTAAAAAAAAAAAAAAACAAATGTTTTCCTTTACAACAATTTCAGATTTACAGAATCACTGCCAAGACAGTACAGCGAGTTCCCAGATTCCCCGAATCCAGTTCCCCTCTTACCAACACCTGCACAGTGTGGTGCACCTGTCGCCGTTCCTGAACTAGTGTTACTATCAACTAAAGCCCAGATTTCTGATTTCCTCCCTCTTTCCCTGGTGTCCTTTTTCTGTTTGAGGTCCCACGCGGGACACCACATTCCATTTAGTTTCATGTCCCCTGAGGCTCCTTCGGCTGTGACAGCTTCTCAGACTTTCTTTGTTTTGGATGACAGCTTTGAGGAGGACTGGTCAAGTATTCTGTAAAATTTCCCTAGACTGGGATTTGTCCGATGTGTTTCTTGTGACTAGACTTGGGTTGAGGGTTCTTGGGAGGAAGACCAGAGATGAGATGCCCTTGTCATCACATCCTAGCAGGGCTCTGCGCTGCCCACACGACTGATCACGGTCGGTGTTGACCTTGACCCCCTGGACGAGGTGTGCTTGTGAGGTTTCTCTGCTGGAAAGTGACTTTTTATTTTAACTCCCTTTCTGTATCGTCCTCTTTGGGAGGAAGTGGGAGTTGTGTTTAATCTTCTTGAAGGCAGCATGTTCACATACGTAACTTGGAATTTTCTACACAGGAGATTGGTCTACTCTCCAATTTGTATGCATTTTTTACCAATATTTTTATGTTGGGTCTTTTTATGGTTTAGAAGTTCAAGAACCCTATTGGTATTTCTAAGAACCTACAAATATTTTACTTCAATTACTAAAATGCATGAAATTACCAAAGCCTTAAATTGGAGGGTAGGAAAAAAGCCAATAATTTTTTTTTCTGTTGGCGATACACTTGAATGAGAGACTTGGGAAATACCAAAACCAAAGCACCTCTCTAGTCCCCCTGCCCAGAGCTGACCATTATTCACATTTGGTTTATTATTTTTAATACTTCTGTGGACAACAGATTACAGTATCTGTGTAATTTTGTTTCTTGCCTCTTCCAACCTTTTTTTTTTTTTTTGCTTATCATATCAAAAACATTTCTCCTGTGTTGTGATACAGACTTCATAACCATATTTCTTCAATAGCTACTAAATATTTCCTCACGTGGCTCACAGTGTCCCCACCCCCCAATTTAGCTCGAAGCCGAGCATGTAGTCGGTGTTTAGAAATAATCTTAAATGAATGAATCTATGACAAAATAATCACTCTTCTGTTTTTAGACATGTCAGTTATTTCGGTGTTCTTGATTCTAAATAGCACTGACACAATAGATTACTCCCCTCGGAGAGCGTCCCAGGGTGGAATTACCGGGCCAACAGGGACCAAAACTTTTCAAGATAAACCCACCAGACCAGAAATCTCCCTCCCTCCCCCCTCTGAACCACTGGCAATTGTGCTGAGGGTAATAATTTACAATTGATTAAAGAGTTTGTGGGGTGTTTTTTTCCCATCGTTTTTCTCCCTCCTCTCCCCCTCCCCTCCTGCCCAAAAGGGGAGAAATTATCTGAGAAGGTGAAGACGTTCTCAGACAATCATATTAACATATTCCAACAATCGCAATTTGCAAAACAGTAATCACAACTCCCGGGATCTGGGAGGCATTAATCAAAGCGGCAGGTTTAATTCCATTTTAAATATTGATGAAATGTGCTTGGGACGCCTCACCCAGGCGTGGCAGGGCCGGGAGCCTCCGCCGGCCAGGGGAGGGGAGGGCGGGCTGGGCTGGCGAGCAGCTGCCGGGAGGGTAGGCATCTGCGATTCAAATTGGTGGCTGTGCAGCCAGGTAGAGAGTGAAAGGGGTAGTGAAGAGGGCTGTTAAGTCCATTGCTGTCAATTTGTAACGATCAGGGAGGGGCCGAGGACTGGTTCAGCACAATAAACCCAGTTTGTCTGGTTTCAGGGGTTACCACTGAAGAGGTTGCAGCTGCACTGATTCGAATAGCCTGGAGACTTCAGAACTGTAATTACCAACCAGGCTGCTTGCGGTGTGGTGGCAAAGTGGGCTTCACCAGCGCTTAACTCCTTGTGTGCCGCCGCTCTTCCCCCTCCCCCACACCGACCTCCCCCCATCACCCCGCCCCAGGATGGTAGCCGCACTCAGATTCCCAGGCAGCCTCCCCAGGGGAAATTGAGACCCACTAGCTGCCAGGCAGCCAGCCTTTTCCCTTAGGTCCCATTTGAAGAAGTAGTGGGGGTGGGGGCAGCCTCTCCTTCCAGCACATCACTTCTGCCCCGGTATGGGGAGTCAGACTTTGGAGTCTGGTGAGCCTTGGTTTGAATTCCAGTGGGTGCAGGCATGGGACAAGGCTCAACCCCTCTATAAAATGGGGGTGATCTCTCCTACCCTATTGGTCTATCACAGATCCAATGAGATGTGGTGTTTGTAAAGCACAGAGCACATAGCAGGCCTTCAGGATGCCTCCATCTCCCTGATCTTGGGCCTGGTGCTTTCACAGAACAGGAAGGTGGGCAGGCAGGAGGACCTGATTCAGAGGCAGGATTTCTGCTGGCCCTCTAAGTCACAGCTCTCAGGGAGCCCCCTTGTTCTCCAGCTACTGCCATTTGTCACCCAAGGAGGATGGGTAATGCTATCCTTCCATCTCTTAGGTGGGAGGCAAGAGCTCCTCCAGTGCAGGAGGCAGGGGTTTGGGCTAGATCTCTCTGTCCCCAGGGCAAGGCACACAGGGAAAGCAGGAATGAGGGAGGCATAGCCTGCAGACAGCACCGTGCTACCAAAAAACCACAGGCTTAGCTGGGAATCTGGAGGATGAAGCGTGTGTACGGCTCGATAACCTTCCTCATGGAATAGAACACCAGAGAGCTTCTCCCATGTACCCACGAAGGGATGTGCCTAAGAACATTTGTCCCAGCATTATTCCTGGTAACGGAAGTTGAAGCCAACTTGCATGTCCATCATGAGGAAGATAGAGAGCAAAATGTGATGGACCATCAGGCAGCAGGAGAAAAACAAAAGCTATGCAATGGAAGAATTAGGAAAGATCACCGTGAGAAAGATGTGCCGTTAGAGACCAAGGCTAAGATCAAAGTTGGAGAAGGCCGATAAGGAAATAATCGATTCATCTGAAACAAGGTTAGAGGAGAGCACTGTGGATATCCTAGAACACCAGGAAGATGAATGGTGGGTCCCAGAGCAAATGAAGCCTGAAGCATTGCTGGAGGCAGAGCTGAAGCTGATCTATGTTGCAAGTCATGAGAAGGCAGGGCTCTTTGGAAAAGACAATACTGCTGAGAAAAATAGGAGGCAGCAGGGAAAGAGGAAGCCAAATCCGAGATGGATGGACTCCACAGAAGACGCCTTAGGCATGAGTCTGCAGGAGCTGGGCAGGGCTGCTGAGGACAGGACCCTGTGGACGTCACTCACTCACAGGGACGCCAGGAGTCAGAGCCCACTCAACAGCATAAACACACATGATGTACATGTAGCTACAAGAACAGACCTTGGACATGTAGTGTTGAGTGAAAAAAGTAAGACAGTGAAATCCACAGCATAATGCTGTTTGTGTAAATTAAAACCACATTTGCACACAAAACAACAGTACATATTTTACAGAGCTGCATGGATTTTTAGGGGTATATATTCCACCATTAGAATCTCTTTCGTGGTTGGAGGAGGGGGTGGGTGTGGATCTGAGGGATAAAGGGGAAAGTAGCAACAAAATCCGTCTGCAGAGGGACTTGGCATAGAGAGGTGATGGTGGTGTACTATGTTTCCAAGACTGTGTTTCACTCAGTTCTCTCTCAGGTTTCAAAAATGGTCCAGGCCTTACAGTCCAACAACCCTAGATGAAAGCCCAGAAAGGAAACTAAGGACTGAAGGCTCTGCCTCCTAGCACGGCCGGCAGGGCCTAGACTATCCTGGGGTCACACTGGGCAGATGCTGAGCGAGCGGACCTCTGAGTACCCGTCAGGCTGCCCAGCTCAGAGTGGCCAGACAATGGCATGCCTGCCTCCATCAGCAGCATCCACCAGCTATGAACCCTTTTGTGTTAATCCCCCCAAGACCAGGCACTCACGGGCAACTGAAGGACCAGGTTGTAGTGAAAGGTCCCTTCCTTCCCAACACAGAGCTAAAGAGACTGGCCACCACGGCCACTCCCACCCCTGGGCTGCAATGCAACTGCGTCCTCGGTACCCCACTGCAGGTATCCCAGGGCAGAAAAGGCCCAGGGAGCCCCAGGCATGACCAGCTCTTCCTCTTCCCTTGCAGATGACGACGAGCATGAGTGGATCACCCGGACGTGTCGGAAGAGCTCAGAGGAGATCGTGGGCCACAAGCCCAAGCTGTGAACTCTGCAGCCACCTCCACCAGAGGCTTCCCTCTGCCCCACAGCACTGGCTGGCCTTGGGGCAGGCTGTCGGTCCAGAACCTGACCTTTGAGTCAGGAATAAAGGCTTTCTGCAGTCAGTGGCCCCAAGTGTACTTTCATTAGACTATTTCTTGGAGCGGGATCCTTTCACCTGCCTCAAAATCACCTGGACAAATCTGTGAACTAGATATCCCTGCCAATCAGAATCTCCGGGAGTGGGGTCTAGCGATGCGCACTCCCACACGTTCATTATGCACACGGAACACCACCTTACGATAACAGGCACCTGCAACTGAATGGGCGACGAGTGGGAGCGGGCGGTGTGTGCGTTATCTCTACCCTTCGCCTGACAGCCTTGCAGGAGAGGGGATCTGAGGTTCAGAGAGACTGAGTGACTCGCCCCAGGTCACAAAGCATTTGAATCCAAGTCCTCCTGGGAACAGAGCCCAGATTTTTGTTACTACACTGAGTTGCCGGCCTGACCAGTCTTGGTCTCTCAGGGCCCTAGAACGAGATGACTGTGCCTGCGTCCACAGCTGGTACCTCCAGGTAGCCCCAGGAAGGATCACCCAAGGGCCGCCTCTCCCTCTTGGCTGCCCCATTCGAGCCCCGTACCCTGAGCCCAGAATCACTGTGGTGCCAAAAGAACAAACGCAACTTTGGCATCATATACACCTAGATTTAAATCCCAGCTCAGCCGTAGGTATCGTGTAACTTTGGGCAAGTCACTTCACTTCTCTGAGCCTGCTTCATCACCTGCAAAATGAGTGTCATGAGGCTCAAATCAACAGGGTAGCTGTGTGGACTGAACGACAGGAGCTGGCGCTTAGCAGGTGTTCAATATGTGTTTGCTTTAAAGAATAATTTGTTAGCTGTGCATAGAGGAATCATCCTTCAAAATCACCCCCAGAGATCACATGCCATCTGAAAGCCAGAAGAGGAAGTTGTGACGTGTTCTAGGGCCACACTTGGGCCACAAGCATCCTGGATCTTTGTATAACTGTCCCCTCCTTAGAGGCTACTGGATCTTACAGCCACCTCCCCCCAGTCCCCAACTGTGCCTTGTCCTCTGGCTCACCAAAAGCTGCCCAGGGGAGTTAGTCAGGCCTGGGAGGGCTCTGTCAAGGTCTGCAGAGCCAGGAAACTGGCCTCAAATGGGGTAGCCAGAGGTGGCATGCTGGGCCAGAACAGCAGTCAGAGGGAGGCCTGGGCCCCCTTGGCTGCACCACGGAGGAGTCCTGGGGGGTCTCCTCTCCCCTCTGATGCAACAGTCACCTCAGTGGAATGATAGGGGTGAGTCCCACTGGGGGTTTCCAAACTGGGTTTTGAAAACAGGAGGTACATTCATTCATGCAAACACACACACACAAAAAAACTAAAACTAAACTATTTGCAAAGACACACATAGATCTAAACTGACACTTGATAAATGGATTGGAAAGTGGATGGGGAAGGGGCAGAGATGGGGTTAGGGATAGGGGTGCAACAACTAATAAAGAAAGGGGCCCTGCAGGGGCGATGACCATGGAGGATGCGGGGAAGCCTCTGCACCAGATGGCCACACCCCTTTCTGAGCGTTGGCTTGAACAAACTGTTCTGCTGCTACAAAAGGAAGGAGGGGAGGAAAGGAGGAGGAAGGGAGGAAGGGAAAAGGAAGGAGAGAAGAGAAGAGAAAAAAAAGAAAAGGAAGAAAAAGAAAAAATTGGCAGCCAGCAGAAAGGTGCTCTCTCCCACCCCCGACATTCCGTGGTGGTTCGGGAGGCCAGCATGAGACCCAGGCTTGGGCCAAAGTTCGAGCCTTGACTCCCATTATATCAGCATATCAAATTCTCCTCCCTCTTCCAGCAGGCTCCTCTGAGCCACCCTCCATCCCCCCAATGCCTCCTCTTTTGCAGCTATTCGGTGAACTTCTGATCTGGTAAGATCCAGCTCAAATGCTGTACCATGTCGGTGGGATCATCTGTCCGCAGCCTTGGCCAGACCCAGGGCTCCTCTAGGGCAGAGTCGGCCGGGCTCGTCTCTGAGTCCTGCGGAGCCGGCCCAGGGCCCAGCAGACAGCATGTGTTCAGAAGCAGACAGAGGACAGCAGCCAGACCCCCTTCAAAGCTCAGATTAGAGAAGAAACCCACCTTCACACCTTTTTGAAGTTCTATTTACTAACTGGGAAACAGCACCCACTTCTCCAGGAAGGGGACCGCGCTGGGCTTCAGGGGTCTGCGCCCCTAACCAGAGAGCAGGAAAGAAATGGAATCCCACCGCATTCTGGATTTAAGTGCCAGCACTTCTACTTGCATTAACTTTATTTATTACACAAATAAGACATTTACAAAGCACAACATGAAAGGTATGTAACAAAACAGACATTGGTTTTACAAAAAAGTGCTTACAATTTTTTTCCGTGTGTGAGTATGTGTGTGTGTTCCCCTTTTGTGTTGTATTTAAATAAATAGTCTTGATGCCTGTACATTCCCAGGCTGCTCTAACAGGCTAGTGGAGACATGTCTGAACTGCAACATGCTACGACCACGTGATCCACGCAAGGGACAGACCCTGGGGGGAGGCTCAAGGCAGAGTGGGTACTGGGTGACCCTGGGTAGGACTCTACTGACCACTGACTACATGGCTGCTTTGGGGACCTCAGGAGCAAAAATCAGAGGAAAGGTTAGAGTTCCCCGAGGCCAGGGATCAGCCCTGAACCATTCCTGTTAACATCAGCCCCCAGCTCAGGACCAGTACACGTTACTCACGGGATTGAGTTCTGAACGGAGCTGTACTGACCACATTCCGAGTAGCGCCTTCTCTTTGCCCTGAGTCAGCTGGAACCAACTTCGGAAGGGAAAGGAAGCAGGGTCCCTCCTTGAGCTGCACCCATGCCTCGCCTTTCTCCAGGTGCCAGAGCAAGGATGACACATGGGCTTTCATGTTAAGTGCCACCTTCAAGCATCTGAATTCTGAAACCTTATCCAGACTTAGGAGAGAGTGCTGTGATTGATTAGCAATGTCTGCCGCGGGTAAAAACAGGGACAGTTGGTACATATGTGCCGTGGACTTGCTTTCCCCGTCCTAGAGTCTCCTTCCAAAGGCTGCGTATCGGGTTAACCAGAGCATGAAGGAGGACCTGGGCTAAAACATGCTGACTAGCAGCCTCTAGTGGGAAATGCATCAGGACATCAAGTACTTGTAAAATCACAGGGTAAACTTGGGACACATGGGCGTCCCCTGAAAACATACGTCATGGTCTCATGTAGCCCAAGCCCTTTTGTTTGGGGTTGAAGAGCTGCAGCAGGACAGGGCGCGTGTGAGCACAGATGTGTCTGGCCTCGATTCTCAGGAGTGGGGGGAGGGGGAGCCTAGAGGTGCCAGCTGGAACCTTGGGCTCGGCATGCTCACCTAGGCAGTGGGCACCTTCTCTCTACTCAGATGCGGGCCCAGAATTAACATCCTGACCGCCATTTCCATGGGCTCTCTTCCCCAGCCCCCCATGAGAGGTCCCCCGAAAAGAGATGTGGCCTAGGCACCCCTACCAGGAGTCAACAAGTGGCCCCCGAGAGCCCCCAATTCTAACCTGCCCAAGCACTTGGAAACGCCATCACGTAGTTCGAACAGCATCTGTGTACGTATGTACTGCAGAACTAGGGAGGAGGAAGGCCTCCCGCAGACACCCGAGTTTTTTCTTTCCTCCCCCAGCCAAATGTGCCACATCCTTCTCCTTGAGCTCCAAACCAATGTGGGTCTTTGTCCCTCCAGCCCCTGCCTGTCCCCCCCTCTCGGCCTGGGCAGGCCTCCATCCTGCCCTGCTGGGCCTCTCAGGGTTGGTCAGTGTCTCTTCTCCCTCTGAATTAACTTGACATAGCCAGACAGATGGAAATGATAAAATTAGAACACAGCTTTCCGTGGGGGACATCCCACAGACACTGCAGAGTTTTCCAGACAAAAGCAACAGAGCGGATAACACTGGGGCTTGTCAGCTTCCAGAATTCGGAGGTGGTTCCCGGGGGGCGTGAATGAAGGCCCATGTGGGAGGAAAGGACGCCTGTAAATGAGAAGGCTGTCGGCGTTGCACAGTTCGGTTCGTCGAAGAAGAGTCCTGTCTGCACGGAAAAGCTGGGCTGTTGTTCTCGCCCTGATTCCAAACTTCAGGGCGCTCTGCCTTCCAAGAGGAGGACTCTGCGGTGCTCCTGGAGGGTTCTGGTTCTCAGCAGGAGAGGGGACAGCCAGGCGCAGGGGCCCAGCTGGTGGTGGGCGGGATGGCAGATGAGGGGTGGACACGGAGGTGGGCGGATCCCTGGCAGCGCTCCCTCGGACACTGCATTTCAGCGGTTGAGGGGCAGCTGTGGGGCGCCCATGGACAGATGCGCGAGTGCCGGAAGCGTCAGTACTGAAAAAGGATGACCTGCAGAGGGAGGGGATGGGAGGCGGCTGAGCTGGAGGCCTGCCCCCCTGAGCAGCTCCCCAGGGGTCCTTGAAGGCATGGAGAATGTGGATGGCTCAGGGCCCAGATCTGGGTGCAAATCCTGGCTCTGGCACTTACTTGCTGTGGGACTTTGGGCAACTCACTTCACCTCTCTGAGCCTGTTTCCTCATCTGTAAAATGGGAATGACAAGACCTCTCTCTCAGAATGGGGAGGATTCAGTGAGATACGAGAGTAGCAGCAAATGTCTGCTGGGCACTGCACCCTGCCCAGCTCTGTGGGTAGAGTCTGACCTGCATTATTTCATCGCAACCCCTCAAGGGTGTCCCCCCACTATCTCCACATTACAGGGGAGGGCTCAGAGAGGTGAAAACCAGAGAACCCATGGTCACACACACACAGCTAGGAGGAGGTGGACCCAGGGCTGCAGCCCAGGCCTGGCTCCAGAGTGAGCTCTCTTCACTGTATAGCACACCCCCTCTTCCTCTCCAAGGCCACCATGCCAGTGGTCACCATGCTTATGACACCAGGCCATGGGCCAAGCACTTCATGTGCACTTGGTCTCCACAAAGCCGAGAGGCAGGCAGCTTAGACACGCCAGACGCCTGGCCACAGTGAGTGATCAGGGACTGTCTGCCCCGTCCCTCTCCTCTCCCGACTAAACCACCTGGCTGACCTCTCGCGCCACTGACACAGCCAGCTCCCTGAAGTTCAGGTCAAGGATTACTGGCTGTCTGGTGAATGGGATGTCACAGTCAAGTGTCATGTGGAGGTCTTAAGGGGTCCCAGACATCAAGTGGGTATGGCCATATGGCCGTTCCAGTTTCTGATCAAAAGGCCACTGGCCCAGATCAGTTACCGTGAAGAGGAGATGGAGGGAAGCAATGGGGATGGTCTCTGTAGGGGTAAGTGTACCAGTAACCAGCATCTATGGCTACTTTCCCTGAACCGGACACTGCGCTGGCTTCTTTACACACGTTACCAAATTTGCTTCCAGGAACAAGCTTGGGTGGTGGGACCTATTATCATCATCCTGCGGCTACAGGGATTGAGGCTCAGAGAAGACAACCGTGTTCCCAGGTCTTGGAGTGAGAAGTGGCAGAGCTGGGATTTGGGTCTGCCTGACTCACCCAGCCTCAGACAGTGCCCTCCTTGGGCTCCAGATGCCTGGCTTTGGGCTCTCTGGTAAGACCCCTCCCCTCTGTGCGCCTCAGTCTCTGCATCTGATCAATGACAGCTCGGCTCTGGTTTCTCAGCACCTTCTAAGCTCCAAAATTGTAGGATCAGGGGCCGTGACCAGAAAGAAATGCAATTCGGCAAACTGACAGGTGTATGTGGCCAATGATGATGTGGTTGGGGAAGAGGGTGCTATTCCCCAGTGCTCAGAGCCTGTTCTCCTGGCCAGGCCAGTGCTGGGCTTAATGAGTGGGCTTAGGGGTCTACCCCAGGGGACACTGTGTCTCCTTATAGCTAGGCTGGCACAGGCCTGGAGTGGCTTGGGAGAGAGCCCATACAGGTCTGTACTGACTGGCCACACATGCTCACCAGGCCCCAGAGGTCTGTCAAGATCTGGACAGAAAAGATCCCCGGGGAAGGAGAAAGATCGTGAAGGAGGGGGAGACATTTTTCTGCAGGGCTGCTGGATGTGAAGTTGGGGATGCAGCCCAGAAAGAGAGAACTCTGGCTCAACAGCCAAATCCAGGGGCCAGAAACCTTCTACAGCCAAAGCTGCCAGACCCCAGGCTGGCTCATCTTTCAGGCTGAACCAGACATAACCACAAACTTAGCTGAACCACCAGGAGGCCAGGGCTCGTCTCCAAGCTCTGAGCCTGGCCCTAAATCCTTCCAAGGCTAACCCCCCTGCAAATAACACCCAAGCCCCTTACCCGGTGGTCCAGACCCTTCATTATGGGACCCCTGTCCACCTCCCTGGGCCTTGGCCACACTAATGCCCTTATCCTCTTCCCCTGCTTCTCCCCTAGAACATTCACTCCCTCTTCCAGGTCCTTGAAGGCCATGTTCATCCGTCACCTCAAGTGCCCTGTCATCCTCGGTGCAGCTACCCGCCTCCTGTGGCTCTAAGCCACACACTCCCTGAGGACACGGGTGGGGCCAGCTGGCCTCTGCAGTCCCTGCAGCAGGTCTGATGGGTTGAAGGCTCCCCTGCAGGAGGGGAACAGCTCCGAAGCAGGCAGTGCCAGGATGGAGGCCAGCCCTACCCACACCCTCTGCATGCCCAAGGCCAGCTACTGCTCAGTCTGAGCCCCAGTGTCTGCAGGTGTGAAATGGAGCCAACAGTAACTATCCTCCCAGGGAGGCTGGGGAGGCTGAGGCCAGAAAGAGCACTGCGTAAACTCTCAAGTGCTGCTCCAAAGGACGTGGTTGCCAATCTAGGCAGGCTCTGGAGTCCGATAGACTCACTGCATCCCTGGACAAGTGGTCACCTATCTGAGCCACGAAGTGGCTGGCAGGCTTCAGACAATGCGTGTAAAGTGTCTGCCACGAATGGCGGAGCTGCTCAACAAACAACAGCTCTTAGTGTGAGCCTGGCAGTCCAAGAGGACATTTCTGGGACACGCTCACCCACCTCCCGGTGCTGCGGAGTTCACCTTGAGCACTGCCAGTCACTTGTAAACCTGTCTGCCCAATTAGGCTGTCGGTACCTCCATACCACCTTCCCCCATGGTGCCCAGCAGCAAGCCCAGCACACAGTAGTGCTCAATCAGGAGACAGTAAGAAGGGCTGTCCTGGAGGTGTGGTCCTCACCTCTGCTGCCTGCCAGAATCACATGGGTTGGGTATCACACTAGCAGATCCCTAGTCCCCACCCCAGCCCTCTTCATTGGCTCTGTAGGGACCTAGGCTGGGGAATCTACAGCTTCACAAATGGCACAGGTGATTCTGAAAATCACACCAACACCAACACCAACTGCACTCTGCTGGACTCAAGGCCCCTGGGTTGTTCCAGCTTGAAGGCGCTGGCCCCCACCCTCCCTCCAACACTCTGACTCCCCATGCTCCCTGCCTCTCTGAGGACCAGTACAGTGATGTTTCTGACAGGCCTCTGGGGACCCCTACTGCCGGAGACAAAGTCCGCACTCCCACACCTGGCAGCCCGAGGACCCCACCCCTCACTGCTCTTCCTCCCAAGCCTGTGTGCCAGCAGCACTGAAATGCTCAGTGTCCCTGAGAGAGCTTCTCATGCCTTCCCGCATGAACTCTGATTCAGCCATCAGGCCTGGGCTCAGATGTTGCCTTCCTCCAGGAAGTCTTCCTTGTGTCTCTCCACAGCTGTGCCCCCACCCTCCACTCCCCAGCTCCCTTGGCTCCCCCATCACAGTTTGATCACAGTGTTATAACTGTTGGGGTGTGTCTCCCCCTCCAGACTGTGGCCTCCTCCAGGGCAGGGACCACGCTTTCCCCATCTCTGTGCTCCTGGCAACTGGCTCGGGGCTCCTGGGCACAGTCAGTACAGAGCAAACGTCAGCTGAATAAATGAGTAAGTAAATGAGTCAATGCCTAGGTTATCATTCAGGCGCTGGGACCTTGAGCTGCCTGGGCCTCAATTTCCCCCTTTCTAAATGGGGGTTGTCTTAGAGCAGTGGCTTTCAGGCTAAGTGGGAGGTGTCTTGGAGCTGAGAGGGAGGCGGGAGGGGAAACTCCCTCTGCAGTTTCAGCCAGAGCAGCTCCACCCACTTTCATCACATTACGGGTTATGGAGAAGATTTAAGACGGTCTCCCGGGCTTAAGAACAAAACTTTCAATCCATTGGACTGGGTGATGTCTAAGCACCCTTCTGGATGTACAGTCCAAATGCTGAAGACAACCGGAGGCCAGGAATGCACAAAGGAGACCTTGCCAGTTAACCAAGGTCACTTGCTGACCTGCTAGCCCTGGGCCCCACAGGCTCGGGGCATTCACTCCTAACACATAGGAGTTAAAAAGAGAGAGTAGAAGGAACCAGGGAGATGGTGGGCGGCAGGGTGGTGTGTGATTATGAGCCCTCACTGGAACCACAGAGTTTGAGCAAAGTAAATTCAGGAATCTGAAAGGAGGCCAACCAAGGAGGCCTTTGGAGTGGCCGTGCACATAGAACACATTGGCACCTGCTCAAGTGACTGCCTCAAGGACACAGTGGGGCCCGAGTGTGCTGGGCAGAGAGGCGGGGTTCCTGCTCAGCGATGAGGAATGCTGCTAGAACCCATGCCCGCAGGATGGCTCTGACCCACCAGACCCAACCTGGCTCCATTTACCTTCTCACCCCGGTTGGAGAGTGGCCCATCCATATCGGCTTTGAGGTGGACGGGGGGTGCGGTGTAAGGCAGCCGGCAGTGCACCTGCCCGCACTGTACCTGACCTGTGGAGGAGAGGATGCCTTGGAGCCCATACCCACCCTCCACGCAGGATCCCACCTGCCCTGCACTCGGCAGGCTGGAGCCCTGGGACCACATTCTCCTCTGCTTATTACCAGCTGATTGGCCCTGGGCAAAATTTCAAGAGGGCTGGTTGCAATGGTCTATGTGAGAGACTTTATAACCGATAAAGCTCTCTATGATAACTGTCTGGCTGACTGATATGCAAACACTCATAAATGACTATGGATTGAATACCTCCTACATGCTAGGCTGTACCTCATCTATTAGGATCCTCCCTTGGTGTCTTGCACCTCATCTTCCAAGTATCAGCAAGGCTTCCCCTCATACTTCCTAGATGACTCTGCACTCATATGTCTCCTTCTTCACGATGCTCTCCCTGACCACTCTGTTTATAACTGCAACCCAACTCCAGCACCCACCCTCAAACTCCTTGTCTTCGCCAACTAGAATGCAAGTTCCAATGAGGGTAGGAATTTTTGTTTGTTTTCTAGATTCTAGATCTTTGTGAATTTCCAGTACCTAAATTGAGGCATGGCATCTATTGGATACTTCTTAAATATTTGTTAAATAAATCTCGGTACCCTATTCTAACATCTAAAACTGGGGGTGGGGGTCTATCCTTATGTCTGACTCAAGTCTCTGATGTTTCAGCCTCTTTACCACTACAGTAGAGAAGTCCATGGCTTCCTCTTCCTTGCACTTCACCCACTCTGGTTACAAAAAAAGAGCGCTGAACAGAGACTTACAACTGATATGGACCTTGGGACAAGACACTGTGCCTTTCTGAGCAACAGTTCCTTCATCTGTGGAATGAAGCGGTTGTACGAGATTGGGGGTTCTTAACCTGAAGTGTTCTTGGAGTCCGTGAATGGCCTGAGATGACATGGAAAATATGTGCATATGTGCATTTTTCTGGGGTCTGGTTCCAAAGCTTTTTTTGGATTGCAAGCTCTGAGGCTCCAGGAAACTCAGGATCCTGTGAATTTAGTTAACTGCAAAGCAAGCTGCCTAGGTGGGCTTCAGTCATGTAGCCGGAGGATTGACAGTGCCTGCCCTAGCCTGGGTTCCACCTCAAGGTGAACAGCAAAGGGCCCCTCAGCCCCTTCTCTGGGCATCAAAGACGTACCTAGACTTGGTCACCAAAGTACGAGGGCAGAGTCCTCGCATGACTTTGGAGGCCACGGCCCTACTCCCAAAGGAGTCACTTAGATCCACTACCAACTCTACAGCAAATGCTAGCTGGTAGCCCACACACCTGGTACCTAGAGAGCCCCTGGTGCTTGGTGCCTTTAACAGATGAACTAGATATCCTATGGGCTCTCTGCAGCCTGAACATAAATCATTGTTAAAAAAGGGGGGGGGGGTGGAGAAAAAGTCCCTCCTACTGAGCAGATGGTTCAGAAATGCAACAGCACAAGAGCGAGAGTTTCCACTGGCAGCCCAGTGCGGTAAGCAGGACTCTGCACTCTCGGCTCTGCCAACCAGAGCCCCCGCCATCGCACTCAGGGCAGCTAATACTCACCTAGCACTTACTAAGTCCTAAAATCCTGAAGACTTTAAGTCAACGATCTCATTTAATGCTCACCTCGCTGCTTCGAGATCAGCATTCTTATTGTCTTCATTTTTACAGATGAGGAAACTGGTATTCAGGGAAGCTAAGGAGCTTGCCCGATGTCACATAGCCAGGAAGTGGCAGGGATGGGATTTTAGGCCAGATGGTCTGACACCAAAGCCCACACTCAATTACTAAAGAATACTAGCTCCCCCTAACTCACTGTGGACCCTTGGTTTCCTCATTGGTATAATGGGACAGCGATCTCTGATGTTTAGAAACGTGGTCAGTGTCTGGCACATTGGCAGCGGCTCAGTAATCAGCAGTCTCTCTGACCTCTTCCTTTTACTAGAGCTACAGAAGGGAGGATTTGGGTTTGTGAGTATATTGTAGCCACTTCTATTTTTCTGGTCATGCCCAGCTTTGAGGAAGCAATCAATGAAAACACCCTTGAAGGGAAAGAAAATGTATGATAAGCACCTGCTCAATAGCAGATTCACTGATGTTCACCCCCCAGAAATGCACAAGGCTACTTACTCCCTCTCTCCTCCAGGTTCCTGGCCCAAGTTCACTCCTCCATGACCTCCCTCCATCTCCCCACAGTGCTCAGTGCCCACTGATGTGCCTGCCCTGTATTAGTTTATGGTCTCTCTGCCCATGTCCCACTCTGGAACATGAGCACCAGGAGCACACAGGCTCTGGTCGGTTGTGTTCTACATTGTATCCTAGTGCTTAGGACACGGAAGGCACTCCAAAAATAACTACTGATGTGAGTGGATCTGCACTGCCCTGTGAGGTAAGCATTATTAATGTCCCAGTTTGCAGACAAGGAATCTGAGGTTCAAGGAGGTGAGGTGATTTGCCCATGGCTTCGCAGCCCTGAGTATTTCCACCACACTGGCCTTTTTCTGCGACCCCAAATGCACCCAATGCCATCATGTTCCCTGTGGCAGGTGGTAGACCTGCCTACTACATTCAGTTCCGTTGACACTCTGCGCACCTATTTCCCCACTCCTTGCGTCTCTCACTCATCCTACCCATCATTCCGGTCTCAGCCTGCTGAGAGGTGGCATCTCCGCCCTCCATCCAGCACTTTTTCTCTAGGAATCATCACAATTAAAATACACACTCATCTATCTGGTTATTGTTCCGTGTTGTCTCTCCCACCAGAATGCAAACTCCACCAGAGCAAGGACTTTACCCACCTTGTCCTCTCCCTAGTCCCTGGTGCCCTGGCAGAGTGAATGCTTGGAAAGTACTTTTTTAATACCTGAATGGCTTACTTCTCCTGAGGCAGAACCAGATAACATAATCCCTCTTCCCACCGCCTAGATCTGAGTGACTGTGAAACCCACATCTTTACCCACGAGGCTCTGAAAGGCCTCCCCACGCCTCTGCCGCCCACGCGCACTCCTCTCCCAGGCCAGGCGGCCTGGGTGTCGCGGTCACTTACTCTCAATGTAGCCGTGCAGGGTGACCATGCGCGCCCGCTCAGGGCTGCTGAATGGGGAGTAGTGGATGTCGTCGGATAGGGATGAAGGGAGGCGGGACGGCGGCGCCCCGGAGGGCGGCACAGGATGCTGTGGTGTGTGTTTTTTATGACGCGCCCGGCAGTTTTGAAACCACACCTGGAACGACAGCCTCAGCAGCCTCAGCCTCACGGAAAAGGGTCGGACGCGCCACCGGGGTACCCCAGACGGAACTGCCTCTTGCCTCCTGAAGAAAGCGTCCACGTGCGCCCGAGACCGCGGCTCCGCTGCCCCGCTGAGCGTTCGAGGGCCCACCCCTAAAATCCTAGGCTCCGCCCCATATCAGAAGGCACCGCCCTTCCCCGGCCCCACCTGGATGACCCTCCGGCTGAGGCCCGTCATGTCCGCAAGCTTCTGCAGCGTCTGCGCGTCGGGGTTGTTGTCCTGCGCGAACTGCGCCTGCATAACCTGTAGAGCAAGGGGACGAAGGGGGGGCGGGGGCGAATAGGCACAGGCGCATGGAGGTCGCCAGGACCCTGGCCCAATCAGAGGCTCCGGCCTGAAGGCCACGCCCCAGGAACTATAGCCCCGCCTCTTCAACCCCCACCGGGTCTGGGAGAGGCGGGGCCAGGAGGCCCTCTCAGCCCCTCCCACACCAACTCCCCGCCCACACCTGGCCACTAGCCGCCCTCCCCGGTACCTGCAACTGCTCCGCTGTGAAGGATGTCCGCGCGCGCTTGGCCGGCTTGGGCTGACTGTCTTGCTCCGAGGGCACTGCCCCCTCCAGCGTGAGGCCGTTCCCTGGGGGCGACAGAAGTGGCTGATCTCGCGTCCACACCTCTTCTAATGGCAGCCTGGAAAGGACGGGGGTGGGGGGAGCTGGTCCCTGGAAGGGTCAGGAAAGGAATTGGCTGGGGGCGGGGACCCCAGGGTCCTAGTCCCTTGAGTTCAGTCCTTGGGGAAGTGGCCTTTGATTTCTGAGCGTCCGCTTAGTATCAGACTACTCTCTTTCGGTGTGCCCTTTATGTCTCACAGCCCTGAGAATGGGCAGCATTATCCTCGCTTTAAAGAGGAGGAAACTGAGGCTCTGAAAGAAGAAAGCCTCTGCCAGGACCTTTCACTATTATACTGACAGCTGGCTGACTCCGGGTAATACAAATAGGAATCAAGCAGGTTACAGAACTGTGATCCTAATTTTGTAAAAACCGACGAAAGCAAAAAGGTTGGAAGGATAATTTTTTTTTTTTTTTAAGATGGAAACCCAAAGGTTGGAAGGTGCAAGGAGTGAGATTATGGAGATTCTACTTTCAACATTTCTCTAACTTTGGAGGTTTTTACAGTCATATGTTGCCTTACTTCTCTAAGGTTTAATTTTGTTAGCTATTCTCTTTCCACTTATATTACTTTTACCATCACACTAATATACTCCCATTTTATTTTTACTGTCTCATTTTCCTGAATACAAAGGTAATAAATACATGTTCCTTATCAAAAGCTCAGACAATTCAGATAAGCACAAAAAAGAAAATTAAAATCACTAGCAATTACACCACTGTTCAAAATTTATTGTATTTTTAGCCCTGGCTGGTGTAGCTCAGTGGATTGAGCACAGGCTGGAACCAAAGGGACACTGGTTCGATTCCCAGTCTGAGCACACGCCTGGGTTGCAGGCCAGGTTCCCAGTGGGGTCTACATGAGAGGCAACCACACACTGAAGTTTCTCTCCCTCTCTTTTTCTCCCTTCCCCTCTCTCTAAATAAATAAATAAAATGTTTAAAAAAAAACAACCCCCCAATTTATTGTATTTTTAAATTACAAAAAATACTACATTGAGGAAAGAACAAAACAAACATTCCAACACATATACATAGAAAAAAATCTGGGAACACATACACTAAAATACAAGCAGTTGTGGCGCTTAGAGTGATTTTTATTTTCTTTTTGCTTAACCATCTTTTCTAAATTTTCTACAATGGATATGTGTCTGTGTTCAAATTTAAAAAGTAAAACAGAATCCCAAACTGAGGGCTGGTCAGTAAAGAGGGTCCAAGGTCCCAAGCCTTCAGGCTCCCCTGCATGGGAGGAGTCTGGGGCCAGGCCTGGCTGGGAGAGCAGGAGTGTGTAACTGGCAAGGCTGTGACCAGGAGTGGTCCTGGTTGGTCCAGGTGTGGGAGGGGCCTGATGAGCCGTGGTGTGAGGAAACCTCTGACTCCCTGGACTCCATCCTGGTTCCACTGCTAACTTGTCCACCACTGTAGGTGGACACAGCACCCCAGCCTCACTTGCTCCCCTCATAGGCCAGCTTAGACCCAATTCTGGCAGGAGAAAGTGATGACTGTGGCCAGGAACACTCTGGAACACCCTAACTAGTCTCCAAGCTGGAAACTGAGGCAGGGTGATCCATATCCCTCTCCAGAGGCACTGTGGATGGGACAGACATTTTGTGGTATTAATGTATTCTAAGACAGTGGTCCCCAACATTTTTGGCAGTAGGAACCAATTTCATGGAAGACAATTTTCCATGGACTAGGGTGGGGGTGGTGTTGGTTTCAGGATGATTCAAGCGAATTACATTCAAGCTCACCTCCTGCTGTGCGGCCAGGTTCCTAACAGGCCCGGACCTGTATTGGTCCACGGCCCAGAGGTTGGGGACACTTGTCCTTGGAGAACAGGCAGGACAAGGATTGCTGTGCCTGTTGTTTCAATAGAAAAATGAAACTCATAGAGGGAGCCACATCCCAACAGCCTTCCCTGCTCGGTGAGGTCTGATGAAAGGGCCTTGGAGCTTGGCAACGGGTGGTATGGTATGGTGGTAAAGAACCTGGGTTTCGGAGTCAGGCAGATGTGCTGTTATGTAACCAAGTCACATAATGCAGATAACCTCTGCCTATGTCCTCACCTGTAAAATGGGGGACAGACACTCCAGCTACTTCTTAGGGTTTTTGTAAGGATTACATAGAATAACCACGGCACAGAGAAGTGAGCAGCTTCCACAGACCCAGGCAGGGGAATTGTGGAAAGGGTCTCTGCCTCTGCCCACAGCCCAGCTTCTGCTCCCCCTTTCTAGCCCCCAACCCAACTGTAACTCAGTCATCACAATCCCTGGAAGACCTGGCCCCTGTCCCTGGACCCATGTGTCTTGGGGAATCACAGTACCAGAACTCTAAGAGATTTAGGGAGCTTTCTAGTTCACCATCTATCTTACAGATGGGGAGACTGAAGCCCAGAGAGAAAGGAAATTTCACATGTCAGAATTGCACACCAGAAGCAAAACTGGAGCTCCTGTCTCCATTCTCAAAGGCCTTTCTCTTTACAGTCCAGCATGAAGGTCCCACCCCTCTGGCTCAGAGCTACTGACTTGGGAGTCGAGAGAATAGGGTTGGTCATTTCTCTGTAATGGCTGTAGGGAATGAGCCCTCAGGCCAACCAATGCAGTCCAAAGGTGGTAGGCTGACACATTATGAGAACCATCTCTAGCATTCATTGGCTGCCTCCTGGCTGTGCAACCCTTCAGCTCATCTATCTTTGAGAAGGAATCCTATCTAAGCCCCAGATGAGGAAATACAGTTGCAGGGACAGGCAGTGACTTCCAACTCCCAAGCAAAGGGTGGAGCCAGAAGCCTGGGCTCCGTGTGTAGCCTCCGAGTCCCAAGGTGAACACCAGTCTCTACAGGAGTGTGGGCAGTACCTGGGGTGTGAGGGTGGGGGAAGGCTGAGGGCAGAGGTGTGGCCAGGTGCTGGGTAGGGCGGGTTGGGTACCGTTCTCTGCGGCCCTCTTGAGATTCTCGATCATGGTGTCGTAGTGGATTCGGCACAGCACCTTCTCCTCAACCAGGCCAAATTCCTCGCCCGTGGACAGCTGGCGCTTGCACGAGAAGCAGGCAAAGCAGGCCAGATGGTAGGCGTTGCCGCGAGCCCGCCGCACCCAGTCGCTGGCGTAGATCTGTCGGCCACACCGTGCGCACTTGGTCCCAAATCGGCTGTGGGACACCGGGGCAGGGAAGGGGATGGCTCAAGACAGGCCCCCTCCCTCCCTCCAAATCCCAGTAGCCTAACTGTACCCAGGCCTCTGGCCTCAGGGCTGTCGCTTGCTAAGGAATTTCCCTCTGCCTGGATCCAGCACCTCCCACTCCCAGAGAGAAGTCTAAAACGTGAGCTGGTGGGTGGGTTTTATTTTCTTCTTGGCGTTTTTCTGAATTTTCCAAATTCTCTACAGTGATCATTTGCATTTGTATATAACATTAACCTGTTCGCTAAAATATAAGCGTTAGGGAAATATAATAATAGTAATAATAATAGGCAAATCTTGGAGCACTCACCACATGCCCAGCAAGATTCTACACATTTTAGATTGAGGATCTCTGGTAATCTTCCTTTTTCAGTTGAGGAAAAAGGGAGTTAAGTCCCTTGCACAAGGTCAGTCAGCTTGCAAGGATAGGAACTCGAGATGAATAACCTGCACCCCAGCGACAGAGAAGCTCAGAGTTTCTCGGAAGCCTAGGCAGATATGCGTTACTGGCTTGATGACTCTGAGTAAATTGTTTAACCCCATAAGTTCTCATTTTCCTTGCCCTGGGCCGAACTGGATGAAAACAGCGATGACGCTATACTGTTTGTTCAGTGCTTTGCAGTCTATTAAGTAACCAGCTAGTCCCAGACTGAAGCACTGTGACATTCTAACAGTAAATGTTAAAAAGACCAAAAAGCCCAGATCAAGTGTCCTCTTCCCCCTTGAGGCTTCCTTGATTTTGCCTCTTTCCCTTCTCCCTCCCCCTTTACATTACGGCTTGTTTGGGTGCAGCTGCCTTCTCCACCAAACTGGGAGTCCTCAGAAAGCAGCAGAGTCTGGTTTGCCCTGTGAGAAGTCACCCCAAGGCCTGACCCTTGAGCACCAGGGAAAGTTTGTTCTTTAAGTGGATGTCAGCCTGTCCGAACCCTCTAAGCCTCACTGTCCTCTGGTGCACGCTCCATTTCAGAGACCGGTGCCACCCCTCCAGCGGCTCAGCCTCAGTGTAACCCAAATCATACACTCCTCCCTCCCCTAACCCCACATCCAACCAATCATGAGGCACTGGCGATTCCTTTCCTAAGTTTCTCCGGAACCCATCGCCTCCTCTCCATTGTCACTGCTGCCTCCTGGGTCAGCCTCCCATCATGCACCTCTCTCTGTAAGTCTTAGCCCTGGTCTCCCCTGTTCCCAGGGCCAATCCATCCTCCACAGAGTGGCCATGGCCAAGTTCCCAGCATGCACACTGAATCCTGTCCCGCCCTGCTTAAAATCTTTTGGTGGTTGCACTCAAACTTCTGCAAACTCCGGTTGCACTTGGAGTTTACAAAGCCCAACAGACCACATCCTCTCGGGCTCATCTTCTCCTCCTTAACCTTCCTCAAGATCCTCCACCCCAAACCCAAGTTTGAGTCCCAGTCAGCCACAATGGAAGGTCATTGCCAGCTCTTCACTGCCCCTCTGAAGCATTTTCCCATCCCAGGCCTTGACCTGGGCTGTTGCCTCTTGCCACGCCCTCACCCTCCAGGAAGAGACTGCAGCCCCCAGCACCACCCTCTCCACACTGATCACATGGAGCTGTCCTTGTCTGGTTCCTTGGATCTCCCTTCCACCCCTGGCATTCCTGGGAGAAGAAGATGTGCCTCTGTGTCCCCAGGGCCCAAACACTCCCACCCGGAGGAGCATTCGGAAATGCTGTGACGGTGCCAGGAGACCAGCCCAGAAAATGCGCTCTGGTTACAACACCATCTACCTTGGCAAAGACAAGCAACTGTCAATTGGATAAAAGAGGGTCTTGGGTTGAACCGAGTGTGGAAGCGGAGAGGTCTCTGCCAGCCGGAGGCCCCCAGGGTAACCCCAGCGCCACTGTCTCCAACCAGAAATTGTTAGCTCGGGCGCCGCTGCACCCCTTTGCCGGCCAAATCCTAAACACAGGCGGTTCCCTACCTCGGAAACTCGGCTTCCCCAAGGGAGAGTCCAGCACAGCCTATGGTTTCTGTTCACAATCCCTCAGTAGAGAGGAAAAGAACTCACTTTTCCCACCCCGTGTACTCCTGTCATGGGGTCCATCTGGTGGTGACCGGATTGGGAGGCCTTTCTAGCCTCCCAGAGGAGGGGGCAGCCAGCCGGGTGCAGAGCCCTTGCTGAGGTCCAGGGTCCTGTGGTGCAAAGACTTCACTGTAACCTCAGCTTTGCCCCAAGCATGTGAGGTGGGGACTCTGACACCCACTTTGCACACATGGAATGGGAGGTTCAGAGCTGGCCAGTGACTACTAGCTCAAGACCATAAAGAGAGTGGGGTGGGGGTTGAAGTCGGTTTGGAGGTGCAAAAAGGACCTCAAATCTACAGAAGCAGCCAGACTGGAGATGAGAAGATCTGGATCCCGGGTGGTGAGCAAGAAGCGGGCCTGGTGTGACCCCTGGCATGTCCCCACTCCAGGCCGGCGGGTCCTGGAAACTCCAGCCTCCAGCGCAGGGGGCCCAGGGGCCAGCGAGTTCAGGAAGGCAGTGAGTGTGCTCCCAGTGAGTGGGAAGAGCCGGGGAAGGGAGGGTCCTGCCTTTACAGGCCAGGCGAGAGCGACTTCGCCTTCCCTCTGTGGTCTCTGTGCACTGCGGCTGGTGCGCAGGGCCAGTGTGGCATGCCCAGTCTTTAAGTGTGGCTGTGCCAGATTCCTAGTCCTCCGCCACGGTCGCATCCAAGACACCCCACGCATCCCTGACTTTCCCGATCCACCAGTCCGCGACGCCCATGCGGGTTCTGGGCCTACAGTGGCTGCTCACAATGCCCTGCTCCCCTTGACCCCAGGTGGGTGCCACGAGTGACTTCTCGGCAACTTTCTCAACACCCCTCATGTCACCCCAAATTCCAGGAGCTACCCCCAGCCCTAGGATCTCCCCGCGCTTGCTCTGGCTCAGCTCTGTCAACGAAATCAACCTCGCGCTGGATCCTCGGATGGAAGTGGGGGTGGGGTCATTATGCAGTTTTGGATGCGGTGCGGGCCGTTCCTGGAGCAGTTCCTCCACTCAGGGCAGGGATCAGTGGCACAAACCAGGGAAACGAGTTGGCTTACGGATCAGGCTCTGATAAACGGGCAAACTCCTTTCCAGGCGGGCTGCAAGGCCGGAGCCTCCAGATCCGGAAGCAGCGAAATTGGCAGCGGAGAAAACGAAACTTCAGGAAAGGGGTGTTCGGGAGCTGTGGGGCGAGCGCCAAAGGGATTAGGGGGCGCGGCTACAGCCCCAGCCTCGCGCGCGCCCCTCCCTGGGTCCCGGCCCACGCCTCCAGGCAAACGCGCAAAGAAACCGCTGCGCTTTGGGAATGGAGAGGTGCGCGACAGACGCTTCCTATCATAGCAACTGCGGAGAGGGGTTAGGGTGGGCATCAGGCAGCTACTTGCCCTCTCCCCCAGTAGGGAGCAGTGATAGCTGGGTGGTCGTGGTTGTGCAGAGGAAGCTGTGTGCCCCTGACCAAGTCAGGCTCATTCCCCCGCCCTACTTCTCCTGCATACCCACGTTGCTCAGTAATTATTTGTTGGGTGAATGAGCCTCAAGGAAAGAGTCCATCCGAGTTTCACTACGATCCACTTTCCCATCATTAAGCTACCCCTTTTCTGAATGAGGAAACTGAAGCTCAGAGTGGGAAGGCCAATGTTAATTACGAAGCTAGCAAGCGCGGAAACTCAAACCAGAGTTCACTTATTTTACGCTCAGGATGCTGCCTCAATGGCCTTAGATTCTACGAGACAAACAAGGGGGATTGTAGGTGGAGCCCTGCCTATCCCCTCCGTTCCTTCTCTTCTAGGCAAACTATTAGGAGAAGCCAGAAACAAACAGAACCAGCAATTAAGAGGTTAAAACGCCCTGAGCCTCAGAGATCCTGGCCCAAGGCCCCTCCCCCAAACTCCTTTCTCTGCTCCCCCAACCTCTGTCCCCCAACAGCTGTCGGCTATTGGGCCACTTGCTGCTGTGGCAGGGGTGGCTTCCCGGCTCTGAGCCTCCCTGGGAACCCTTGCTCTGAAGGAGAGGGTGGGGTTCTCCCATCGCAGCTTGGGTTCTAGGCAGAAGACAGGAGAAGGCTAGGGTGCTTGCCCTAAGTCACCTGGGCCAGGGGACAGGAACTTGGGGGGAAGCCCCAGTGGCCCAGCTCAGGGCACTCTCTTAAGTTTACCCCACAAACTCCAGGAGCCCTACTTAACCCTTTACTCCCCACTCCCATGGTCTGGAGGCAAGAGGCCCAGGGACCATGGTGACCTGATCCTGGCAAAATTGATCTACTCAGGGCCTCTAAAGGAGGCTACTAGGGCCCCAGTGCTCCTAGAGCCCACCCAGGGAGTCTCACATCGGAGTACCCAGTGGGTGCTCCCTGAGTTAAGCCAAACAAACTGGGGAAGGAATCTTAGGGCCAGCAAAGAGGGGTCTTTGTCATTCCACCAACCCCACCTCCTGGAGAGGAGCTGCTGAGATATCCCCCCTATAGAAAGTGTATTGAATGTTTAGACACAGGGGTGGTGGAGTCAGGCAGCCCTGGGTCTTATCCAGGGTCTGCCAGTTATTAACTGTGTGACCTCACTTCTAAGGGCCCAGTTTCCCCTCCTATAATGCGGGGACTATGAGAGTATCATGAGGACTCAGTGGGATAAAGCATGTAAAGAGTTAACACAGTTCCTGACTTGGAGATGAGCTCCGTATTGGGGTCACTGGTGTATGTCCTCACCCCCGATCCAGCCCCTTTCCCACTCTCTCCCTCGTTGTGTGACCCTGGACTCTTCACCTGCCACTCTCTCAGGACATCCATTTCCCCAATTATACAAGGGCATGGCATGTCAGGAGGCCAGGGGACTCAGGAGAGCGTGGTAGGTCAGTCCACTACCGTGTCAGGGCAGCAGCTGCAGGTCGGCCGATGGGAGGGAACTGTCTTGGATTGTGGTTGATATGAATGCCCCCGAGGGGAACACTGTTTATTTCCTCAGGACTTGACTTTACTTTTTCAAAGAAAGTGGAAAGAAAAATGGTCTTCACAAAAAGAAAAGTAAAGAAATGAAAAGCAATATCATATTTCCCTGGTGGCAACTTTTTTTCTGCTGGGAGGGAGGGGAGTTGAGCTGTTGGGGTCCTGTTTGGAGGGAGATTTGGAGAAACCGAGGCAGAGAGGTTCAGCCACCCGTTGCCAGAGGCAAACAGCCAAGCGGAACTCCAACCCCTCCCAACAACACAGAAGAGCCGGGAGCAGCACCGCACCTCCCTACTCTGCAGCTTCTCCTGGGGACTTCGGAGTGTCTTTCTAACTTCTGACTTCTGGCTCTGCCTAAGGAGACTGAAGGACGGTCTACGTACAAGGAAGGGTGAGATGGGGGTCGGACTCCAGAAGAAACCCTTCCTTCAGTGGCAGGTAAGACCCCAGTGCTCTCTCCCTCCATCCTGATGAAGACCTTGACTTCTCAGGGGCAGAGAGCTCCAGGCCATATCGCACCAGACCCTTGACCCAGGGCTTCAGGGAACAGAAAGCTAGAGAATCTCAGAACATGGTCCCTCCCTGCGCCCCAGCTCTTGCTTGAGAGGAGCACTCTGCCTCCCATACCATCACTCATGCTTTCTCCAGGAAGACCTCCCTTGCAACAGCCTGCAGAGCCTGGGCTGCTGCTCAGAGCAGACAACACTCGCTGCCTGGCACTCGGCCGGTTTTCCTTCCCTTTTTGTAGGTTTCATTATTTTTGTTACAGGTGGGGCTGCCAATGATGGGTCATGCCTTCGGGAAGACCTGGTCAGGGAGAAAGGATCAAAAGAGCCACAATTCTTCCCTCCTCCCAGGGAATGTGAGCTTTTATTTCCTCCATTTTCTTAACCAAAATCTGTTTTAGTTTTGCTTTTGGGGCCCTTGTCACTGCAAAAGGACCAGCACTCAGAACCTGAAGCCCAGAAATGGCACAACCTCATCCCTCCAGACAGCCCTGTTCCTCAGACTGACCGAGAAAGTGACATCAGGGGATTGTGCCAGCATCCCCCCTGCCACGGTGACAATAGTGATAATCAAGGCACCCACAGCACCTGCCATTTAGGGAGCTCAGAGAGACAGCCCTGGAAGTAGGCCGCTGAGGGCAGAGAGATGCAGCGATTTGCCCAAGGTCACGCAGCGATGCCCTGTTGTCCTGATGGAGCCCCGTCTCTGCCTGTCCCCAGCCAGCTGCACATTTTATCCTCTCCACCCCACCGCAGTGGGCAGGGGCACTCCAGAGCCAGTGGGGGCTCTGAACGGTGGGGTCAGGATCTGCATTTTGACTCACTACTGAAGGTCTAATAAGCACAGCCTTTGAAGAGGCTTGGTCCAGCCTGGGCATGAGCAGGGGCTGGAGAAGCAGCAAGGAAATGTGGGCAGGTGACTGGCAGGCAGGGCTGCCAGGTCTGTGCTCCCCAGGAGAGCCCGGGTTGGGGTCCAGCCAGGCCTTCCTCTACAGGAGCAGGCTGAGATAGCCTCCTGCTGGGTTTCTCATGCTGCAGCCCCATCCCTGGCTGGCTGATGAAGCCAAGGAGCCCCCCCAACCGCAGCTGGCTTTTTTATTATTATTATTATTTTAAACAATTGCAGTCAGGCCTAGAGCAAGAAGGTGGCCAGACAGGGACTCTAACCTCCATTTCCTGCCTTGGCCAGCCAACCGTCAGATGGAGCAGCACAGGGAGACATCACACTCTGGCTACGCACCACACAGTGGTAGCCCTGCCCTGACTCGCACAACACAGCAGTCCACACCCACGAGTCCACACTCACACCACACCCTTGAGCCCTCAGAGCCTGGGCGAAGGCCTTAAGCAGAAAGGCCCCCTCAGAGGCAGAGGGGCAGGGTGAGGAACGAACGACAGGATTTCCGAATCTCACCCTCGCACCTCCAGATCCCTGTCCAGATGTAATCTCGTCCTGACCTCCATGCGCACTGGAATTCACACAGACACATACTGTCACATGTGAACTAAAAGACAAATGCTTGTCATAAAGGAACACAATGCTGTCCGTACTTCCCTGACCCGTCTTAGTGACGCGCTCCCTCAGCGCCGCTGCAGAGATCCAAACAAAACGCACACATGCTTCCCTTGCTTGCTGAGTGCTAGGCCACCTTGCAGGAGATCCCCCACACACCCGCACACCCCGGCTGTACACACTTGCACACTGATATTCAGAAGAAGAGTCCAGTTCTTGAACCATGCTTTCCATGGTTTCCCAGAGGATCCCAGTTCAGGATGCTGCCAGCATGCCCCTAGATTCAAGGTCCTCCCTTTCCAAGTCCCGGAAGACCCCACGGGGCGGGGAGGAGGGCGGTGAGTTGGCGGCGAACCGGCCCCATTTCTCTCTTAGGACTCCGCAGACCCCGGGGCAAGGTATTCGGCCTGGTTCCGGCTTCCCGGGGGTGTCAGGCGCAAGACCGCTGCGCGCACGACTTAGCAGTGACCTCGACCCCATGACCGGGTCAGACCGGATCCTCTGGGTTAGGAGCTACCTGTGCGCAGGCAGCGGAGACGCGGCGGCGCTGCGGCGGGACAAACCCCTGCCGCTGTTCAGAGGAGCCGCCGGGACCTGGCCCGGCCGCAAGGAGAGCGCAGCCGGGCATATTCCTTCTCAGCGCCAGGCTGCAGCGCTCGACTCCCCCCTTCCTGTGCGGCCGCCCAGAGTCAGCCTAGACCGGGGAGAGGCTGAAACAATGACGGAGCTAGGGCTGGAACAGACGCCTGGGGCCCATCTAGGGCCCCAGACTCGAAAAGAGGCAGTAGGTTGACGCGGGGTCTAAGTTGAAGCGGAGCGGGAGACCGAGGTTGGAGCTTAGGAAGAGGTGCTTGAATATGGGATCGGATTTGAGACCGTTGAGAATCTAGAGCTTGGGGCCAGCTAGCCCCAAACCCAGAGCGGAGGCGGCCGGGGTCAGAGCCCGGACACGTCTGGAATACAGCTCAGGGGCCAGCCCGGGAGAGACACTGGCACGGCTGGAGTTGGGAGCCGGGTTGGGACCCAGAGCTGGAGAGGCAACCAGATCAAGGCTGCAAACCGAAGGGTCGGGGACATCAGAGCTCAACCGAGGCGCTGGAGATCAGAACTGGAGCCTGAGACTCAGGCAGGACCCGAGACGGAGCCAGACTCACAACAAAAACCGAGTGGGTCGCAGGAACAGGAGGAGGATCTCGGGCCAGGCCCGGTGCTGGCACCCGTGTGCAGCCTGGAGCTCCTCATTCATGGCGCTGAGAACCCGCGGGGCCAGGCCCGCGCGGCGCGCGAGGATTGCACTCGGCACTCGGGGCTCTGGAGCCAGGAGACACCACGCTCCGTGAAGGCGGCTTCCACGCTCACCGGAGCCTGCCTGTGGCGACACTGCTGGCCCAGCGGCGGCAGCCTACCTGAAGTAGTCCATCTTGCAGAAGATTTCCTTGTTCTTGATGTAGCAGCTGTTCTGCTGCCTCAGCGACGTGCGACACACCGAGCACTCGAGGCACCGCACGTGCCAGATGAGGTTGTTGACCTGGGGAGGGGGCAGAGTGGGGGCGCTCAGCGAGGGCCTCTTTTCCCGCCAGGCCCCGGCCTCCCTGGCCCCATCTGCAGACAGAGACGCTGGCGCTCTGACGGCGCATGTGACTTTCCCCACTTTTCTTCTGGAACACCAAGGCTCAGGGAGGTAGCAATGAACTCTTCCCATTTTGCAGATGGGACCCGGGGGGCGCCGAGACATGCTACAATTAGCCCAAAGCCTGTCATCCAGGAATTGGAATTAAGTGGACGTAGTGCCAGCGTTTCTTCCCTCCAGCCTTCCGTGCTGCAACCCACACCCCCACAGCACACGAGCAGCGCCCGGCCCAGGTTTCACCTTGAGCAGATACCGGTCCAGGATCTCGAGGCCGCAGCTGGAGCAGATGTTCTTGCCGGCAGACGGCACGGAGGAGGCAGCAGAGGGTGGTGAGCAGACAGAGGGCGTGCTGGGCGTACAGGGGGAGGCCCGACCCTCGTCCTTGTCCAGAGCGCCTGCCAGGGCCTCGGCATCCGCCTGAGCCTGCAGGGTGGGAGAGAGGGAGAGCCGAGTGCTGAGTCGGGTGCCGAGGCCGGGGCTCAGTGTTGTAGCTGCCTCAAAGACAAATCTGGAGACCCAGCGTACCAACTGACAACGAAATCCCCCCAAGACGCCTCGCCATGTGCTAAAAGACAGGAATGGAATGGCCTATTGGAGAGGAAGGGACGGCCCCAACTATTAAGACGCGCATCTGGGTGTTGGGAGCGGTCAAAGCCCATATTCTCCGCCAGAAAACCCAGGCTTAGATAGGGGCGGCACCCTCCGGGAGTCCCCCAGCGCATGGGCAGCGGTTCGGGGCCGGAAAGCCGGGCCAGGTCCCTAGGGCCGAACGAACTCACCATGGCCGGCGGAGCGGTCCCTTCAAGGCAGCGGGTGGTCGCTTTGCAGCCGGACCCTGGCTGGGCCATCACCTGAGGGAGGGGGGTAGGGAACGCAGGCGCTGGCGGCTGCAGAGCTGGCTCCGCTCAGCCTGAGCCCAGCGCCTCCCCGCGCCTGTTATATAAACCGGCGCGGAACAATGAGTCCTAACTTTGTAGTGGGCATTTAAAGCCCTTCCCCACAAAAGCGGTGTCTCTCTAATGAAGCAATTTGAATTTGGATTGGATTTTTTCCCTCTCTCTCCCCCTCTCCCTGCACTTAACCCGTGGCTCTTGAAGTAATCGCTTAGTTCCCTTGCAATACAAGCCTCTGAGGGGGAAAAAAAACACGCGCACACACACAAACTACCTGCAATTAGAAATTGTCGTGAATGCCCAAGATAAGAGGTAGCCAGAGTGTCAATTCCAACTGTCAATCAGTGAGATCCATCAGGCCGCCCAAAGAATTGCAAATTTGATTTTTTAATGGTAGTAATTAAAAATCGAATTTTTTCTCCCTCCACCTACCCCCCTTCCTCGCTCCCTTCTCCTCCTCTCGACACAAAATGCAAAAAGGAGAAAAGAGAGAAAGAAAAGAAAAAGGAGATGGGGGCGGGTGTTGGAGGAAAATTAAAAAGCAGAGCGCGGGAGCATCAGCCCACCCGCCCCGCGCGCGCGGCTAAATTGACTCGGCGATATTGACACGGATTCGGGCGCCTTTCGAGGGCCACTTGGAGGGAGACCCGGAGGAAAATGGGGTCGAGACCGGGGGGTGAAACGGGACCAAAAAGATTATACGGAGGTGTACAAGAGGAGGAATAGACACCCTCCAGACCCTCGGCGCGCCCGGGACGGCCCTGCGTCGGGATCCTCAGCGTTGCGCCCGCACGGCCCCCGGCGTATCCGCGCTATCAGCGCCTATTCAGACGGACAATGCCCGCCTCGCCTCCTCTTGATTCTCCTGTGTCTTTGCTAAATCGCTTTTTGAGAAATTCCTCCAACATTTGCATAATGTGTTCCCGCTTTCCGCGGCCCCCTCCCCCTCGCGCTCGCGCGCGCTCGCACACTCACGCTCGCACGCTCACAGGCGCACCCCCGCAGCCCCTCCGACAGCGGCCGCCCCGGCCGGGGCCGCTCCGCCGCTTGCCCGCTAGCTCACCTGGTCCGCGGCGGGCCCGCCCTCCGGCAACGCCGGGGCGGCGTTCTCATGCTTCCAGTACATGGGCCGGGGAGCGGCGGGCCCGGCGGGCACGCAGCGCAGAGAGCCGCGCCGAGGGGGCCCACGGCCGGCGCAGTGGGAGCAGAGGCTGAAGCAGGAGCAGGAGGAGAGCGGAGGCGCCCGCTCCGCCGCTCCGGGCCGGGCCCCAGCCCCCGCCCCCGGCCCGTGCACAGCCTCGGCCTCCTTGGCTGCCGCCGCCGCTGCCTCGGAAGAAGGTCCCGACAAACTTGGAGAGGCCCCCGCCCCCTCCTCCTCCTCCTCCTCCTCCTCCCCCTCCTCGTAGTCCTCCTCCTCCTCTCCCTCCTCCCCCTCTTTCCCCTCCTCCCCCTCCAGCTGCAGCGTCGGCCGCCCTGCCGCTGGAGCCCGGCTCGGTTCAAGATGAGTCATGCGTGACCAATCCTCTCCCCGCCAAGGGAGAACGAGACACACACAGCGAAGCAGCGACCCAGAGACGCACACACGCAGTCATGTAGACACACAGAAACTCAGAGCTGCTGACGGAGACTGAACGCGCGGACGTACAAAGGCACCGACAGGCAGGCACTCGGCCACACAGCTCTCCCGCTGCCCCTCGGCGGAGGGCGCGCACAACGCTCAGGCGCAGCTCCACTCTCAAGTCCAAGGGGGACCCGTGGTCACACACCATCAGCCGAGACGGACTCCACACAAAGTCGCACATGATGCTCTGCGGATGCAGCCCCACGCCTGGCGCGTCTGTGCACATGCTCAGGCAAATGACTGCCCTTCACATCGTTTTCGGGAGCGCAGGCATCCGCGGACCCTCGCACACCTGCGCAGACACCTCTGCTCCGCACCAAGCAGACAGTGCCTCAGCTCCTAACCACTGAATGGGACTGGGCTCGCTGGAGGAAGGCGGTTCTCGGGGGTGGGGGAGGTGTTCCCCTGAATTCTCCTGGGAGGGATTGTCTGGGACGTCTCCCTTCCCTTCAGGATGTGCTGAGCCATCCGGTCGAATGCCCCTCTCACCTTCGCTGTGGTTCTGCCGATAGAGAGAAGGGGAGGCAGGGAGGCCCCGGCACTTAGGACACAGCCCGCAAACATAAAGACACAAAACTCTCAAAGACAGAACCTTACACAGCTAACACCCGACAACATTCACACACAAGTGAACACTCACAGCCTCAGCCTCCTGCTGCACACACAGACTGATCCTGGGGAGTCACGTGTAAACATACAGCCTCTTTTAAAAACAAATACGCACACTCAGATCCAGCCCTACAGACACGGAGACACCTCACCTCTGCCATCGCCGTGCCCTGACCGGCCGAATTACCCTCATTTACAAATGTAAACACCCACTCAAGTGTCCTCACGCTGGTGCACACGGCCACACTCAAGAGAGCACAGACTCCCACAGTGCTTCAAAGTCATGCAAAACCTCCTGTCCTCTACTCAGACACCCACAGACATGTCCCTACAGACAGCAAAGTGACCTTTTAGAGGCAGAAACAGCCCCCACGCCTCCGCAGACACAGGATCCCCAGTGAGCACAGCCTCAATCATGCACACACACAGGCACAGCCTACGGACACAGGCAGACAAGCATGTCTGCACAGCAACACCCCCGAAGGATGCACCCAGGTTTACAGAAACAGCCCCCACCCCAGCCAATGGCATCTCCCACCGCCTGCACCCCTGCATTCCAGTCATTTATTGCTCTCAGACACAGGAATTCAGAGGGAAAAGTTTCTCTAAGAAGCTTTTCATACAAAGAGCACAATTGCAATGTGAAAGCTGGTGAAGTACGTGCATTTACACGTGTGTGCACATGCACCCTGAAACATTCAGATATGACCTATTCCCCCTCAAATATCTCTTTTGCACATAATGAACCCAGCCACTGCTCCTGAGTACTTTAATCTGTGACAGGTTTGGCATTTTACAATCGTGGCTTCACTTTCGTTTAAAAATAATCTTAACAACAATTAAAATAAAATAATTAAAAAATAATCTTACAAGGTAATGGCTCTTACGGTACCCATTTTGCTGATGAACAAACTGAGGTTTCAGAGAGATCATGTGATATGTCCAAATTGGTGCCACATGGCTAATGACCAGAGGCCAGAACTCAAAATCAGGTTCATCTGACATCAGAGCTTATGCTAAAACTCTAGGCTGTATGTACAACCATGGCCACTCTCTGCACATGCACACGCACAGATGTACGCACATTTTTAAAAAAAAATTATTTGTCAGAAGGCCTGGATATGACTCTTGTCCTCACTACTGATGGCCTAAACTTCTTTTCTCATTTGCAAACTGAGAATAATGATAGGGCGACCCTTATCTCTTCTCCTCCTCCCCTTCTGGGTGGCTGGGGGGAGTGGGAGGGGGGTCCTTGAACATTACACAATGCTGCGCATCTGCCAGATGTGTGAGTGCAGAAGGACTCCAGGAAAGGAGAAGCCCAGGAGGCTGGTACTGCTTTTGCAAAACTTCTCAAGCAACAGGTGTGGAGGAGGCTTGAGCTGAAACTAGAGGGCAGAGGAAATGTGGGTGGATTCGGGGGAGACAAGGGAGTATTCGGGGCAGAGAGATGGCTACAAAGATGCAGAGGCTGGACAACCACGCTGTGGCTTCTATGAGAATGTGAAGTGTGCAACCTCGCGTGGATAAGAGCAATAACTACCATTAACTGAGCATTTATGTGCCAAGCACTGTTTGACCTGCATTTCCTCTTTAACCCTCACAGCAAGAATGTTACATTAGTACACTTATTTTATAGTTGAGGAAACAAGCTAATAGGGGCCACATTTCAAGCTCTAGCCCTCAGACTTCAGAGCCAAACTCGTACCTACTATTTCATTCTGCTCCTGAATTCTGATGAGCTGCTCAGAAAAATCAAAACTGGAGTAAGAGACATTAAACGGAGCAGCAAAGCGCAAAGACTGCCGCGGCGCCCACCCTGGCACTGCCCCTTACGGCCAATGTAGCCCTGGACAAGGGATTCGGCCACTCTTCAGTTTCAGTTTCCTCATCTGTAAAGTGGGAGTGATAACAAAGTTCCCTTCTTATGCTTGTAAAAATTAAGCAAATGGCGCACGTACGAAAGGGTTCAGAATCATCCCTGGCATGCAGAAAGCAACCAATAAATATTAGCCATCGTTACCGTACGGACTACCTGCATTGTCCACTTGTTATTCTAGTAGATGCCTCTTCAAACACTTTATGGAGGAAGGCAGAGCATAAATCAACCCCAAATCAAATATTTTCCTGAATAGCTTGCCTAAGGAAGCTGCAGAACCATTATTGCCACCCAGAGCTCGCCTGACTTCAAAAAGGACAAGAATGAAATAACTTTGGAAAACTCTCTTCCAGCAGCTCCTGACTCCAGCAGGAAAGGGTGTCCAGAGAGGAATGACCTTGGCAGAACCAGGATCAGCAAAGGTGACACATCCCACCAGGATACTGGACTTCTTCCCGCAGGGGACTGGGCAAGTCGCTTCGCTTCGCTGAGCTTGTTTCCTTACTTGCAAAATGGGGATAACACTGACCTCTCAGGATTATGGTAACAATGAACTGTCTGTTAAAAACTAGTATTTTTAAAGTGTCGCCTGTCTTCCTGACCCTGCAGAAGTCCCTTACATGTAAACTGTGGTGAGTAGTCTACATACATGACATCAACCTCCTACATGTACAGTGTCATCATTCTCACCACGGTCCTTCTCCTGGTCCTTAAACAGGACGTGGTCATCGCATCCTGGAAGGTGAATTTTGCTGCCCTCCCTGCTCCACCTGAGTCTAGGCCCTCGGTCTGGGCTTGAAAAGAGGCTTCATTAGTAACTGGATAATTCTGTGGGATTGCCCCCAGCAGCGGTTCCGCCCTGCCGGGGAGTAATTCTAGGAAGGTAATGTGAGCCGGGGGAGGCTGGAGACCCAGCTTCACATTTATTTACTCTGACAGCTAAATTGGTGAGCAAGGGGGGAAATCAGATGAAAGCCATTTCAGAGTAAATACTAAATACAAAATTTAAACATTCAGGTTGTGACAAATGGGAAGGGGGCAGTGAGAAGAGGTACCGGTGGCACACCCCTCCCCACTCAGGACCCTATCCTCACCTTGTCACCTTCCTGGGCATTTCCTGTTTGACTAGAGGAGAGAGCATGGAATGGGTTTATAACTGCATGATCCTAGGCAAGAAATTTGCCCCTGCTGCTCTGTGCGTCCTCCTCGCTAAAATGTGTGCGTGTTGTTTGAATCACAGGACTGGGGAAGCCATGCAGAGAGCTCTAGCCTTGGAGTCTGAGAGACCTGAGCTTAAATCCTAACCCAGCCACTTCCTGGCTGGGTGAACTTGGAAAAGTCACTCATCTGAACCTGAGTTTCCTTAACTTTGGGGGTAATATCAACCTCGGACGAGTAATTGAGATAATCCATGTAGAGGGGCTTTTTGCAAATGTGAGCAGCTGCAGTTCTCCCCACACTGCCCTTCCCATCCGGACAGACGTTCACTGTGTAAGTTCACATCAGCAGGCGTTTATGAAGCACTCGCTCCAAGCCCAGATCCAGGCTAGGCGGAGGGGTCACAGAGGAAACCAGTGTCCAGGGACACTGGGAAGTGCTCCCATTTGCAGTGCAGTGTGACAGGTGCTGCCCAATGGGGACACAGGTGCTGGAGAAGCAAGGGGGAGGGGCATTGAAGCTGGCTTACAGGTAGGTGTCAGGAAAGGTGTCCTAGGGGAGGTGACCTTTCAGTGAAGTCCTGAGGGATGAGTAAGTGTGAGGCAGGCCAGGCCTGAAGAGAGTTGGATTGGAGTGGAGAGTGGGCGCCCAGTGGGTGGTTTTCTGGGGGCAATGTCAGGAGATGAGGCAGGGGAGGGAGGTAGGAGCCAGACCATGGGGGGCTGAATGCTGAGCGGAGCAGTCTGGAGTCCTCTGGAAAGCTCTGGATCCACTAGGCAAAGTTTGCAGGAAGTGGCATCCTGTCTCTGCAGACGCAGCGTGGTACGGCAGTGGTTAGGGATCCTGGGTTTGGAGGCAGGTAGCCTGAGTTATCACCTGACTCCATTACACACTGTCTGTGGGACCTAAGGTGTGCGACAAACTCTGTGAGCCTTAGTTTCCCCAACCACGAAATAAGCATTGACAGAGAACCCGCTCACAAGTGCTGTGACAACTGCAAGAGAACAGGATGCCTCTCCAAATGAAGAGCTTGGCACTGGCCTGGCATCCAGGGAGCACTCAGTCACCCAGTGCCATTGTCATCTGTAAGGAGAGGGTATAAAGAAGGCATAGGACGCACTAGCTAAGGAGGGAGTCCGTGTGGGGCTAGATGTCCCTTCCTCAGAGGATCCTGCCCTGACCACGCTGTTTGAAGTATTAATCTTTCCCCAGCAGAGTGTAGATAAGGCTTAAAATAGGCTAGACTGGGGTAACCTCATAGAGCATGCTAAGGAATTTCAACTTCAAAATGTAAGTGGTGAAGGCCAGCAAAGGCTCTTAAGCATGAAGATGACATGTCAAATCAGGGGTTTGGGAAGGTGACTGAAGCAGTGGCTTGGGGACAGAACTGAGGATGATGAGTCCTGAAGATATTGCAATAAACCTGGGGGAGAGGGGATGAGGCAGCTGCAGCGACAAGAAGAAGGCAAAGGAAATATAATGAAGTTCTGGCTGTTGTGGCTCAGGGCACTGAGCTCTGGCTTGCAAACCGAAAGGTCACCGGTTTGATTCCCAGTCAGTACACGTGCCTGGGTTGTCATTCAGGTCTCTAGATGGGGGCCATGTGAGAGGCAACAGATTGATGTATCTCTTGCATCCATGTTTCTCTCCCTCTCTTTTCCCCTCCCCTTCCTTTCTCTCTAAAAATAAATCCATAAACTTTAAAAAAAGAAAATATAATGAAAACAATGATTACATATTACTTTATTGTTATATATGGTCATGTATTATATACATTTATCTATAACATTTATAGATAAATAACATTTATTATCTATTATACATATAACTGCATATAATCTATAATATAGCCAGTCTCCTAAATAACTTTCACATATTAAATAAAGCTTGATATAATGTAAAATTATATATAATATTAATGCATATATTGTAGATGCAATGTGATTCTGTATAATATTTATAATGTTAAATTATAAAGCTAACCTGTACTTGAATGCACATCAGACTGTGGCTTTCTATTTTGAATGTATACTAGAGCTGATTAACTTTTAATAGAAATAAACCATTTTAAGGTGAAAAAAAAATTATAAAGCTGATCGTTTAGAAGACTGGGTGTGGGAATGGGAGAGCAGAAAGATAGGAGAGCAGAATGTCAAAGATAATGCCAGGTTTCTGTCTTATTTATTTATTTATTTATCTATCTTCATTATGTTGTTCCCAAAGACCCGGAACACAGGTGCAACTGGGGAAGGACGTGGGGGAATAATGAGCTCAGCTTGGGTTCCGTGTACCAGGGGAAGGTTCAGGTCGGGGTGCCCAGGGTGAGCTGGCCCTGTAGGTCTGCAGCACCGAGGAGAGGCTGGAGCTGAGACGGGAACCAGAGGTGTCATGGTGGGCTGGCCGGTGAAGCCGTGGGGGCTGAGATTTGACAGCCTGCAGGACCAGCTGCACAGATGGAAGGGGGCTGACTCGTTTGCTTTCTGACTTCAGGGGGAAGAACTTGTCCCTGAGGTTCATCTTAGTTTCAGTAAAAATCTTTTTTTTTTTTCATTACAAAACTCATATATATATATATATATATATATATATATATATATATATATATATATAGTGATAAGCACTAAAACAGGTATTTAAGAAGCAGAAAGGTGATGAACAGCTATGGGGGGCTAAGGGTGGGGGACGATATCTGTTAGACACATGATGGAGGTGTGCAGAAGGGACTTTCTAGGTAGAAGGAACACCTGTGGCCATGGCCTTGTACAAGGCCATGGGGAGCTGGGAGAGGGCGCCGTCTTTAGGTGGACAAGCACTTCCCTGTGGTTAGAGGAGAGCACACATTCGGGCAGATTCTAGAAGCCCTCATCTCCCTGGCTTTGCCTATGTGTCTGGGTACTTGGAAGCACCTTAACTCCTCTTCTGATTAGCTCTCTCACGTCACTGGGCTTCGTTTTCCCTCCAACACTTTCCTTAAACTTTTGCCTGGCTTATGTTTAAATATCCTTTGCAGCTCAGCTCAGGTGTTGCTTCCGCTGGGAAATCATCTACATATGCCCTCACCTCTGCTTCCAGCTTGGTTAGGGGTCCATCCTCTGAGCTCCCTAGCCTTCCCTTTACCCTGGCATGTGACAGTGCACAGGGACCATGCCTTAGGGTCCTCCACCCTCCACGCCGGGCAGAGGGCATCTGCTCAGTATGTTTGAGGAATCAATCACTTCCCTTGAATGATCCCCCCCGCCCCCCCCCCCGCCAGAAAGCTCCTCCCTGGGGAGAGACCCGTTTTCAGAAGAGGAAAACTTGTTTTATTTTTAAGGCTAAATTTGAAATCCTATTTCTAGCTTGGAAAGGTCACAGGACATATCAAAAATAAAATGGCATTCTATATAATCAGCCATCCTAGCCAAGTGAGACTGAACGCGCAGGAAGGAAGGTGCAGCACCGTGGTCTGGGTTACATTCTGACAGGTCTGTTTGTTTTTTTTTTCTTTTTAAACCTGGGATTCAAGTCTCTCTCCTGAGACCATGAAGGAGAGAGCCTGTCTGAGAGTGAAATCAACCCAGAGGAAAACACAATCAAGAGATAGACAGATTCCTGACTGTATCGTTGGGACACCTGGACTTTCCGGTTACACAAGCCAGCACGTGTCTAACCGTAAAGCAGTCGGAGCCGGGTTTTTGTCACTCGGACTGAATCCTGACTAATCTACTCACACGGTGGGGGCGAGAAGTTGGACTCAGGCATCCCCAATGCCAAAGCTCTTTGGGCCTCAGCTCCTTGCACGGACAAGGGGGTTCAGCCCACAGTTGTGCTTTTCAGTGTGGTGACGCCACTGGGCTTGGAGAGCCGGAGAGCTCAAAAGACACATAAAGGATCAGCGAGGTGGTGAGGGACTGGTGATCCTCACTGCACACCACTCTTTTTCACCTCTGGGTTGATTTCATTCTGCGCCCTTAACAACAGGACCTGTGACACCACAAAGGTTTAGAAAGACATTTCCACTAATGGAATACAGTTCAGAGCAGGGGTCGGCAAACTTTTTCCACAGAGGGCCAGATGGTACATATTTTAGGCTGTGTGAGTCATACATAGTCTTTGTCGCTCTGCTCGACTCTTACTGCAATGGAAAAATCACCATAGATAATAAGTAAATGAATAGGCATGGCTCTGCTCCAAAACAACTTATTTGTGGATACCGAAATCTGAAATTCATGTAATTCTCACATGTCATAAAATAGCATGCTTGACTCTTTCCTCAGTTGTTTAAAAATGTAAAAGTCATTCTTAGCGTTGTGGGTTATAGAAAGAGGGCACAGGCGTTGGCTGACACTACAAACCCCCACTGAGGTGTTTGCAGGCCTGTGTTCTACCTGATGCTTGCATGTGAACGATGTGATCCTGGCTGAGTCCCATTGTCTCTCTGGGTCTCAATGAGGGGGTTCTATGGGATGACCTCTCAAGGCCCTTCAGCTCTCAAGTACCACGATTCTGACTTGTCACCAGCAAATATCTGAGCAGCTGTTACACCACCAGGCGTTGTTTTAAATGCTGGGGATAGAGCGGTGAGCACAAGTTCCTGCTAACATGAAACTGACATTCTAAGGAAAAAACATTCAGGGTGGGAGCTGGGTGAAAAAGGTGACCGGAGTGAGAAGTACAATCGGCACTTACAGAACAGTCACGAGGGTGCGAAGCACAGCCTAGGAAACAGTCGGTGACACTGTGATATGTGTGGTGCCAGGTGGGTACTTGCCTGATTGGGGATCACTCCTTAACCTATAGAAATGCCTCACCACTGCGCTGTATACCTGAAGCCAATACAAAATAGCACCGAATGTCAACCGTTATGGGAAAAAAAAATATTGGATGAGACAATGACGAAGAGGAGGATTAGCGAGTGACGGGGCTGTGATTAAGAAGGGAGGTCGGTTGGCCTCTTGGTTACTGACATTTGCAGGGATGGGAACAAACGAGGGGGCTGAGAAACAGCCCACAGAAGGCCTTGTGACGGGAGCTCCCCACGTGCATCGGAGGGATGGGGAGGTGGACATGACCAGAGCACAGTGCGCAAAAGGAAACGACCGGTGGGGGCGGGGCTCTACGTCACACAGGTGGTCAGGGGCAGCTCCTGTAGGGCCTTGCAGGGCTCTGCATCTTCTAGGTGCGATGATGGAAAACCACTAAGAAATGCTATGCTCAGATTTTAAAGGTCTGCTTTGGCTAATGGGTAGAACATGGGCTCTAAGAAGGCACCAGGGGAGGTGGGGAAGAGGTAGGGAGGTACTGCCGTCATCCAGGCAAGAGATGGCAATGGCCTGAACCAGAAGGGTAGTGCTGGAGATGGTGACAAGCAGGTACATTCCAGATGTGCCGTGAAGGTAGAGTTGACAGGATTTACTGCAGGACTGGAAAGAAGCAGGAGAGAAAAAGAAAAAACAAGGACAAAAATGACGGGAACAAGTCCTATTGTAGGGACATAATGATTACATACCAGGAATAGTTGCCATTTAATTTATGAGGCAAGCATTAATCCTGTCCTTTTAAACAGTAATATTAAAAATCAGATATAGTTGCTGGCTTAAAAACTGACTGTACTTACCTTAATAAGCAACAGGGCTGTAGAATACTTGGTTTAGTAAAAACTTTTGCTACTGATTTTGACATGCTTTGAAAAATCTTTTCTAATGGGATCCTCTTCCCCCAAACTGAGATGCCAGTTACAGAAAGTCAACTGGCTGGGGGTCCATTTTGCATTGGATGAAATAGGAACTGAGATTAAGAGAGAGTTCATACCTCTATCCTACTCTTCTCTTGTACAAATCAAAATGATGTGACGTAAGTTTAGCAAAACAGTAAACAAATAATGCTAAAGGACAGATAACTTCCTAACAAGTCAACATTTGTATTTCACAAAACCTTCACTAGACTGCTTTTGGCACATTTATGACATACCCGCTTATTCTCCTAAAACCCTCACTTTGAAAAAGGGACTAAACACAGGATGACGTGTGCAGGGATTTCCAACAGCAATTTCTTATTTTTAGAGAGCAGGGAAGAGAGGGAGAGAACCATTGGTGCTCCTGACACACATCAGCTGGCCGCCTTCCACAGGCCGCCCACCAGGGACCTGGCCTCCAACCCAGGCGCATGCTCTGCCTGGGCAACAATTTCTTTTTAAATACAAGTGCATTGAGAACAGCTCATTTCTTTTCTCACGTTTAACAGAAGTTGGCAGACATAAAGGGGGAGAGAACTGTCTCTAGGTCACCTCTAGCCAAGCCTTCTGCAGAGAAGCCTCTCAGGTGGAGCACCCTCCCCGTGTCCCCGCCCCTCGGCCCCACCCTGGCCCTCCTCCTGAGGGAAAAGGAGCCCATCAGAGACCTGCGCTCTACTCCAGAAAACAGATGAGAGGAGACACAGCCGCACAGTCTCACATTTATTCACACAGAGGCATAAGAGTTGGTACAAATAACAAACATTGCTTTAAATACAAATAAATAGTTCTGGTTTCTAAAGGAAACAACTCGAGCTAATTCAAAGTCAAGTATTTTCTAAGTTCCTATTAAAAATAGAAGACTATTTTGCATTAAGTAAGTCCTATTCCGCCGCCACCCTTTGAGGACTTGAGGATAAAATGGTGAATCTATACTCTAAGAAGTCACCAGAAGGATGGGAGATGATGCTCCCGCCCCCCTGACCACCCCCCAAATGGAAGGAGATTATTTGCATCACAGATAGAGCTAGTAAATGCAGAAAGTATTGACTACCTAAAGCTATCTAAAAAGATTTACCTTGGGAAATGTGGCAAGAAATTCTCTGAACTCATTCTGTGAATTCTTAAACCCTACTACGCTGACGTTTTGGATCAAGTGTCTTGAATTCATTTATGCTCACAGGAAGATTTAAGTTCCTGTAGTGAAAGCTTCCTCTTGCTAAGAAGGAAAATGGTAAAACAAAAGTCTGTAATCCCTAAGAATGGCACCTAAGGTTGAAAAACAAAAAAAGAAGTCTGACCTGGTAAAGCAGCAGCAGTGCGACTCAGTGGCACGGCCTGCCGGCCCGGCACCGAGATGGCACAGACTGAGAGAACACAGCCCTAGGTCACACTTCCAAATAAACACGATTTATTTTTCTCTCCTTGTTGCTGTAAGTCATGCAGTCTTTCAAGCCTTTAAAAACTACATAGAACACGAGGGCATCGCCATCTGGGTGCCGGGGCGGTGCCTGCTCCCCGGGTGGCGGCCCTGCACACCCCACCTCACCCCGCACAAGACAGTCAGTTTCTCCTACTCAGACCTCTAACAATTACCAATAATAATGTCTGATAGAGATCAATACAGAAATGTCTAGGTTTCAAAGGTATTTTCCTTTCCTATTTAGATTGACCATGACACAATTCCAAATAGAACATCTCATGCTGTAAAAACAACCCCATGCAGTAACTAAGTGCATTTTAAAAGTCCCGTGTTACTAACGATATTTGGTATAGAAGGCAGGATTATTTAGATTTTTAAAAAATGATCACTATAGAATAAAAGTTGGATTTCCAAATAGAACTTCCATTGTGGTACAAAATACTAAATTTGATTCTACAGTTTTGTTGGCACAAACAATTTTAAGATATTCACCATAGTTTTCCTAATTGGGATTTTAAAACAATAAGCGTAATTCTTAAACAGATTACCACAACACTTACTCAAAGAACCAGCTCCCTTTTGCCAAGAACTTTTTTCTTTTCAGTCCAGTTGGAGGGATTCCCACAGTGAATTCTGGAACCACAGCTCCGAACATGACTCAAAACCTCTCACTTCCCTCCCTGTCTCTCTTGTTGTAAAGACACTTGAGCCCAGAAAAATGTTCTATTTTCTTTTAAGACAGACAATAATAAATTTAGTTTCCTGATTTAAATAATAACATTTTTTAGTTTGCCTTTCTCTCTGGCACACGATATAGTGTTTCTGGAGTTACAAATCCAAACAAACCAGACAACCAGAGCATCCCAGTGTTCAAATCCCAATTTTGGATACAATCCTGTTTATTCTGGATGATGCTCAATTCCACACATACTTCAGGGTAGAAACATCCGTAAGAACATCCAAAAATGTTATTTTACCAAACTCTAACATGTGATTGTGCTCCATTATAGTACCAGTCACATCCACAAAGTACAAAGGCAGAGAGGATTCCAGGTGTGGAGACCAACATGCTTTTGCTGCTGCAGTGATTCGTAGCCATCATCTTCGAGACTTCCAAGCTGTTCTGGAATAAGGAGTAGTCCTTTTTTTGTCTGGTGGCTTAAAGTAGGAATAAACAGGTGCTGCTGGGTACTCGGCATCAGGATTTTCTGCCATCATCTTCAGCTTTGCTTCAATGGCTTTTATCTTTGCAGTGACGCTGGAAAAAGGACAAGCAGAGGGTCAGAGTGGGCCTGAGTGCACTCAGAAAACAGTGTGTATTTCATTGTCCTTGTACCTCTCATCCATGCCAGAAAAGCAACACGATACTCAAATAGGAACGTTCAAAGACTTCACAGACAAAATGCATACAACGAATGACTGATGCTCTCGTCTTCAGAAGGAGGTAAGCCTGAACCACCTGTTAGGTTTTTCTATGTGCCCAGACACTGTTAGAAGTACTTCGCGTACTGTCACAATTGATCTGAAGACATACACGCTATGTCTTGGCAGATAGTAGGCCCTCAGAAATAATTCATGCTGGAATTGAAAGCAGGGTCTGGAGCAGATAATTGTGCCTCCTTGTTTATAAACAGCATTATTCCAAATAGTTAAGATGTGGAAGTAAACCAAGCGTCCATTGATAGATGGATGCATAAGCAAAATATGATACATAATACATTTTAAAACATTATTCAGCCTTAAAAAAGAAAATTCTGACACGTTACAACATGGATGAATCTTGAGGACACTATACTAAATGAAAAAAGCTAGTCACAAAAAGATAAACACTGTATGATTCCAGTTAATATGAGATACTCAGTCAAAATCACAGAGACAGAAAGCAGGGTAGTGGCTGCCGGGGGCTGGGGGGAGGTGGGAATAGGGGGTTCATTGTTTAGTGGGTGTGGAGTCTCAATTTTATAAGAAGACAAGAATTATGGAGGTGGATGGCAGGGGTGGCTGCACAACATCATGAGCATATTTAACACCGCTGAACCGTACACTTGAAAACTGGAAAACAAAGTTCATGTAGCATCGAAAGCAACATGGTGAGGCAGGTTATATTCTTACCGAGGTCAGCTTAGAATGTGTTAGACACAGCCAGTGAGTGGTACAGGTTGGATTTTGACTGCAAAGCCTATTCTAGTAACTATTATATTGTATCATCTTTCAAATCATTGAGTAATAGCAAAAAAAAAAAAAAAAAAAATCCTCGAAATCCTGGCAAGTCCCTTTTAATGAGGTAGCTGTACATCTGACAAATGTGTGTGTATAAAGGCTATCATTTACAGCGTACTCATAATGTGGCAGGCACTGTGCCCACATTTTGCAGGTAAAGAATCAAATGCAGAACGGTAGTGAATTGCCCAGTTTCACACAGCTGACAAACTGCGGAGGCAGGATTCAAGCCTTGCTTTTCCCTCCCCATTAGGCTGGGAGCTGAGCAGCCCTGTGTTAGGGAGAGGGAATGGGGGGACACTGCAGAAGCTGTATGGAATTCCATCCTGATCAAGGTCACTGCTGCCTTGGACCAGAATGAGCTCAGGCAGCGGGGCTCTTCTGGCCCTGGCTCCCTTTCTTTTCCATTCTTGCTGCCGTCCATGGTCTCCAGTCAGGGAGAGGACCTTGGAAGAGAACGGACACGTGGCCTTTTAGATCTCCTCAAAGGGTATGTGTCTTCTGCACATGCTCAAATTTTATGTGAGCAATGTAAGTCAAAAAGCTACGTTACAATAAAAAAGAACACTGAGATATTACCAAGACGCACTCTGGCACTGCCTTCATTAGTGGGACAGCCAGACATTCACCCCGTACAAGTCTCGGGGAAACTGTCTCTAGTTAGGCATAGATGCTAACAGAAGATATAAGCTGAGGTTCTCTGGATAAAAAAATAAACGGAAAACACTAGGTTATCTCATAAAAAGAACAAACACGGAAAATGAGACACTAAAGACACGTTCCCTGTAACACGAAGATCACGCAGCAAAAATGGGCGACCCTTTTGGAGGAGGAGTCAGATTTGTGGAAACCTGCATGGGAACCAAACTGGAACCAAGGAGGCTCAGCCTTAGGGGAATGCAGCATTGTGGATACAGGTTCCCAGTGATCTACAGGAGTCATTATAATGTTTTTTAATCTCTGGAAGTGCAAAAACAATAAACAGCACAAAATTAAGAAATACCAAGGATATTAAACTTTAATTAGTAACAAAAATAATTAACTGTAATTTACTCACTTTACCCCTCCTGAGAACATTCCAGGATCTCCTTCCTCCGTGCTTTAACGAGGTAGCTGTGCATCTGCCATTTGGTGTGCACGATATTCAAGAACGGCTTTTTCGTTTGTTTTCTGTCTGGCCTTTCATCCAAACAGGGTCTGCTTTCCTGACTTTATGGCTGAGTACTGATTTCTAACCCTTATAGAAATTGACGCTCCTTCACGTATCTTCTTTCCCTCCCCTGGAGCAGATTTTCTGAACTGTATCCTTGCATTTACAGCCTGGACTTTCTCTGAAGTAGTAACTCAAACACTGAATTTTGAAGTCCAGTAAAACTGGCTTTAAATGTGGACTCTGCTATTTGCTAACTGTGTGATCTTGGCCAAGATATTTTACCCTTCTAAGATTCAGTTTCCTCTTACGTAAAATGAGCGTAACAGGACTTTTACCAGAATTTTATAATTAAATGACATATGGTATGTAAAGTGTTTAGCACCGTGCTTGCTTCATAGTAAGCTCAATAAATCATGACTATTGTTATTGTTAAAATGTCTCCCAAGGCTACAGTGCAAAAACAACCCCCCTAAAACCCAAAACTCTACTTGTGCTCAACCATGCATTTAACTTCCCCTTTCTCTACCCAACCTTTAGTTCCTTCTGTTTTGAATTAACTCCAAAGAAGTAACCGACAATTTGTTCATACTAGTACCAAACTGTAACAGTTGCTGAAACAGTATGTAGAATTAAAAGTGCTGCAACCAAAAATTCTGTATAAAGGAACAGAAGTTGGGGAGGAATTGGTGTGCAATGACAAATGCCAAAGAGACACAAGCCTCTTTAAAATGCTTATTTTTAGGGTAGAGGCCATGCCTGGGACACCTTTGCATTCCCAGTGCCAAGCACAATGGCTACTCCATGGTAGGTGTATCCAGTCTTTTTTGAATGAATTACATAAATGGGGGGGGGGCTTGGAAAAGAGGAAATGAACACATCTCTGAACTTGTCAAAAGTCAGTAAATTCTATTCTAAATTCAGAATCTGAAGAGTTACTAGAGCAGGAGTGAAGGTGTGGGACGAGGAAACGGCTCCAGCAGTTGGAGAGGTGCCTGCGTTTCCTGCAGCACACCGCCTTACCTCAGGTTGGACTGCGTGGGCTCAGTGCTGGAGGACGGCTCAAGGCTGATCGGGAGGATCTTATCATTCTTGTTATGATCGTATCTCTGAAAGTGAGAGAAGGGGAAATTATTTACCTGGGCAAAAACCAGCCCTCTACTGCACAGCATGGCCTCAGATATTTCAATTCCATCAGTATATCATCGGCACATTGCAAGGTGATTGTAGGACTGCCTTTACATTTAGAATTAATGCAAAACTTCACACAGTTTTGGCTTAAAGTTATGCTATACATTTAGAAAAAGAAGTTTAGAAGAAGTCTCCCATCTAGCCATTAGTCTTCCTTATTCAGTAGGGAAAGAATTTCAAGTTTCAATTTCACAAATGGTACACATACACAGCGGGACTGCCCTCTGACATTCTCATTTCAGCGGCCACATATCACCTCCTACCACATTTATTTTGTTTCATCCAAAATGCTTAAAAGTTTTGCTAGATTTCTGCAAAGTACCCAGAGTAACATTCAACTCCTAACAGGCCTGAGTGGAGAAGAAAAATAATAACAGCTTTCAGCCATTGATACAGAAAACATTCTCCAGTAAAAGAGGAGTTTAATTTGATGTGAGATAATTACATACATCTTGTAAAAAGTAAAAATAATATGACAGAGCAATCAGGAGCCTCTGGTCAAAAACAATCACAGGAGAAGAGAAGTATGGGGTGCACAGCCTCAAATGAGAGAAGGGATGAAGAATGATTTCTCCTGCGTGCCTTTTCAACGAGATGCAGAATGAGAAAATAACAGCCAGTTTGGCAAATGAGACTTGAGTTTTTAAAATATTTTTAAAAAAAGATTTTATTTATTTATTTTTTGAGAGAGGGAGAAAGAGAGGGAGAGAAACATCTACATGCAAGAGATACATAGATCGGTTGCCTCTTGCACGACCCTAACCGGCACAACCCAGGCACGGGCCCTGACTGGGAATTGAACTGGTGACCCTTTGGTTTGCAGGATGGCGCTCAATCTACTGAGCCACACCAGCCAGGGCAGACTTGATTTTCTTTTAAGTAAAAAAGCTTTGGTAATTCTCCTTGTTGTTCCTATTTTCAAGGTGATGTGCCCTAGAAATTAAGATGCTGGGACTGACTGCCTGAAATACTCGTAAGAATCCAGAGCGTCTGAGCTTTTTCGGCTTGGACACTGAGCTCAAATATTTAATTTCTGACTTGACTGGGAAGCCTGTTGGGTAGAGAGTCTCTGATCAAAAACCCAGGCTATATATAGCTAAAAACTGAAGCTCCATTTTTAACTGTCACAAATCTTTTCGCAGGCAGGTCTGCCAAGACCTCACTGCAGAAGGAAGGGAATCAACACTTGGGGTCACTCCAGTCCCCGTACTTCACCACCTCTGTGCTGGCTAGGGCAGAAAACTATTCATTTTTTTTTAATAGTCATAGCTTTTCCAGTGCATTCTCCCAAGAGACTTCCTGCAAGACGAATAAGGCAGTGCGCCACTTCTCAGGCCTTGAAGACAATACAGACACTGCAAAGTCCCAAAATAACTGAAAATAACCGGCATAATGAGATGCCAGTGTTTTGAGCACTCATGCAAACAGCCCATTTCTCAAGCATTTAGAATAAACATTCAAACTCTTTACAGAATTGAGAGGCTGGGGAGAGTCTAATAATGCCTAAAGCAACTAATTTTAAAAATAAATACATTTTTTCCCCTCCAAAGAACCACTGCACAAAAAAAAAAAAAAAAAAAAAAAAAAAAAAAAAAAAAAAAAAAAAGATAGAGGTCTGAGTATACACATCAGCCACATGGAAAAATCAATCAAAACCAGAATCTGTGGGTATGTGGAGGGAAACAACGAAGGAACTTAATCCCTCCTGAGATGTTTCTCAAAAGAAAAATCTGCCAACACACATGGTAAATACAAGTAGGAGACCAAAGTACAGCTGCTCCAGATGTGCAGAGACTGGGATGCAAAGGGGTGAGTGGACCACTGCCTGTCGGAAGGCTCAGTCAGGATGAGCTACGGCTGTCTTTCTGGCGTACCAGACTTACCTTGACCTGGGCATGGGCCCACCGCACCACCAGCTTCTTGGACAGAGCCAGCTTGCCATTGAGACACTGGATGGCTTGCTCTGCTTCCTGTTCAGGAAAGGGGCGACAGTCAGTCAACAATTCAAATGCCCAGCTAGCTGCTCACAAGGGCTTCACTAGCTCCCATGGCTGAATTTCTAACCAAACTGCTTTTGGTAAACAACTGGCAAGGTGTTTATAATTTTAAAAAAAAGGCAGAATAATCAAGAGGGTATGAGTTGTTCTTTTTTTTTTTTAAGCCAGTCAAACTCAAATCCAAATCCCAGCTCTGTCAATTACTGGCAGTGCAGTATTTGGCAAGTCAGTCAACCTCTAAATGTTAGCTTTTTTACCTGTAAAATCTGGATAACATTTATTTTGGTTCCTCGATGGTACATGTAAGGAGTAAAAGAGCACATGTAAAGCACGGAGCACATGGGAAGCACTCAACCGATGTCAGCTAATGGCACTGTTCTTATTAGGTGACACCTTTCTATATCCTTCTGTTAGCAGGGTAGCGCCTACTAGGTCAAGAAATAGTACTGGCCCTGGAACTGAATCCTGGACTAGGAGGTCGTACTCCCCGGGTCCAAAGTGAGAAAGAGTAATGGCCTCAAAGGATACACACGGGAGTAAAGAAAACCAGGCCGGAAGAAGAAGGAGTGAGTCAGAGCCTGTGGGTAAGGTGTCTGTGTGAGCCAATCTGTGCGAACCAATCTGTGCACCTGGCTTTCAGGGCCAGAAGTCCCCTGGCCCTTTCCCTATCAGATACAGGAGGAACAAGGTTGAAAGGAATTCCTGAAGCGGGATAATAGGCACTCTAGGACCTTCCCAGGAAGCCTGGCTATACTTTTCCATCCTGCCAAACCTTCGCTGCTCCATTTGTATCCATGAGGCATTTGGCCAAGAGTAATCCATGTCTGCTGGGGTGAAGGAGCCGTTAAGGAACAAGAAGAGAAACAGAGACAGTGTATCTATCTGAGACCTCAGTGTAGGGCCAGCAGGCACTCCAGTCTGCTTTCTCGGTGATTGTCTTACTCCTCTGGAGCCCATCGGTATGACAGTCAACAAATACTGAGTGCCCGCTATGTGTCAGATATTTAATGGTCACTGGCACCCTTGCCTCACTGAAGCACACAAAGTTAAAGGGACAGATAAGAGAGACGCTTTATTTTTAAGTTTCATTTAGTGAGTTAGAATTCACATGGCACTGCCTATTAATTCTGTAGCATCTGCAGATACAAGATGCCAACAGGGGACAAATGGTTTAAGGAATAATTTCCTATCTTTGTACCTTGTTTCAAGTTCTTATAGTTAACACTGTTATTAAATGCCAACTGTCTCTTCATACACACCCGCATCTAGTCTCTCAACTTCCTATAAGGTAGAAAGAAGGCAGGTTTTTAATCCTCATTTTTAGATGAAAAGTGAGGCCAAAGAGGTTAAGAGACTTGCCTAAAGTTAACAAACAAAAATGCCAGAAACAGCAGCCAGGCTCTGTGACCTCCAGTCCCATGTTTTTAAACCAACATCTGTCCCTGGCATGACCACCGACTTCGTTGTCTGTAAGAATCCTCAGCGCACTCTATTGTTGAGGAAGAGTAAAGTATTTAAAAATGCTAACCGAAGCAGGCATTCTTTCAGCTTCCCCCAAAGCTTGAACAATTAAAACAGCAATGTATCACTCACTGCTGCAAAAATTAAATCCCCAAAACTGGTCAGGACAAATGACATCTCAGAACATACTGACACATATTTCTTATTAACAATGTGGCAGTTATGTTGAGAAAGAAACACGCGTGACCTTTGCTGACGCCACTCCATCTTCCTGATGCAGCGACTATGCGCGCAGAGCTGTGAACGCACGGCTGCTGCACTGTTTACGCCTGTGAACTGCCGGGGAGAGCCTGAACAGCCAGCGATTGGTCCGCGACCTCAGCGCACGTCTGCATAATGAAATCTGCAGTCACCCCAAGTCTTGCTGATTAGCTTTTAAATTAAGGACTAAGTTACATCTAAAAAAATGTATAAACATTAAAGATACAGATTGATGAATTTTTATGTATTTATATCTACACCAGAGAAACCACAATATCATGATATAGAATGTTGATATGTATCAAGTGACAGAACAACATTTAGTATACTTTGTGTGATAAACCGGATCATATGATCCCATTCACTTGTTATAAAGCCATACATGTGCTTATGTGAGTGTACGTAGTCTTCCAGAGTTGTTTTGTTTGTGAGAATGTGAAGAAAGAAGAGACTAGAAACATAACTAAATATTACCTCATTATTTCTGGGTATTGGGCTGTTAAGTCACTTTATCAAAAAGTGACTTATAAGTAAATCATAAACATGACTCAAAAGTAAATTTTAAACATGATTTACTTTTATAATTGAAAAATCCAAATATAATAATTCTTTTTTTAAATTTAAGGTTATTTATTTGTTTTTAGAGAGGGGAAAGGAAGGGAGAAAGAGAGGGAGAGAAACATCACTGTGCAAGAGAAACATCGACCAGTCGCCTCTTGCACGTCCCCAGCTGGGGACCTGGTCTGCAACCCAGGCATGTGCCCTGACCAGGAATCAAACTGGCAATGTTTCAGTCTGCAGGAGGATGCTCAACCCACTGAGCTACACCAGCCAGGGCCAAATACAATTATTATTAACAAAATAATAACTAGGCAATGTTCTCATGTAAAACTAATAAAGTTGTAGAGAGCACTGAGATACACGTATATATCATGATTGAGGCTGGACATTTTCTTCCTCTATTCATACTCGAATTTGTATGCATTTATTCTGAGACATTGAGAAGAAGGGTAAATTCTTAAGAAATTAAAATAAAAGAGAGCTTGTGGGTGGCTCACCACAGACAGGGAGGGCTTCTGCACCACAGGGCAAAACTACGGAAAGAAAAGGAGGCTTTGTTGGTCAGCCACTAAAGGAAAAAACAAAACAGAACAGGGAGGAGGACGTCCATGTGTTTAATGTGGGCATCACGAAGCAGCTGATCAGAAAAGTAGGTCAGCCGCCTGCGTCCGCAAGCCTAGGGAGGGTCGATTTTGGAAATTATTCACTAGTTCATTTGTTTACCAAGGATCCCCTTTAGGACTCAGGGCAAGGCACACAGGGATGAATCAGATGTGGCTCCTGCCTGCAAGGAACTGCTGTTCTAGTAGTTAAGAGACACGCACAAATACTTAGGAGAGAGTCTAAGTACTGTGAGTGGGGGAAGGTTCAATTACCTGCTTAGTTTCAAAGTTAACGAAACAGTACCCTCTAGGCTGTCCCTCCAAAGCACCTGACTTGTGGAAGAGGAAGTCAAACTGCTTTACTGTGCCAAACTTCTGGAGGAGCTTCAGGAGGTGGTATCTGTGGAGAAAGGACAGCCCATGAGTGCGCTCTGGGAGTTTGTTGCCCAATGAGCCTGAAGCGTGAGATAAAAGCAGCGGACGTTTACCCCAGGGAGAAAATCTCCCGCCCCCACCGCCCTCCTCCGCACTGCTGTGTTAGCTTGTTTGGCAAACAGAGCTGTTTGCCTCTATTTGGAAAGGGAACTGGAATTGTCACGGCTGTGTGTCTGTCCAGCGCAAAAAACCAAATAGAAACCACACCTAACAAACAGCTGTCTGGCCCACAAGCACCATTTGTTTTTCTTTTGGAGAAAAGCTCAAAAATAGTGTCGATTTATTTATTTTTAATTTCTTGGCAATGAAATAGTATTTGTGAATAACTACAACTCCATCAGAAACAAACAACCACACTTCAAAAGCGAAAGCGTACCGTATCTCAAAACTAAAGTAAAAAATACATACACATTCACACAAACAAAATAGCCCTGAAAGACTTCCCTATTAGATTTTACAGTCATTAGACCCAAATTGCACTTGTGAGAAACTCTGCCCAAAACCAAGTCACAGCTAGTGGCACTTCCATTATTAAATGCTTGAGAGTTCCAATTCCTCATGTGACTGAGCATCAGGACAGTGTGGAGTCACAGTGGGACCGCGGCTGGTTTCACCCAGGGGAGGGGACCCTGGCCAGTTCCATAAACCATCTGGCTGTGGGTGACTAACCTGCCTCAGCTGCTGAGCCGTTTGTAGTTTGGAGTATGGTCGAATAAAGAATATAAATGGCCAAGGAAGAAATTTATTGCAAGCTCTTGCTTGCCACTCTGCCCTCGTCCCCTTCTTGGATTCCTTTCTCTAAAACTTACTTGGTTTCCACAGAGCTTTTAAGTTATTCACACAGACACAGACTAGCAGGTTGCTGTGGTCAATCTCAATTCCGACTTCCTGTCATCTGATGTAAGGGTGAGACAAACCAACAGCTCTCCCATTTCCTTTTCCTTTGGCCTTCCTCCTGGCTTCCTCCGCACTATTCAAACGGAGTCAAGGCTTTCTCTAAACAATGCTGTCCCTGTGATACTAAAAAGGTATCAGGCCACATGCTAAATCTGTTATTACTGGGAATTCTAACCCACAGGGAGTCAGTAAAACTGTCCTCACAGCCACATTTATATTCACATTGTTTTCTAGGAGAAACGCATCAAGATTTTATTCTTGACTAAGAATCTCCTTTGGGAGGCAGAAAGGTATGAAATGGATCGTATGCTATGCTGAATTTGACACTAACGCACGCTGGCAAGCAGGCCCATTATCCTGGATCAGATGCCTGACACAGTGGAGCAAGGAAGACACTATACAGGTCTTTTACTGGGACAGGATGCAAGGATCCCAAGGCATATTGTGGATATTCATCTGGTCTTCAGACCTATTTTGAAAGAAAAAACAACCCTCTGGTTTCCAAATTCCCAACTCCCACCAGGAGACCTCAACTGCAAGTGAGAATGTAGGAGTTAATTCATCAGGGGAAAGGGAGACACCTCAAGTGCAAATTTCTGGTTTTACTTGATTTTTTGAACAGCAAGGGTAAGTCTCTGAAATACAGACAGATGGGCTAGAAGAGTCTCCCCCACCACCTTTAATTCACAGCTGCATTTCACTTACTACCCCCATTCAAACCTTACCACTGCGCCAGTTGCCATGAATGGCAGGTCAACCTTGTTAAAAAAAAAAATCTAAAGGGCTACTGTGGGCTGGTCATCTTTTCATTAGCTCTATTCTGCTTAATAGCAGGAAGGTAAGGAGATCGGCATTTCCTAGGAAATGAATTTTAATTTACTCAGGAAAAAAAATGCCGACAGATTATTCTTTGAAAAGCTAACATTCATGTTTTGCCCGAGAACTGTGACCTTAAGATTCCAGGAACATCTGCTTAGGTCTGTGTCTTTCAACTTCTCCAGGATTTCTTTTCTTGTTTGATAATTCCTTGAAATTATCGGAACACCGAAACAAAAGGAATGAAATGTTTACTATTTTGCTTCCTGGAGATGGGGACTGCAAGCGCTGATAGTGAAAAGAGCCTGAAGACTCTTGCTTTCACATCTGCAAGCACTTTCATCTGCTGCTGAAGTGCGGGAGAGCTAGCTGCTCCTCAGGGCCTGCTGCGCTTCAGGAAGCATGGGCCCTGCAGCACCGGGAGCTGGAGAATGGCTGCACCAGCAACTGAAACCAGTGTTTTCTGTAATGGGTCTTTAAAATGGCCTTCTTTTTAAAAAGAAATTGGTTAATTTATTTTTCTTGTCGACACTATTACAGATGCCCCTATTTCCTGCCTCCCCTTCCCTCTGGTCATTGCCACACTGCTGTCTGTGTCTGTGGGTCATGCATCTATGTTCTTTGGCTCATCCCTTCACCTTTTTTCATCTAGTTCCCCCCTTCCTCCTCCTCAGATAAGTAATTAACCTATACAAGTGTTTAAACAACTATGTGTCAAAATTGTATCAGGCACTTAGACTATCCAGATGAACACCACCAGGTCCCTGCCTTCAAGGGCCCCGCATTCTGGCTGGAAGAGCTATGTAATTGAACAGTTACAAAACAGTGGCAAGCTTGCACACAAAGGTATACAGGTAAGCATAAAGAGGAAGAGGACCAATTGTGCCAGGAAGGTGGTGGTGTGTGAATGCCAAGTGCACAGGCATAAGGTGAAAAGGAATAGAATGACTGAAGAGTGTTAGCAAGACATGAGGCTGCAAGACAGGCTAGGGACAGGTTGTGACAAGGGGTGTGCCTAGGGAGGGAATCTGACTTTGATGTTGCAGGCAATGGGAAACCAAAGAAATGACATTTAAGATGACTTTTAGTGCACACTTTGTTTCAAAGAAATTTTTCTAAACTTACAGAAATTGTTACATGGTGGGACTTTATGTTCTATGCTTTGTATGCAACAGATGGGTCTTACTGTGTTTCAGATTTAAGCAAGCAAACAGTAAAGGCTGCTTCATGCAAACCAAGTCATGAAAAGCAGCAAGGGAAACAGGAAGGGATGGGCTGACAGGGAAAGAGGGGTTTCTTCAGGAGTACACACTCTGCCCTGACACGTTAATGCATTTACTCTTCCTTGCATTCCAGTTTATCCGTGAAAGTCTGCATCAGGACATTTCCCCTGGGTGACTCTCAACTGCTTTCAAGTTTACTTACTATGCCCCAAACTGCCTTCCTCCCCTCTAGCTACCCCAGTGGTCAGTGTGGACAAGATTCTTTTACATTTCTCAGGCAAGAAACATCTTAACTCTCCAATCCTCTTCAATCACTTTTTCTTTATCTCTGACTCACCACTGGTCTCCAAGTTCACTGTCACTATCTAGGTCATATAATGGCAGATCTGTAACTAGTCTTCATCTTCAGTCTTTGCCCTTCCAATTAATCCTCCTTACTAATGTTGATACCATTCTAAAAAACCACTTTATATCACTTTCCTACTAAATACCCACAGTGAGTCTCTTATACATGAAATTCACACTTGAATGAATTTTATTTTTTTCCAAAGATTTTATTTATTTATTTTTAGAGAATGGGGAAGGGAGGGAGAAAGGGAGAAACATCAATGTGTGGTTGCCTCTTGCACACCCCCTACCGGGGACCCGGCCTGCAACCCAGACATGTACCCTGACTGGGAATTGAACCAGGATCCTTTGGTTCACAGGCCCACGCTCAATCCACTGAGCTACGCAAGCCAGGGCTTGAATGAATTATAAAGGCTGTCTTAAACTGATAGTATCCAACTATTTTCATTACCATTTGTGTTCAACCTCTCCTTTAGTCAAAAAGGTCTTTCTGATATTCTGCTCACGCAACAATCTTTCATATTACTACCTTTATTTATGATTCGCCATCCATTTAGAATGATCCTTCTTTTAGAATTCCTCCTGGCTTTATTCTGGCTCATGTTTCTCCTTGTGTGTAACAGTATCATTATTAGTTTGGCTTTCCACATAGCACATTTAATATCAGAAAAAGAAAGCAGTATTCACTCTTTTAGAGGAAACTGCAGTGTGGGAATAGACAATATCTAAGGACATGAGCTTTTCGGCTTTTCTAATGAAGGCACTAGTAATGATATTTAGAGGTGTTGCTTTAACTTTACAGTTAGACTGGGTCTCGTAATTTTTTTTCCATCACAGCATTGTTTGCAGAGGTGGGAATCAGAGCTACCTAGATGTCCAACTGACGTTCGCTGCTGCCCTTTCGTCAGACTGTTAGGTGGGTCTGGTTGATGACTTTCTTGTGAGGTGAACAAGGTCTTGTAATTTAAAAGAAATCCTTATGTTTAAGCATTTAGAATAGGATGCTTTAGGTTATAACTATTCAATTATGTGGGCTATCATAATTATCATCTATTTGTGCAAAGAGCACTGTATTAGGCAGTGGAAAACTGAGTCAACTCACAACTGTTCCTATAGAAGAAGGAAAATGTCTGTTCCACTTGCTTTACAAGGTTGTTGAAGCTTAAATAAGAGGAACTAATACAATATTAGAGCTAGAAAAAACATTTGGATCATTTAGTTTAATATTTTCTTCATGAGTAAGAAATATGAAGTATAATGTAGTTGAGAGGAATCAGTATTCAGCAGAAAGAGCATGGGTTTGGAATGTGCTACCTCCCTAAATAAGAATATGTCATCATTCCCCTAAATCCAAATCCCTGAGATCTAGTCAGTCATTTCGACATTCCCGGCCTCTAGCGTGGCCCTCAAATGGGCAGCACTGCAACCGCCAAGTGAACACAGATAAACGAGAGGCAGGGCATTAGAGCTCCGGACTGCAACTCTAACGCACATGCTGGGGAGAGGAGATGGACGGATATCCTACTGTAACTTGAGCACGACTCGGATTCATGATTAATAAGCACGCGCACACAAGATTACTACAAAAAATTGAGTGGGAAAGTTTTTAACTGTTGCTGTTTTACACACTCCTGTAACCATTCATGACAGTAAAAACACACTATAATTTGTCTTCTAACAAGAGGTAAGAAAGCATTTCTATAAGGGGGGTATTCAAATCAGTTTACAAAAGAGATCAGGGAGAAGGGTGGCAAAGCATATACACAGGCAGAGGGAAGAGAGGTAAGAAGGGTTTTGTTGAATGGGAAACAGCAGGAACTAGTACCAATTTGTTGGTGGGGTGTCAGTTTAAGAAAACTGGAGGGTGCTCTGCAAACCTCTGTCAAGAGTCATAAGAAGTTTAGAGATCTGGATTCAAATTATACTCTCTGAGACTGGAGTATAAGCCAGGTACCACAAGATCACATAAGTTTAATCATATAATCCCTTCAATGTTTGTGAATGACTGCATTTTAATAATTAGTCTAGGCTATTACCTACCTTGAGAGGAACAGGATCTAGAACTTTATGTGGTTCAAAAACTTGGAAGGAAATCACATATTTCTCTAAGACCTACCATACTAAAATGTTAGCTTTCATTGCTATAATTAAGTAAATTAAATGAGGTAATACTAAGCATTTCATGCTAATCATAAGCTATGATTGGTAGTTATGTCTTTAAAAGAGATTTATTACTATTTAATATATCTAATAGAAAAAAATGTTTTAAAATAAGGAATCCACAGAGGAAAAAGAGTAAAAATGATCTCTAGTCATATGGGTGGGTAGCCCCAGTAAGGCCCCAACCTGCAGGTTAGTACTTGTCATCCACCTTTAGCCTGATGTAATAAAAGCAGAGAAACCAGTGGAAAAGTCTTGATTCAATGTTCCTATTAATGCTGTAACTGAAGAAAACATTCATATACCCAGCTTATGACAATAAACTGAGCTGGTGGATGCCCGTGTGAACCTTCCCATCAAGCAACAGGACACAATTAGAACTAGGGTCTCATTACAGGGAGCTGCAGCCAAAACAATGAACACTGTTTCCAGGCTCCAGATTTCCATACAGACGAGCAGAGGTGGGAATGGAAACCACTCGGGAGCATCCCTCTCAGCAAGGGTTTTAGATGGAAAAAGTTTCTCTGGTCAACACATGTTAACAGAGAGGTTGGGCAGATTCACACACTCATCCTCAAAGCCATGAGCCATAAAGAGAACCAACATCGATGCACAGTCTGTATTTTGGGGCCCTCATACCAAGGTCACATAATATGGGGCAACACATCTTAAATACCATCATAACTTCCAGAGGGACCCAGCAATACCTACCTTTAAGTGATTTGAGCTCGGGCAGGTTTAAGGAACTACCCTTTTCTGCCATGATACACTGGTTTACATTGCTTTTCCTGTCTCTTAACTCTACCCCTTTATGTATCACCTCTTATCCCAGACTCTGTAGGTCCCTTACTCCGTTCTCCCCTTCCTTTTAACACTATTACAAAGGAGAAACTTGTAGGACTGATGATATCCTCCACACATACGTTAAGCATTGTCCCCATCAGCTCCATCCATTCATCCTTACTGCCCTGCCACTAACCACCACTCTGCCCCTACTGAACAACTGAGGGAGGGAAAAACCTCTCCATTCTCTTTGCTAAGAAATGCCTTTCCACTCTAACATCTGCAATGGAAAGCGTGGGCAGCCGAAACAATTCAAATAGCTTTGTGACCGTGGTGGGCAAGGCATTTCCACTTCTGGGGCCTCCGTCTCCTTTACTGTGGGTTAAGAGAGCTGGACGTATCAGAGGTTTCCACGCGGCTGCATGGAGTCCGACCAGGGACTGCTAAAGAAAGGGCAGCAGTTACCAAAAGGCTTTGGGAGCGCCTCTTCTCCCCTTCAGTCAGAGCAGCTGAGCTTTCACTTCACACACAGGTTCTGACTGCTTTGAGACAAGGTTGCTCAGATTTTAAAAGTCTGAAAATTGTTAGCATGGGGCAGTTGGTTTCATGCATTCACTGAATGAATGAAAAGGGACTGTCGTGCTCTCTAAGGTCCCTTTCAGTTCTGACCTCCTGTGGCTGTTTAACATGAGTTAGAGTCAAGTGCTGCCTGTTTGGGAAGGTACTGAGAGTTCTTCCACTTGCACCTTCATTCTGAAAGAATCACACCCAAGGCTCATTCTAGAAAATAATTTCCTGGTCACCGGGTATAAGGATTCAAAGAGCAGAAAACAGGAGAACATCTTTGGCAAATAGAAAGAAGTACGCAGTTTAAAGGCTATTCGAGTCTATGTCTTTGCAGTAGAAGAGCCCAAATGTAACAAAATGTCAAGATAACATGATGACAAGCTAATAACAACATCCCATCACCTTTAAAAACAATTAAAAGATAAGCAAACGGGTTAACCCATATTCTACAACACCTGAAAATTCTTTTGAACATCATTACTGCAAATATAACAATTTATAGGTAACAATCAAGATGACTTTGACTTACTCTGTGATTTTGGGGTCCAGGTTGCCAATCCATAACCGGTGCCCTTCCTGCAGGGAACCCTCTGACAGGATGGATGCGTTCTCCAGGGGAAGAGTTTTGGTTTCTGCTTCCATCAATCTCTATAAAATACTACAGGAAATGTGAACATTCAGGCAGGAGAAAAGAAACACTGCGTGAATATGAGACTTCAAATTCAGTTCAACAAACATTTGTTCAAGGAGGGCATGTCCTGGGCAGTCCTTCAAAGGCCTCAGTTCTTCCACAACCAGGGCCCCAGCACCAAGTCCCTTGGGACAGCTCCTCCGGCAGCCAGAAAGCAAAAGCTTCCTTTTAAGGTGAAAGGGGCGTGGTTCTGCGTGTAGAAACTAAAGTTTCCCTCTTCCAAAGCCAGAGGCCGACTGGGCAGGAGGCCAAAGCCTCTAAAGCCTCTATGACTACGTGATGCTCCAGTTTAACAACTATCACCCAAAATGAGCTTTGGAAACTCTCAGAAAGAGAGTTTTGATGACATGGAAGGAGATGGCTAGGTAACAGCAGTAGCACTTCCTATCTCCATGGAAGAGGCAATACAGGAAATTTAAGGCCATAGATTTTAGAGTTAGAACTGAGTTTGAAAGCAGGTTGTCTTTAGAGGCCTAAACATTCTGGGCCTCTGTTTCCTCATTGATAGAAATGGAGATAACAATTCTTATTTTACAGAGTCACTGTGAAGATGAATGAAAGTGTGTGAAAAAAATTACTAAACACTGCATCAGACAACAGTAAATAATCAATAAACATTAGCTATTATCATATTTACTATTTTGAGACACAGGGAAGAAGACTCCCTCCTTAGTTATTCCATTTCTACCATTCACTAGCTCTGTAACCTTGGGCAAATTACTTAAGCACTCCATGTCTCAGTTTCCCATTCTGTAAAGTGGGAATAATAATTCATTAGAGTTGTGCAGATTCACTGAGTTAATACACCTAGAACACCTAAGAAGCATTCAATTAGCATTAGCTTAAATTACCACTAGTTTTAGTTCTTGAAATGTCTCACCTCACAGACAAAAAAGGAAGATGAAGATTACGATGGAGACAGTAGAGGAAAGAGCGAAAACCTGGTGTCCAAAGACCAGGTTTCAAATGCCAGCTTTTGGCATTTCCACTGGAAGTCACTTCTCTCTAAGCTTCACCTTCCTCGTTTCTACATAATAAACCTTGCCCTGCTTATAACTTACGGTTGCTGAGAGGACCAAAAATGAGACACCAGCCATAAAATAAAGCATTAATAATGTGGTGGAAAAAGAAAAGATAAGAAGGCTGGGAAGATGGCAGGCTGCGCCAGACTTCAGAACTCCCTGCAAGAGAAAACACGTGTCCCGTGTAACCAGACGTGCCTCAGAAGTCAGTGAGCAGGAACTGTCTCCATAACAACAGCTGACAGACATGAACACTGACATCGACTGTCATCATCCTGGCACAGCCTACAAAGTCGCACACAGCAGCCCCAAGGTAGCTGTTTCTTGACGGTGTTCATCCATCCCCACGCAAGGGTACTTCCTTCACCACTCCCATGTTCAATCTGCCCTGCAATGTGTGACAAGGAGCCACCAACTGCTGAACCCTGGGCTTTGTGCTGACAATAGAGAAACGAATAAGCCATAGCTCTTGTTCCTACTTCCTGAGAGAAAAGTGAAATACACATAAACAAAACCCCAGGGGTGGAAACAGGGGAGGAGAAACATTTTGTCTTCTCTCTGCTTTCCATTCCTCCTCCAGAATTTCTTACACATCCTTCATTAAAAAAAATTTACTGAGGTTCTATTTTCTAAGTATTGTCTAGGTACCGAGGACAGAGCAGCGGACAAGCAAGGCCTCTGCCCGTAGGGTGCTTATATTTGCAGGAGGGGCAGGACAAAACAAAAGCAAAACAAACAACATGTAATTGGTGAGAAGTGCTGCAAACACAGTTAAGCAAGGTGATCCCACGTGGAGACTGGGGCTGGACTACTTTAGAGCTAGTGGAGAGGAAAGGCCTCTGCAGGTCATGACATTTGAGACAAGACTCGAATGTTAGGTCCTTCTAATTTTCTCAGGTCTAAAAACAGCAATGACACCAACAGCTACTTAGTATCACAGCAGGGTACCATTTTTAGCTGAAGAGCACAGGCAACAGGCCCAAAAGATTTGCATTCAAATTCTAGTTTTTGCACTCAGTTAACTGTGTAACTTTGGTAAGTCAGCATCTCCTCCTCTAAGCATCCTCTCCTCAGAAAAGCTTTCCCTAACAGAGTGAGCTGCTCGTCGGTCTCCAACACAGCCACCTTTTTCTTTCCATACGATACTAGTTCATTCACTGTTATTTACTATTTTATCTTGTTTCCCCTCACTATTTTCCTATTTTGTTTCCCTATTCTGATCATGGTTCTCGTCCTAGCAAAGCACACAGTAGGTACTCAATATCTACTAAAAGATTGATGAAGCGAGCCACTTCTCTACCAGGAGCCTCGGTTTCTTCTTTCTAGAACGGCACAATTATCCCTATCTCATGGGTCTTTAGGAGGCTTAGATAAGACACTATCTGTGACCACTCAGCACAGAGCTTTTGGAAGAATGGTATATTGTAATGAGAAATCAAGATGGCATGAGGCTCTCCAAATCCTGAGTCTGCACGGGCGACAACCCCCTAAAACTGTTAACAGAATTGGCAAAAACGCGTTTTCATCTCTCCTCCCAGATGAACTGCAACAATCCTGGAAGCCAGGAGTAGTCACATGGGGAAAAATGAAGTGCAGACAAGCAACGGCACTTTTTCCTAAAAGCTAACTGGAACGCCGAGGTCAAGCCTGGAACTCCGGCTTCCCGATCCTGGCCGCGAATTTCTGGATGCGGTGGGTCACTACGCGGATTGTTATTTCCGGGCCAGCGGCGGGACAATCCGGGGCGGGGCCTGAGAAGCGTCTTCTAAGGCAGCCTACTCCAGGAGGCCCTCCCGGAGCGACGGTGCGGTGCAGGGGCACGGACTCACCTTTCGGCCTCGGCGTCTTCCCCTCGGCTCATGCCCCCCCAAACAAGTTCCGACCCCACGGTAGACCAAGCTCAAATCGCGTCCGCCTCAACCGTCTGTGTAGCCAGGCCGCGGGTGACGCACTACGCCTGCGCCGCCGCTCCGCCCCGCCCCGTGACGTCATGACGTCAGCGCCGCCGCAGCCGTCGCGTTGCTCACAAGAGTGTTTTCCCAATATCGTAAGTGATAGCTGGTGAGTGGCCTCGGCGCGACATCGACGCGCACGTGGGGTCCCGGTGCCAGAGACTTCTAATCAAGGATTTCTTAGGGATCTTAGGGGGCTTGATCATGGTCCCCTGACACTTTCCATTCGAGTCCCGTTTGACCTTTAAGGCTGGGAACGGGACCTGTCGCACCGGAGCACGTCTCACCGGTTGGGGGCGGAACATGTCTCATCAGCTAGGAACTTGGAGGATTTTGGGTCTGCGTGTGTGTGGGGGTAGGGGGGGCGCGGGGGGATTGCTTACTAAACTGTAGCCTCTACTTAATAGCCCACCACTATGGGTGTTGATATTACTACTCCCGTGATACAGAAACGGAAGTTGAGAGATAATTTTACCAGGATCACGTGGCTAGTAATTAATGGAGCTTAAATTCCAAAGCCTCAACTTTTAACCATTATTCTGTGCTGTCCAGTGGCGAAACAGTTGTCATCTCAGTAGCCCTTCTCTGGTTACGAAGTGCTTCTGCAGCCATTATCTGATTTGATTGATCTGTAACCCGGACAAATGGTATTGCCATCCCCCTTTTACAGATCAGATTGAGATCCAGAGAGCTCGACCTGTCTAAGGTCACATACCTAGTAAGTACTGGAACCAAGACCCTTTTCCATGTCTTCTCTGAGTTTGGTGCCCTTTCCTTTTGCAGCATTCTGTTGCATTTCTCAGAATCTTGGAAAGTTATAATTGGAAAGAATGAAAACCTGGCTCGACCCTTTATTTTACAGTTGAGGAAACAAAATGTTGGTAGGAGAAGCAACTTGATACAATTCACAAATCGGTAGTACAGTCGCCACAAAGGCATTTTGGATTCAAGGTGGTTATGAATCTAAAGAAGATGGTTGGCAGGGAATGACAAGATAGGAACGTTGGAATCCAGACTTCCTATCTCTTCCACCTTTACAGGGTCTCATCCCTCCTTTGGCTGTGCCAGGGATATGATATAGTCAGATACTGTAACTTCCCATGGCCCTGAATTTAGAGAAAAACATGTCCTACCATCTCTAAGTGAAAATTGGGCAAACCAAAAGATAATTGAAGCAGTGGTGGGAAGTAAAGCTCAGGACTGAACTGAGGCTTAGATTTCAGTTCCGGTGCCAGCTTGTGACCTTGGTCAAGGACTTAATTTCTCTAGACTTTTCTTCATGTGTCCATCTCATTTACTCAGGAACTGTGCTAGGCACTGGGGCTACAGCAGTGAGCAAGACAAACCATAGGTCAGCCCTTGTAGTGCTTTAGTCTCATGGAGGGAATTAGACAGGGATCAGATAACTACACACATATTGAATGATATTGCTAAAATAAGTGCTTTAACAATAAAAAATACATAGGGGTTCTGAACGTGGGCTGCAGGACATTTGACCTAGTTGGGCTTGTGGAGGTGGCCCAGAAAGACAGTCCGCTGAGGAAGTGATGCTTAAGCTGAGATCTGAAAGAAAAATGGGAGGTAGTTCATTAAAGAGGTGGGGGAAAATTATTTCAAACAGATTCAGCAGTGTGTTTGAAGACCCTGAAGCAGGAGGAGTATTCAAGGAAAGATCACTTTGCTTATTTGTAAAATGTCAGTGATGGCCACACCTCTGGATATTGTAGGATAATTCCTACAATATAAGATGTAAGAAATGTCCAAACCTGTAGAGAATTTAAGAATCTATTTGAGCCAAAACTGACAACAATTGCCGGGAAGCAAGATTTCAAATGCACCAGTGAATGGCAGTTTGCAGTTTCTTTATACACTTGGGATTAAGGAGGGAACAGACATAAGATTATATTAGGGTGGGAGAAAGCAAGGCAGGGATTGGATGACAGTTATATGTAAAAGATTATGTACTCTCTTGAGAGTGGTTACTTGGAAGAAACAGCAGTTCAGAGGTGTGTTAACCTAGGTGCACAGAAGCAATGGACAGGGTTTGTTAAGGCAAAGATGAACCTTTTGCTGAAAAAGTTACGCTGCCTTCCCGGGGTGTGACTGCGTACCATGGCTTGCTCGGTTAGGAATTTATGGTTAGGTCACCCTGTGAGGTGACTCTACGTAGAACCCCTTTTTTCATCCACTGTGTGAAAGTATTTTATGTACAGCAAGGGTGTGTGTGTGCGCGCATACCCATATTTATAAAAACATGTATGTTCTAAGCTAATATACAGCTGGATTGGGAAGGGTTGCTAGGGCAGTGGATAAACCAAGACTGTGTTCCTCACCTAGTTCTTTCCTAGGTGAGAAATTAAAATGCACCTTCTATGAAAAATAGGAAAAATCAAGTTCTAAGAACCTCAGCTTTGGAAAAAGAATTTGTGTTTGAAGTGGTTTTATAAAATAACAGTTTGAATAATAATGCCAATAATTGTACTGCTTTATGTACACAGTATAGTGTAGTGGTTAAGAGCACAAACTCTGGAGCTAGATTGTCTGAAAGAAAATCTTGGGCAAATTATCTGTGCCTCTGTCTCTTCATCCATAAAATGGGTATAATTACAGTACTTGCCTCAAGAGGTTATCACAAGGTTCAGATGACTTAATGTATGCAGTACAGCACTTAGAATTTTTTTCTGGCCATAGTTATCACTATATAAGTTAGTTATTGTTTCATTATTATTGTTACAATTATCTTTTTAAAGGCTTATCAATATCACCATGACAAAGATGCAGCGGAAACTCACTCAATAAGGTTAGATGATCTACCCAAGGTCGCACAGCTAGTAAGCAGGGGAACTGAGATTCCGGTTCAAGGCTGCAGCCCAAAGCCCAGATGCTTCCTGCCATGGCTTTTTCTGTGAAGAGGTTAATTTTGTTGGATGATACTTGGGCTCCCGTAACAGTTCCTTTCCTCAGCTTCATCTGTGCTGAATTGAGTGTTAATATGCATGTCCTTAAGGTAAAAAGGGTCCAAGGGACTGCCTTTATTGAACTTCCACGTTGAAATTTCCTGACTTCTGTGCAATTAAAATGTATGCCTTAAGCATTTCAGCAATGCAGTTTATTTATAGAGTTGGCTTTCCGGTTCACGTGTACTGGGTCTGCTTTTGGGTGCTGCGTTTTCTGTCAAAGGTTGTTTATTTCTAACCCATTTTGATTTCCTGTTGCTTTCTGGATCGGTATTATGACCTGCAACAGGAACACCAGGAAACCTGTCTTAAATGGAGCAGCCAGATTGAGACCCTGTACATGAAAACAACAAAAAGCACACATTATGCAGCCATATTTGGATGCAAGTGTGGGTTCGGCATTGGCTATATTAGGTGAAAACCTAGATATGGAAACCTCACTTGGAGCCAAACTTTTGTGAACAGTTTTACTGAAATAGGGCAGAGCTGTTAGCACCATGTCCTTGGACGGTGGCGGTCTCTTTGAGCCTCAGTTTCTACATCTGTAAAATGGGGATTATTATACTTTCTTTGTAGCATTTTTAACAGGGTTGAATGAAATATGGATAAAGTAAGCAGCCCAGGCCCAACCTGAATTAATAGCAGCTATTGATAATTAAAGAAGAGGAAAAACTATTCCTTTATTTTTTCTTTTATCCAGATCTGTTTTTACTGACTTCCTACACTGATCGCTGACATCAAGCATTCCGTGTTGTTTAACATTCCATCAGGATCTCTGGCTGGTGTGGCTCAGTGGATTGAGCGCAGGCCTGTCAACCAAGGGGTTGCCGGTTCGATTCCCAGTCAGGGCACATCCCTGGCTTGTAGGCTAGGTTCCTGGTAGGGGTGTGTGAGAGGCAACCACACATTGATGTTTTTCTCCCTCTCTTCCTCCTTCCCTTCTCTCTCTAAAAATAAATAAATAAAAATACAAGAATAAAAATTCTATCAGGAGAAATTATTTTTCTTTGTGCTATTCGTTTACTTTTTTTTTCAATAATGATAAGGACAGCTTTTATTAAGCAAGTGTTATGTTCCTGGCACTGTGCTAGGTGTTTTACATATACTCATCATCTCATTTTAAGATCAGGATATTTTTCTCATTTTGCAGATGAGGAAAGCGATATCCAGAAAGATGGAGTAAATTGCCCAAAGTTAAAATTTACCTGCAGATCTGACTGATTCTGGGCTACCTGCACATCAGTAATGACATGCAAGTTTTCTTTTTTGTGTCCCACCCTGTCATGGAAGTCTTTGAAAGGGAAAGTGTCAAAGCTATTAACAGAGAATCCCTGTGGGGGACTCTGGTTATCTGCTAACCACTGGGCCAACTGTTTCATCCATGTAAACTCATTTGTTCTTCCCAACCCTAAGAAATACCTATAATTATCTCCAGTTGACAGTTGATCAGGGACATTTCATCAGTGATGGAGTTGGCACTGGGTTCTCAGTCTTCCTGGCTGCAAGGTCCATTGCACTGCATCAAAATTTAGGCTGGGGTTTTCTTTTGTTGCTGTTTTAATGAGGTATGAGACTGATTTTCCAAAATAGTAACATCCAGGTATTTGAGGCTAACTAGTCGTAATTTTTAGCTGAGTGGTAGTCAGATTCTTGGCAGAAGCACTTGTAGGTTTGCTAGGACTGTGTTCTATCCCAGAGGGGGCTGCAGGCTCTAGCATCTTTCCAGAGTCAGAGACCTCGGAAACATAATGTGTAACTTGTGTTAACTCAGAGAAGGGTGGCATTTTCCAGAGCTTTAGTTCTATAATATGGAAGACCTCAAACCTCAACCATGCTTCAGACTCACATTAAAGTAAAGTGCATTCTAATTGGTAATCAGTGCATAAGGAACCAAAGAAAATTTTAATTAAATGCTGTTGCGTGAATTTTCCAGTCATTTTATGCCTGTTGAAATGGTTTTCTTACTTCAAGTCCTCTTCCAGTGCCCTGCCCTCCCTTTGCATAGTATAACTTTATCAACATTTTGTGCCTTTTTTCCTACAAGGATTTAATTAGCATCATTAAAGATTTAGGCTGCTGTGCATTTGCTTGACTCTGCGTTCCTTGTTCATTAAGGCAGTGGGTGCAGTAGAAGGAGTGTGGCGATTTGGAGCCCTGCAGACTTGGGCCACTTACTGAACTCCCTGCGATCCTCAGTTTCTTTGTCCTGTAAAATGGGGCTAATCATACTGGGTTGGCCAAAAGGTTTGTTTGGTATTTTCCTAAGGTGGCTCTAGTAGCGCTTAGTTGTCTTTAACTTTGAAACAGTTTTGTTAGATTGTATTGTGACAGCTGTCATATCAGCGTGTATTTTTAAAAAACTTATCAAAATTGGTGAATTTTTATGCAGCCATTTTAATATTGAAAGTGGTAGAAAATAAGTAACATTTTCAGCATACTATGGTTTATTATTTCAAGAAAGGTAAAAATGCAACTGAAATGCAAAAAGGATTTGTGCAGTGTATAGAAGAGGTGCTGTGACTGATTGAACGTGTCAGAAGTGGTTTGTAAAGTTTCATGCTAGAGATTCCTCGCTGGACGATGCTCCACGGTTGGGTAGACCAGTTGAAGTCGATAGTGATCAGATTGAGACATTAATTAAGAACAATCAGTGTTATACCACATGAGAGATAGCCAACCTACTGAAAATACCCATATTAGTAAAGTTATTGGTAAAAATAAAAAATGTGTCTTTTACGAGAAAAACTAAACAGACTTTTTGGCCAACCCAGTATTTTAGGGAGGAGGATCAGAGACAATGTATTTAAATTGTCTAGCACGTAGCTTAGTTTATAGGAGTTGTTTGATAATTGGTATAAATTATTTTCTGAAATTGTAATTGAGTCTGTTTTACTTAGAACTTTTGCCTTACTCTTTTCAGATGTTCATGCAGAGTCTTGAGCCATGGCCTTGGGTTTAAAGTGCTTCCGCCTGGCCCGCCCTGCCCTTTGCAGCTCCCTTGCAGCCTTGACCAGACCCGTTTCAGAAGCTATGCTGAAGACCATGAGCGGAAAACAAAGTGGCTGTGGGCAAGACATGGCCCGTCCAGCTGTACCATCCCGTCATTTTGCTACCAAGAAAGCCAAAGGTAGAGACGTGACCTCCTCACCCCTGTCTTACATTTAACCATTCAATTATCATAGCTGGGAGGACATCATAGATGGACTGAATTTCTCCCCTTGCCACGTGAGGAAATGGTGTCTCAGATGATACGATCGATTAGCTTAAAAGGTCACAGTGACGGAGAACCTAGGGTCTGTTTTCTCATTACCATGCTGCCTCCTAGGTTAACATGGCTAGAAATGCCTATTTCTTTCTTTTAAATTTAGATTTAAAGGTATAAGTGCCAAGCACACCAGAATGTTTCAGGCAGGGATCAACATATTTTCTTCTTATAAGAAGATCTATGTTGGAAGTAAAATTAAAACCAGAAGGTTTTTGGGTAAGGGGTATTAGAGCCGTGGATTTAGATGGATGATCTTAATGGTTTGTGTCATCCAAGAATGAGACTTTGATATACCCCAGATCTCAGCTTAAATGTCGCTTCCTCAGGGAAGCCTTCCCTGACCTCTTAGACTGGGTCAAGTCCCTTGTTACATGCACTTGGCACACTGTTATTTTACCTTTGATGTACTTAGCACAGCACTCATTAATTAGTTAATTCATTGTAGGTTTGGTTATTGTTTGTTATATGTCTTCCATGCTGGACCCAATAGGGTAGGGTCTGTGTTATTCTTGGTTGGCATTTAACAGGACTTGACACATAGTATGTATCAAAACATTTTGTTGGTTAAATGAATGACAGAATATTGTCAAGCAGACCTGCTATTGGCGGAGGCGGGTCAGGGAGTCCGTGCCTAAGGATGGTGCTAGAAGTGTGCTGCCGACCGATTTTCCCGTTGACTTTCCGTTTCATGCTTTCATGCAGACCTTCCCTTTTCGGTTAATAAGAAAATTAACAAGTTGCTGAAAGATTATTAATGCATAGAAGACTTAAATTCTGTTCATGGTGACAATAGTAATAACTTTATTTGTGCGTTGTATTAGATTGTTTAAAAATTCAGCCACATTTAATAATTTAATCCTTACAATTATCCATTGAAGGGATTATGATGATCCAGTGCAGAAGTTCTTGTAATTATCTAGGGAAGCGCAGATCTCACTATTTTGCATGTGAGGAAACTCGAGCTACGAGCTACGAGCTACGTATATACGAGACATCTGCCTGCGGTCGTGGCCAGTTAGGGGCAGGCCTGGAACCCGGGGGCTGCTGATGCCCTCAGCATTTCTCATTGCCTGCAGCACGGGAGCAGCCAGCGCCTTTGCACATTCGATTGGCTACTTCGTTTTTGTCTCTGATTGCCTCTTTAAAAAGTAGATTTGACTTTTTGTTTAGCTTCATTGATTTCTTTTTGTATCAGGAGTCCAACCCTTTGTAGATTGTGTGCATCTCAGGTGTTCACTTAGCTTTTCACTTTACAGCGACCTTCGTATCAGGCTCCTTACCTGTAAATTTTTAACATGAAAACGTGGTTTTAAAAAAATCTAAAATTGAAAAAATTACTTTTATTGTTTCTAGCATCTGTTGCTGCTCTTGGAAAGTATGCTGTCGTGCTAAACTTTGATCCTTTATGGATAATTTGTTTTTTCTTGCTGGTTGTTTCTAAGATCTCTTCATGCTTGGTTTTCTGCATTCACAAGGATCTGAGTGTGAATTTACTTTCATTATCCTCTTTGGATCTTGTGTTTCTGACTCTGAAAATTTACATCTTTCATTGGCTCTGAAAATTCTAAGTTATTAGCCCAGTAAGAGCAGCGAGGCTTTAAGCCTGACAGTGACACAAGAAAACACAAGTTTAAAGAGGTCACTTGCTGCTTACTGGTTGGTTACTTTGCACAAAACATTTAAATGGCTGTGCCTCAGATTTCCTATCTGTGCAGTGGGGACAATAATAATCTCTGTTCTTCCTGCCTCAAAGCTGCTTTGAGTATCTAACAGAAGAAGGTACTTGAACTTGTATTGCAAACAGTAGTATGCTATACAGATAGCACAGGATCTAGCTAACTGTAGATGTCCAATAATCTTTGTTGTGAATGAATTTCAATAAATTTTTGTTGGATATTTAATAAATAAACCAGTGTAGGATAATGTTATTTAAATGTTTTTATTTTTTTTCTCTTTCCCCCACCCTCCATGAAGACATACAAGAATATTTGTGTTACTCACCGAAGTGATCTGTGTGTGTATACATCACAGAATGCATGTGAAAAACTGCCCTGCTGGTTTAGACATAAAGCAGAATTTTTTTTAGCTTCCAATGCTGTTGATTTTCCAAAATGCTGCGTAGGCCAGTGCCACTGCCGCTGGTGGTATGTGACGTTTCCGAACCACCGTTGTCCTGTTTGCCCGCACCAGCTGTCAGACACTTTGCATATCCTTGTCTTAACACTCATTTAAAAATTGATTAATATACTTCCTGTATCTCCAGTCAGCTTTTATGGAGGCGGCCTAAAGAAAAGGTCATGGGTTCAGGATTAGGGAGATCTGGGACCGCACTTCGGTTTTACTCTTTCATGACCTTGTGACATTAGGCAAGTCACTGTACCTTTCTCATCTTCTGTTTATTTTTCTGAAAAATAAGGAATTAATTCACTTAATGGAGTGCCTGCCCTGTGAACAGTGCTCTTTTAGGTATTTGAATTACTTAATTTGTATCTGTGTAGCAGCCTAGCAATATAGATTTTATCCTTGTTTTACAGGTAAGGAACCTGACTCGGAGAAGTCGTGTGGTGCCCGAGGCTGTAAGGCTCGTTTGCAGCAAAGCCAGGACTTCCCCCTGGGGTGCCTCTTCATGAAGCCTGCGCCCTCACTATACCTGGGAAAGTGTTGAGCACATGTCGGGGCTCTCGTAGACACTCAGTAGCTGTGGGCTTTTTTATAGGGCGGTGATAATGTTATGTAACTTTCTAGCATTTGGAATGGTGCTCTGCACATAGTAGGTACTTCTTCACCGATTATTTATTGTCTCTGTTCATTGTCTGCTGTTCTTTTCTTCATTGAATGTTGACTTTGTAGCCAAAGGGAAAGGACTGTCTCAAACCAGAGTGAATCTCAACTCTGCCTTGGTCGAGGACATAATCAGCTTGGAAGAGGTGGAAGAAGAAATGAAGTCTGTGTTGGAAGCACTCAAGGATAATTTCAATAAGACAGTCAACATAAGGACTGCGCCAGGTTAGTGACCGAACCGATATTTTGGAGAAGGGTGCAGTGGAAAGATGAGGGCTTTGGCAGAGCTGCGGTTTAGTCGCGGCTTTGATGCTAACTGGCAACCGTGGGCAGTTACTTACCTTTCTGGTCCTCAGTTTCCCTGTCTGATTCTTCCTTTATAGCTTTGGGGTGGGTATTAAAATATGTGAGGTGATGTATGTAATGGTTCTGGCACGTTACTGGCACGTAGTTGTCATTTATTTAGTGGTTCAGCAAACACTTGTCTACTCTGAACGAGGCACTGTGCTGGTACACGGCGGTGACCGAAGCAGGCACGGGTTTCCTCTCATGGAGTTACACTCTCAAAAATTTGGAGTTTTATTGTGATTGTTATAAACACTATATATGCTTCTAGGTACTTAGCCTCATTGTAACTGACGTCTTCGGTCTGGTTTTTCCAATTTGCCCTATTTGGCCATTCTTATCCCTTACTGGGCACCAACTGGCTGCAAACCTGCCCACCGGAGGCATTTCTGTACCCCTGAGCTTGACCAGGAACATTACGTGTGGGTTAATAACTTCCTGAAAGTGGCTTTTCTAAGTGGGAAATGTCAGAACTGTCTAGGAGAACTGTTTGCAGATGTGATGGAAGAAGTGGGTTGTCAGCTAATGGTGCAGGCAGGCAGGAAAAATCCAATTGCTATTAAATTGGCCTTTTGGAAATTGTCATCATACTAGAGTCGAGCCTGGGACCCCCTCTGAAGGTATTTGTGGGAGCTTGGGTTCCCACTCACAGCTTGGTTTGGGTAGCTCATGAGGAAACTAGGGGATACTTCAAGAAAACCAAGTGAAAAATATACAGCTCCATTTATAAACACCACAGAAACTTACCGAGTTCAGAGACAAGATCCAGTGTGAAACCAGAAGACCGCTCCGTCATTTGTCAGCCTTCAGACTGGGGCATTTCAGCTTTTGCTGACAGTAGAGCGTGCCATTCAATCTCTCCCAACTGTTTATTTTAAACTTGCTTATTATTTTAGGTATGAAACTGATAAAGTGCTTTGTCTCCCCTGTGCTTTCTGGCCTGTTAACATTCTGTAGCCGAAACCAGAGAGTAGTTTGAGAGGAGCTCAGGGAGAAATGTGATACTTAAAATGAGCCAGCAAGCTCCATTCTTGTTGAACTTAAAAAGATGATGGGCCTGGAAAGAGGTTGGGAGTGTAATTTGTTACAAGTTAACCTCTGAGGAAATGAGGGGCAGGAGGGAGGCCGAGGGAGATTCTCACTGGGGACAGATTGAGGGAAAGGGTTCGGTGCCTTGCGTTGGTACGGGCTGAGCGAATGGGAGCGCCGCACTGCATCCTGGGAAGCCCTTGCTGGGACTTCTGGAGCAGGAGCGTGGGCAAACCAGGAAGGCTGAATTAAGGTCTGGTTTCAAAAGGCCTCCCTTTGGTATTGCCTCTTGGCTTCTTTCTCTTTAGGGCTTTGTTTGTGTAACATTTTATGAAGTTACTTGGGGCCATTTTATGAAGAGACTGGGTGAACCAGGCTGAATGTAGCCAGTCTTTTTTTTTTGGCTAGATTCTTCCATATCATCTTTCATTTCTATCTGAACCAGCAGGCACTTTTCTTCTTACACCTCCATCTGTCTACCCACAGTTTCTGTCTCCAAGGTAGTCGATTGTTTTTAATAGTTGTCTAAGATACGGGTTTATTCATTTGTCTCTTCTTGCCCTCTCTTACCCATCCATACATACGTTCATTTATTCGTCAAAGCATTATTGAGCACTTACTGTATGCTGATTAATAGGTGCTGTAGACAGAGAAAAGACATTCTCCCCACCTTCGCTGAGCCTAGAGCCTAATGTGAAGGGATAGACATGAACCAAACTGTGTAAAATCATAGTAAATCAGAGTGGGGAAGCCCTTAGCTCTGGAGCTAGTCAGACCTGGGTTTGAATTCCAGCTCAATTATTAAGGGCTCGTGCGACCTTGAGCAGGTTGCTCCCTGCGCCTCCGTTTCCTCGTCTGTGAAATGATGGCACTATCTCAGGGTTACTGTGGTGGTGAGAGCAAATGAACTGCAGATGTGTTTAGCGCAGTGCCTTGCTCATAGCAGGTGCTCAGCAAACATCGGTTATTGTCATCAAGGAAATCTGCAGAGGGTGTTTGGAAGCTCACAAGGGGATTGTAATCCAGCCTAGGAGGCCAGGTGAGATTGACAAGATTAGAAGCTATTACAACTGAGTGTTAAAAGTTAGCAGGAGTTATCTGAAGAGACAAGGGCATTCTCAGTAGAGGGAAAAAATATATGCTAAAGGTCTGAGGCCAGAAAGAACACACTATGTTAGAGAAATTGTGAATAGGTTAGTTTGGTTAATGCATAGGAGAAAGTCAAGAAGTGATCGTCACCATCATCATTTATTGGGCATTTACATATGCCAGGACACGGTTATAAGTGCTTTCCATAAGCTCTTTCATTTAACCCTTGTAAACTACCCTGTGAGATAAGTACAATTTTTACGCCCCACATAGAGATCAGGAAACAGACACCCAAAAGGTCGAAGGGGTCTGCCCAGGGTTACACAGTCAGCAGGTAGCCAAGTTGGTATTTGAACTCAGAACATTTGTCTTAGAATCAAGAAAACTTTTACTCCTGTGCCTCTGGGGCTTTTCTGGGTGGAAGCCAGTGGTGCCAACCACCTCCTTTGTGTGATGACGTGGAATCCGGTTGAGTGCCTCTGATCAGGTCGTTGGGCCGCAGCATGGTGCTGCTGTTCAGTGTGCTGGGACAAGTCCCCATTGGGTTAAGAGACCCCTTTCCCCCGACACCTCTTGCCTCTTTGTGTCTCAGAACGAGGCATCCGTGCGTGGTTCTCACTGTTAATGGTAAGATTTTCCCTCTGGTTCTCATTTGAATGAGAAATCAGAGATTTTTAAATAATGCCCCCTTTCTACCTATAATTGTGGCTTTATTCACTTGCTTTATTGGGTTTCTGAACATTTTGACCAGGGTTCTCTAGAACTCAGATATAGATGAAGATCAGATCCAGGATAACAGTTAAGTGTTAATAGTTGGTGTTTGTTTTTTCTAAAGGGAATCTTAAGTACCCAAGTCAAGGTGGGTGGTATGATGAAATGGCTTCAAACCTGCTGCATGTCAGAATCATGCAGTGATCTTTAAAAAAAAAAAAAAACCTACAGGCTCCCAAGCCCCTATAGAGTTGGGATCTCTGAGGTTAGGGCCCAGAAATCTAAATTAAAAACCTCCCTGCTGATTCTGATGCACAGCCAAATTTGAGTTCCACTGGTATGAGGGAAAGAACCTCAATTGAAATTAGTGTTAAGCATACCTGATCTTCAGGGCTTAGTAAGAGGTTCCTTTTTTATGCTTATTTTTTGGTGCTTATATACTTGGTTGTTTATATTATAGCTATAACCCTCATTTTAATCCTATAAGGTAGTTAGTTTTTGACTGAGTTGGAAACCGAGGTATAGAGAAGAGAAGTAAACCAGCCTGAGGTTTCATGGTTAATGAATGGCAAAGTTGCTGGTGGGGCGACTAGCTCTTTCCAGTCGTAGCTATCAAAGTTTTGTGTCTCTGGACCCCCTCAGGCCCAGGCAAATCAGGATGGTTGGCCACCCTGGTTGCTGGTAAGGAATTCCAGCCTAGTTCTGTCAACATGTCAAAGCCCTTTCCATCACATGACACTGCTGTGCCTATGAAAGCCCCTTAAGCCCCGGCTGGTATAGCTCAGTGCATTGAGTGCTGGCCTGTGAACCAAAGGGTCACTGGTTCGATTCCCAGTCAGAACACATGCCTGGGTTGTGGGCCAAGTCCCCAGTGGGGGGGGTGTGTGTGCAAGAGGCAACCACACAGTGGTGTTTTTCTCTCTCTCTCTAAAAATAAAATTTTTTAAATTTTTTTTTAAAGAAAGCCCCTTGAGTAGTCTTGCCACATTGATAAGGGGCCCCTAAATATTAGCTGGATCTGAATTAGATAGGGACTTAGGTGTGGGGCTGCGAAGGTCCTTCTGAATTCTAAGACCCCGTGATTTCGTTTTAGGATCCCTTGATCACATCACTGTGGTAACTGCTGACGGGAACTTCGCTTTAAACCAGATTGGCCAGATATCCATGAAATCGCCACAGTTGATTTTGGTGAACATGGCCAGCTTCCCAGAGGTAAGGTGGCCTTGCTACAAGGGTCCTCATTGATGGTCTCTTTTGGAGTGGAGGAGGCTGGGTCAAGTCAGGAGGAAGTATTCCCTCCAGCATGGGAGGCAGTGAGAGACAAAGCATAATAAAGGGAACTTAGGGATAAGGAAAAGCTCACGCCTGTTTCTAAATTCCTTTTCTGTTAAACTCAAACACTGTAGAAGCCAGGCAAGTAATTTGAATACTGAAACAGGCCCCATCTAAGAAAATAATAGTGGCGATGCAGCGAATGGCAGTTGGCCAGCCGGGGGGGGCTGGGGTAAACTGGGGAGCCTGTGCCCTGTCTGGGCGCAGCCCCTGCCCAGCTCCTGCTGGGCATTGCCACTGTCACCAGATATTAAGATTTTTATATCCAGAAGAATCCCATAATCCAAATTTTCATGTAAGATCCTTGTAAAATATTGATAACTAATTCACTTTTTAAAAAAGATTGTAAGCAAAAAAAAACACATAATGAGCCACCAGTTTGTGACCTCCGCGTTAGTACTTGGAGCTGGTCCTCTGGGAAGTCACGTTCCTTTCAGACTGGACTGGCCCTTGCAGAACACTGCACAGAGCCCAGTGCTTCCAAGGCCGGCAGCTGGGCTGCCTTAGATTATTGCAGCCTTGGGGGCTGTGCCTTTAAGTCTAGGTGAGGAAGACAGTGGGGCTTTTCCTTATTGGTCCAGTGGGAACTAACCTGGATTGGGAGTCTAAAGGACCTGGAACCCGGTCCCATCTCTACTGCTAGTTGGCTGTTTGACCCTACTTCACTCTCTGGGCCTCCATTTCCTCATTCGTTAATAGGAGGTGAAGGAATCTGAAGTCCTTCCCTTTCCCCTTGTCTGTTTCAGTGTGTCAAAGACAGAGACCAAAGGTGAACCTGCTCGATTTGACAAATGGACTAGAGATATGAGTAAGGAAAAGCCCTTGCTATGAACACTTTCAAGTCAGAGGGCTCTTGTAGCTAATGTGCCAGGCACAATCCCCCATTCCATTCTCTGTACTGTAGCCAGAGCAAACTTTTAAAAATATACAATGGATTAGGTCATTCTCATGCTTTACATTTACCAGTGGCTTCAAGTAATCTTTTTTCATTTTTTTATCCTTACCCGAGGACGTGCTTATTGATTTTAGATGCAGGGGAAGGGAGGGAGACAGAGAGAGAGAGAAACATCAGTTTGAGAGAGAAACACCAACTGGTAGCCTCTTACATGAGCTCCAACCAGGGGCTGACCCTGCAACTAGGAGTTGTGCCCCAACTGGGAATTGAACCTGCGACCTTTCAGTTTACTGGATGACACTCCAACCACCTTAGCCACACAAGCCAGCGTCAAGTAAGGAAAAGATTACTGTGGCTTAGAAGGCTGTGTACGATGCGGCCCCTGCCTGTGTGTCCCACTGCCTCTAGCCCTGTGCCACCGTCCGCCTTGCACACCGCTCTGGCCACACTGGTCTCTCAGCTCCTCAAACTCTCCACACCCGTTGCGCCCTTCGGGCTTTGCGTGCATCCTTCCCTTTGCTTGGAACACTCTTGCCTGGCTAATTGCTATCTATCTATTTGTTTGCCACTTATTTTTTATCTTTTGTTTTTATTTATATTTCTGTTGAATTGATTGGGGTGACATCAGTTGGAACACAGCTTACCTGTCACTTTCCCGGGGAAGGCTCCCCTTGTCTACCCAATCTAAACCATCCCTGCGCACTAACTTCTGTTATGGGCACGGCTTTTCTCTTCACTGCACTCGTCCTTATCCATGGTGATCTATTCACTTACATCTCCATTTTCCATCTCACTTTCCCTGGACCGTGAGCTCGGGATGTAGGAATCATCTCTAGCTTGTTCATTGTGTCGAGCACCTAAAACAGTGCCTGGCACATGGAAATACTCAGTAAATTTTCCTCAGACGGGTGAGTACTTGTTACGAGGTTGATGGAAGGGAGGCTGTCATTTCTGGTGTTACGGAGGAGCTGAGAAATGGAAAGGGAACTGTCACCTCCTCCTCTTTGTGGGCCGCCCCTCTGCATTGCGGAGGCCTTTCCGCCTGGTTCATCTAATCCCATAGGCACTGCAGGCCAATTTAGGGAATAGCCTCCTAATGACACAGCTTGAAGACCTCATCAGGCAGATTGCTTCTCAGAGCCAGCCACTTCTGTTATTAAATAGCAAATGGCATTCACAGAAGCAGCACCTGATTGGCCACCAGCTCATCTTAGGAGGCAGGAGGAGGTATTAACAGCTTAATTTTTTCTTAGGAAGTTGGAGTATATCTTCATTTCTCAACCAAAGCATCTTTGCCATTTCTCCACGTTGACATTCTGTGGGTTTTGAAGGAAAAAAAAAACAAACCTTTACAAGGATCTCAGTAGAGAGGCTCTTTACAAGGACAGAATGAGGAAGTGTGAGTTACATTGTCTTTTGAATTCCTTTATCTCATCTGGTGTATGTATTAAACAAATAGACTTAACTAAACATTTCCTTCCTTCACTTCAGAAGCGGTCCATAGAGTACCCAGGTTCAGAGCTTCAAAATGCTGAGCTAATATGCTCCGTGTTTATGCAATTCCTTGCTGTTTCACATACTGCTGGCTTTCTTTCCAGACCTGCGCGTTTCTGTGTCATGCTGTAGTGACACGATGCAGATTTACATGCATAATCTCTTCACATGCATTGAAGACAGAAAACTGTGTTGCATTTGTTTAACATGTGTCCTGCTTGATAAATGATACACATAGTTGCTGCTTTTCATAAACTTGCCTGCAGCTAGAGTTAATGATGGGAAAGAAAAGAAGGGAGTAAAAAACTACAGCATGATTTGAACAAGGCAATAAAAAAAAAATTGCAGGTCCGTTATTGCTCTCGTGGAAGAAAGAAAGCTGATGCGTCCTGAGGGTCTGCTCTGTTGCTGGGCACTGCTTTCTCGTGCTTTGTTTCACGTGATCAACACAGGTACTCTCTAAAACTAAGCATTATTTGTTCTATTTTATGGATGATAGAGCTGAGGCTCAGAGAAGTAAAACACCTCCTGCAGGTTCATGCCGCTGTGGTTGAACGAAGATTTGAACAGAGATCTGTTTGATGCTGACATCTGTGCTCCTTTTGCCTTCATTCATTCATTCTTTCATTCATTCAACAAGTATTTTCTAAGTCCCTGCAAGTTATCCGGCTTTATCTGAGGTGCTGGAAATCACTGATGATGAAGACAAACAGGGCTCCCGCTTTCATAGACCTTACATTCTAGGAACTCTGGGATATAAAGAAAATTAAAGGCCAGTGATTAATTGAAACAGCATTAACCAAGTTGCCTTGAACCCAAAAGGTCAAGGACTTGTTCACCTGTCTGCAAAAGTTTTATCATCTTTGCCTTTTAGCATAGATTAACTTAAGAGTGGCAAGAGCAGACACTGCTAATTGATGACAGCACTCTTTTCTGCCTGACCCCAGATGGGGTCTCCGATCTTTCTTTCTTTTTTTTTTTTAAGAATTTATTTATTCATTTTTAGAGAGAGGGGAAGGGAGGGAGAAAGAGGAGAGAAACATCAATATGTGGCTTCCTCCCGTGCACCCCCCATGAGATACCTGGCCACAACCCAGTCATGTGCCCCGACCGGGAACTGAACAAGTGACTCTTTGCTTCGCAGTCCGGCACTCAGTTCACTGAGCAACACCAGCCAGGGCTCTGGTCTTTCTTAACATGGTGCTCCCAGCAGCCGCAACCAGCAGGTCAGCATTGCTGTTTGGGACCAGCCTGTTTGCCCTGGGGCACTGGTGGGCATCCCTTCAGTGAGGGGACAAAGGCTAAGATACAAGATGGAAATATGCACCCTGGCCAGCGGCTCAGTTGGTTGGAGCATCGCCCATACACCAAAACAAAGAATGAAGAAGTTGCGGGTTCAATACCCAGTCAGGGCAGATACCAAGGTTGCAGGTTTGATCTCAGGTTAGGGTGCACACTGGAGGTACCCAATCGATGTTTTCTCTCTGTTTCTCTCCCTTCCTCTCTCTCTAAAAATCAATAAACATTTCCTTGGGTGAGGATTTAAAAAAAAAGATGGAAATGAGATAGGAATACAAGCCTTTTTGTTTGAACCATGAGTAGTTCAGAAGTTGTGTTGGGAAAATGACTGTAATTCTCCGAGTCTCTGCATCCTACCACATCAAACTGAAATACATGTATTTAGAATATTTTAGAGCTACCTCTTCTAGTAGGTTGCTTTGCAAAATGAAACCTCTCCTGATTTACTTTGTTTTCTGCATATGAAAGGACACAGAGCAAGTATAAAATAAGGTTTTGGGGGGTTACGTATATGAAGTAAAAGTAAGGAGATGAGATTTTCTAATAGATCCGAGTCTGTTTATTAGTGTGCTCATTCAACAGGCTTTTACAGAGCACTTCACCATGCGCCTGGCTCCAAGCCTTGTAGGGGGAGGATGTGACTATTGAGTGGCCAGCTTGGTGTCAGTGGCTGGTGCTCCTGTGCCTCCAGGGGAAGGTTGCGTGGAGACATTTGGCTCCAGTCGTGAAAGGTGGGATGGTGGTGGCATGGTGCCGCCACAGGTTATCAGTCGTTCAGTCAGAAGCATCGGAGAAGGAGGATTGGGAGACTCGACATCGGGCCACCTCTTCAGAGTGTGGATTCTCCCTGTTGTTAACTTTAGAAAACCTGTGTTTCGTTTTATTAAGGAAGATAGCTGTTCTCCTGCAGAGGAATGTTTCTTTAGCTCTTTTATTTACCTTGGCCAAACCCTGAATACACCAGACCTAATTCCAAATTATTTTTGGCTATTAAAAGAGAAATCAAATCCCCTGTGCTGCAAGTACGAAGCGCGTGGAGTGAGGGCATCTGGAAGAAAGTGGAAGCAGGGGGACGCCACTGCACTGGGAGTTGAGGAACCCAGTGTCCCCTCTTAGCGCTGCCAGCAAGCGGAAGTGTGATGGGTGAGGTCCTCCCTCCATGGCTCCGGCCCTCCGGGAAGGCCGCGTGTGCTTAGGGGTGTGACCTTCCCCCACAGGTCCCTGTAAACACGAGGAAGGGACTGTGCTTGGTTGTGTCACAGATCCCTTCCAGCTCCCAGTGTGTGGTCAGAGTACCATTTTAAGAATGTATTGTTTTAAGCAGTGGCCACACTGATGGATTCTGTGTACAGCCTCCCAAGGAAATGATTCATCCGCCTGTGAAAGTTTGCTTTATCTTTTGACCTTATGGTTTCCGCTCATGTCCTTGTAGAAGTAAGGCCATGTAGAAAATGAAATGGATAAGTTTCTTAGGCACTCCCTCAAAACCGAAGCCAACCCCGGAGAAGAGAAACAGGTATGCCACACACCCCACTCTTTCGAACCAGAAGTCGAACCAAAGCTCAAGGATCAGAACTGGCCCCAAGAGTCCAAGTGATGTGGACTGGCTCTGGTCAAACCTAAAATTTTTTGGAAAATGTCAGAGGCCTGACTTTTATGAATTCCACACTGCCATGGCGGTGAAAGTGTCTGTCTCACACTGCTATCTTAGCCTTTAGGGCTGCGTACCAGGTGGGTTGTAGTGAGGTGAGGCACCATGGGAAATCCAGGTACCAGCGCACAACCTGGCACCGCAGAGAGCAGGACTGTGTCAGAGAGACCCCGGAGGAGGACAGGCAGGACAGCAGTGTATCAGCAGTGATGACATCAACTCAGCCTTAGTTGCAGTTTTGCGATTCTTACCTTTGCACTCTTCGTGTATCTCATAACTTCCCCGGGTGTTACTGTGGGGGCCAGACGCAGAGCGAGATGCCTTGCTCCTGCCGCCTTGTTCAGTCCCCTCTGAGATGTAGGCACCACATGGTCTCAGCTTTTGAAGTAGAGGCTCAGAGAGGTCAGGCCTGTTGCCCAGGGTCACATGGTAAGCAGGGCTGGGATTCGAACCAACATCTTTCTGACTCCCAAGCCCATGCCTTTAAGCCTGTGTACCATTCTGCCTTTTCTGGAGCACATACCAGCAGAGAGTCATTGCTCATTCCAGAACATGAGTGAGGTTGGTGTAAATGTAGATACGAATGAGTTAAATTTATTTACTCATTCCAAATCGGCACTGGTATATTTTGAGTGTAAAATGTCAACTGGAATTTTTAATGTATAAAATCTTTCATCTGTCTTTACACCAATCTTTGCACAGACCAGCCCCCCTCCCTTGAGGATTTATTGTGGTTTTGATCTGTCTTGCCTCAAACCATTGAAATCTTTTCAAAGAAGCAGAGCTGTTTTCTTTTTATTTTTTCCTCCTCTTTGCTTTTTTCCCTCCCGCAGTATACTGGTACCAGGAGTGGACATAGTTTGCTATTCTGCTTGATCAAAGCACTCTGCACCAATGTAACTTCCTGATCTTACTGGTAACAGAACTAAATGTTTCCATGTTCTGCCAAGATGGGTTGCCAGTTATCGACAGAGGGCTTGCATCTGGTAATAATTATTTACTAATTCTGTTTACCTTTTGATCTGGTTTTCAGTGTACAGCTGCAGCTATCAAGGCTATAAGAGAAAGTGGAATGAATCTGAACCCAGAAATGGAAGGGACGCTAATTCGGGTGCCCATTCCCAAGTAAGTGGGCTGACATGTATGTGTTTTGATGCAGTGGGGAAGTTGTTCTTGGAAGGAAACCAACCCCATGAGACTGTTAGGCTGATGGCCTACTTTACCTGTACTCCTCATCCTGGCAAATTCCAACACCTTTTGAGGTCCAGTTTCCTGATTCAGAAACGTTTACTGAGTACCTACTAGGTACTAGGCTGGAGGTGCAGCAGCCAACCTGATAGAGCCCTTGTCCTCATTCGTTTACACGTTGGTGGCAAGATGGGACCCGTAAATAGATGAAGCCATTCCAGATCATGAAATGCTACGTGGAAAGAAAAGGCAGCAAGACCCAGTAGACAGGGACTTGCTGGGGACAGTGGTGGCAGGGACACTTTCAGCCTGGGAGGACTCTTTAAGGGAGTACCCCTTGCTGAGAGCGGAATGATGAGGAAGAGTCATTCTTGGCTTTTCAGGCAGAAGGAACTGCTAGGACTACGGCCCCAAGGCAGAAAAGATCTCAATACTTATAATCTTGAATCCGTGTTTCTTAAAGAGTTGTTTTTACATCAGTCCTTGCTTGTTGAAGAATTTGAAGCATAAGAACAGACTATTGTTAATTATATAGATATATAGAACTTAGACTTTTAAATGAATAAAAATGTACAGTCGTCCCCCTTACATCCATGGTTTTGCTTTCACCATTTTTTACCTGTGGTCAGCTGTGGGCCAAAAATATGAAATGGGAAGTTTCAGGAATAAACAGTTATAAGTTTTAAATTGTGCGCCATTCTGACTTGTGTGATGAAATCTCAAGCCGTCCGCTCAATCATCCCTATCCCCAGCGGGTCCGTGCTGTGAACGTTACCTGCCCCTTAGTCACTCGGTGGCTGTCGGGGTTATTGGGTTGGTATCGAAGTGCTTGTGTTCAGTCACTTCTATTTTACCTGACAGTGGCCTGCGACTGCCAGAGTAGTCAGACTGAGAGGCCGTGGAGCGCTGTAGCTGGAACCAGATGCAGGTTTAGTTCATTCCAAAGGCTCAAGACACATCCATGTCAGCAACAAGTATTGATCCCCAAACAGAGTCCAGGAGCTTTCCCCACTGAACTTTTTTCCTGCTTTATGACCAGAAAATGACCATCTTACTCCCTTGTGTTCTCAGTGTGGCCTAAGTCAGAATTAATCCTCTGCCTTGAAATCATGTGACTTGGAAGCGATACAGCCTGGTGTTTAGGTATCAGGTAGACCTGGGTTCAAGTCCAGTACGTCTTTGCTGGTTAGTTTGCTGACTTGCTCAGATGTTCTGCAAAAGTGTCACGTGCCAGGCTCAGTGCCGGATGCTGGAGATGTACAGTCCTGATGTTTGCCTCCAGGGAGCTCACAGGCCACGCCTTTGTTTGCATTACCTGCAGTTTACTTGTGGAACTTACTGTACCCACAGTTTACAGATGAAGAAATTTAAATTCAGAGAAACTAAGGGACTAGCCCAAGCTCACATGGTCAGTAAGCGGCAGTCAGGATTTGAGTCCTGAGTTTTCTGTCGCCAGGGTGCAGGCTCTTCTCCTATACTCCCAGAGGAGAAGTGGAATCCTGGAAAGCAGTAAGGGTACTCACGGACCTCGGAAGCAAGGTTTGCAAGTGGAATGGATAGTAGTCAGCTGGTTTGCTTTTTATTTCTCGCTTTCCTGTGTCTGAAATCTTGGAAAAGCCCCTTAACCTCCGTGAGCCTCGGTTTGCTCATGTACTAGATGGAGGAGCCGCTCTGCGTGGCCTGCCAGGTCCCGTGTGGAGCCCACAGTTCTGTGAGCTATGAATTTACGCTGCTACACGCTCATTGCTGGCTTCAGTTCCTCCTGGAGTGGCCTGATCGTGGATCCCATTTTTCTTTCGAAGATCTAGTTCACACAGTGAGCGTGTGCCTCTGCAGCCCCACCGGACCCGATGATCGCCGTCGGTGCAGTGTATTGTGTGTAAGTCCAAAGGTGCACGCTTCAGGGAGTTTAACTTGAATTTCCAAAGACCCAGGGATCTGTTACATTATATTTTACATTATTTTATGTTAGCTAATGGGCGTAATCCAAGAGAAAGTTGACGGACCAAAACCGCCTGCTCCTGCAAACCTCATTTTTTATATACTTTCTTCCCTTTGACAAGGTGGTTAGGTCATGAGGCCCCTTACTGGATTGTACATTTGGTAGTTTTCCAGATAAAAAATGAATGATCTGTTCTTTATTATGGAGGCTGTGTCATGTGAGAGGATAAAGGTTGATTTAGATGAAAAAAGGACCAAGGTTTATATTTGGTTTTGGCAGTGACTTCCATTTGATTCTGGGCATGTCACCCTAGCAGCTTGCTGCCTTCTAGTTCCTTATTTGTAAAATAAGTAAAGTAATAATGATAGGTCGAGATTTGGTAGGATTTGTAGAGAAAATGGATTAAGGAGTATGATCCCCTTAGAGGAAAGAAGCTATATAAATATAAGATACTCATATTATTCTAATATACTTTGAATTATATATATATAAAAAACACACAGGGCGGTACAAAAATAGGTTTACAGTTATATGTGAAACAAAGCGTATCCTTGTGTTATTATTTATTTATTATTGTACTATTTTCCATAGAAACAACAGTAAATCTGCTTTTGCTCCACCCTGTGTATACACACAATTTAGGAGAAAAGGAAGGAGTGAGGAAGAGAATTAATATGTTGAGTACCTACTATGTGCCAGGAACTGTGCTTGACATCCAGGGAAGGTGAAAAAAGCTAAACTTGTGCCTCCGTATTGCGGAAGCTTGCAGTCGGGTCCTGGCTCACCTGCCTTTTAGCTGTGTGGCAGCGGCACCATCGCCACCCTTCTGAGTCTCAGAGAGCTCATCTGTGCAGTGTTTACAGGACTCGCCTAGTACGGTTACTGGGCCGTTTCAGTGGGATAATGTTTAGCAAGCACCCAGTTGGTGCTAGCAAATGTTCTTTTATTCCCTTTCCTATGTAAGTAGGATCATCATTCCCTTTTAAGGATGAGGAAGCTGAGATGCAGAGAGGTGAGGCTCTGGCTGCTGGTCACACAGCTGGAAACTGGCAGAGCCGTGAGGAGGAAACTCACACACCAGAGCTGACGTCAGGAGTTTGGGAGGTAGGAGGGAATCAGTAGCATAACTTCCTAGGATCAGTTTCTGATTATAACATGTTGAGTTTAGTTCTAGGAAAATTTGCCTTTCCTGATTGATCGTGATTCTTCCTCTGCCTAATGATACTCTGCAAGTTTTGCCTTTTTGCTTTAATTCCGGATACCCAGAACTCAGTTTTATTTTCAGTTGCAGCAGATCTCAAAGAGTGCTTCACCCTCATTACGTGCCTTCGATTCTTATTTTCTCATTTAGAATTAGTCTACTGAGTACGTGACTCTTAACCATAATCTGCCTCTGGTCCTTGGGGGACGTAGGTGTAAGATAAACCCTAAATCAGTAAGAGGTCAGACTTGGGCCTGAAGTGGACTTATCACTAAGCCCTCTTTTCATGGCCTGGGGAAGCCAGCCCTGAGTGGCTGCGTGCACGTTTCCCTCCCAGCTGTCCTCAGTGAAAGGCGCCCGGCCTCAGGAGCTCTGGGTTGTGTCTCCACCCACTGGCAGTGTGCGTAGCTCTGGTTTCCTTCCCTGGACAGTGGCCTTTCATTGAGAGAAGTCAGTCAACTAGATGGATTCTTTGAACATTCCCTCCATCAGAACTCACCAAGATCTGTGGGATTAGATTCGGGGTGGTGTTTGTTAACCGTCTGCGCCAAAGTTGCGGTGCCTGGGGTGCTGTGCTGAAAGCTGCAGTTTCTCTCCAAATTCTCACAGCACTGCTAGGGGGTCAGGAGACGCTTCTCCTTCTTCTTTTTTTATATTTTATTTAGTTTTAGAGAGAGGAGAGGGGAAGGAGAAAGAAAGGGAGAGAAACGTTGATCAGTTGCTTCTTGCATGCTTCCATCTGGGGACCTGGCCCCAACCCAGGCATGTGCCCTGACCAGAAATCGAACTGGTGACCTTTTGGTTCACAGGACGACGCCCAACCCATTGAGCCACACCATTCAGGGCAGGAGACTCTTCTTATGCCCATTTGATGATGAGAGACCTGATGTTCATGGAAGTTAATGGCCCATGTTGTATAGTTACCAAGTGGCACAGCTGGATTAGAACTCAGGTCTCTTTTACTGCCTGTTTTCCTTTCCTCATCCCCTAGTAGAAGGTCTCTGGCGTGTTAGTCTTTTTACTGCTTAATCAGAGACCCTGAAAAGTTCTGAACATTAGTTTATTTTGGCCAGCCAGATTTTTGCCTCCACCCTATTTTACATCTTCATTATACCCCCAAACAAGCAAACACACACCCTCTTACTCACTGTCTTACCAGATGTCAGTGAGAAAACCACACAAAATAGTCCGAGGCTGCTTTGGTGTGAGAGCACTGAGTTCCTGCCTGATTTTAAATAAACCCGTAAGGAATCACAACTTCACCAGGAGAATAAAAGTGCATGTGATCGACTCATTCTCTGCCGAGGTGGCATCTTTCCTTGATTGTCCCTCTCTCTCATTATTTTTTTAATCAATGTCTGCATTGCTTTTATTTTAAGTAGATTTAAATAAAAAATGAATGCCCTGGCTGGTATAACTCAGTGGATTGAGTGCCGGCCTGTGAACCAAGGGATCGCAGTTCGATTCCCAGTCAGGGCACATGCCTGGGTTGCGGGCCAGTTCCTAGCAGGGGACGCATGAGAGGCAACCACACATTGATGTTTCTCTCCCTCTCTCCCTCTCTCCCTCTCTCCTTCCCTTCCCCTCTAAAGATAAATAAATAAAATGTTTAAAAAAATTTTTTAAATTAAAAAATGAAAATAAGCCCATTCTATTCTCCATAGGAACCACTTTAGCACCTAGAATTTTTAGATTTTTTTTTTCTATGCAAATTCAAACACATGTCTGTATCTCCTCCATTTTTCCTGGAATGGTACGGGATTATATTATACACACTGCTCAGCATTTTTTTAAAAACTTAACAATATGTCATTGCTTTCTCTGATGAGAGTTCTTCCCACTCTTTTTAAAGGATGCATAGTGTTTGCATTTCATATGTAGCATTAACCAGTTCCCAATTGCTGAATATCTTGGTTCTTCAAAATTTTTCCTCTTTCACTCACAGCGTCATGATTGTGTCCAAGGCGGTTCTGTTCTGCCAGGAGTGAGAAGTGGTAGCGAGGGGACTGTAGCTGGGGAAGAAGTGAACGGAGCGTGGGGGCCTTGGTGTGGCTGTGGCTGCTTGATTGCCTTGGTGCTTGTTTGTGACAGTGTGCCGCGTGCTGCCCTGCTTCCTAGAGACGGGGACGATTCAGGGCCAGGCTGCCATCTGCGACACACGCAGGGGAGCCCTCCAGTGGTCCTCGGGCCCGAACTTGACATTACTCTCTTAGGAAAATCCACTGATATTTAGATGGCTCTCCCAGCTACACATGGCAGCAATAATATTAGGCAAACTGACTGTTTCCTGAGTGAACTGTATTTTAGGGCCTATGCTGTATTATTCACCTCACTTCATTCTGTTATTCTTTATTATTATTATTACTTTTAGTCCTCACCCAAGGATATGCTTATTGATTTTAGAGAGAGAGGAAGGGAGAGAAAGAGAAAGGTAGAAACATCGATGTGAGAGAGGAACATCAATTGCACCCCCCACACCCCTGCCAGCCCTGACCAGGGATCGAACCCACAACCTTTTGGTGTTCAGGACGATGCTCCAACCAACTGAGCCACCCAGCCCAAGGCTATTCCTTATTTTTTATTCATGAGCTAAGTAAGCCCAAGGCAGGTTAAATAACTTTCTCAAGTTCATTTAGCTAGTAAGTTGAGCAAAAGTTAAATATGGGTTCTTTTGACTTCAAAGTCTGTTCTTAAACCTATGGACTTCTAAGAGCACTTTTTGTTTTGTGTTTGTTTGTTTTTGTAGCAAGGGGCAGCAATTAGTATTTTAAAATTTAATTGTATACCAATTGAAACCATGTGGAACAGAATTTCCAAAGCTCAAATCAGGATGCATAGTTTGAAAGTGAGTTTGTGTACCGTTTTCTAGTGTGAGAAGCAGTCTGGAATACAGGGTGTTTGTTTTTAATCAGCTTTATTGATGATGTGTAACTTACAAAAAACAAACCCACTTCAAGTGTACGTGATGGTGATTTCTGGAGCATCTGTGTCCCTGTGACCACACCTCAGTCACCCCACAGTCCCCTGCGCTCCTTTGCACACCAGTCCTCAGTCCTGCTCTGGCCCCCAGCCACAACTTAACTGCTTCTATGATGACATAAACATTTTGTGCTGAAATTTGAGACTTCTAGGACATTTATAAGTTTATGCAACAGATTTGTTGAGGACCGACTGTGTGTAAGGCATAGTTCTAGACCTGACACAGAGCAGTGAACGAGCCGTACGAAGCCTCTGCCCTGGTGGGACTTCTCCTGGGGAGGGACAGCGACCGGCACTGAGCCCCGCGTGTGTCAGACGGTCCTATTTTCCTCTCTGCGGACGAAAGCAAGTCTGTGAGAAGAAATAGAGGCTGTCTTGCATGGAGGTAGTGGGGGTGCTACAGTTTTAAGTGGTGCGTCCATGGTATAGGGGAAGGTGGCACTTGAGCAGAGAACTGAGGATGAGAGAGAGAGAACTCTGCCTGCATCCAGCGCTGAGGCGGAGGAAGGAGCAAAGGCCCTGAGGTGGGCGTGTGCCTGGGGTGTTCAGGGGCAGCAAGAGTGCTCACATGGCAGTAGCAGAGCGGGGGTGGGGGGAGTGCGGGGGGAGAAATAGGAGGTGAAGCCAGAGTGGAATAGGGAGGCCAAGGTCATGCAAGGCCTTTGTATTGGGCAGGGTAAAACTGACAGGATATAAAGTAAAGAGACTTATTATAAGGAACTGGCCCATGCAATTATGGAGGCTGCCAAGTCCCAAGGTCCGCAGTCAGCAAACCCAGCAGACCTGGATACTCCTTCAAGGTTTATGGGTGAGGATGATGAGTATGAACCAGCAGAGGAGGCTGAGGATAAGTGGCCAGGGAACTAGGAGGAAGCAGGGTCCTAGGATCCTAGTGAAGCGCATCACACAGAAGGAGTCATGCCAACACCGAATATGCCGATGGGTCATGAGGAGAAGGTCTGAGACTTGATCGTTGGATTCAGCAACCGGATTTATGTATCAGTTAGTGTCTGGGTGTGAAGGAATGCGCAGGGGCTTTGGGGCTAGGCAGACCTAGGTTCAAATCCCTCTTCTGTCACACTCTGGGTGTGGTGGCTGGGGTTCTCCGAGAGGCAGACGCCAGGGCAGAATGAGATGCACAGGAGAGTTATTGGAGGAGAGGCCTGTGAGAGAGATGGGGTGCAGGTCTGCCCCCAGTGAGGGAAGGAGAGGGGAGGGCTGGGCAGAGGGGACTCAGGCCACGTGTACCTCTGAGGGTCGGCCAGGCTGCCGGGCACTCCTGGTGAGCGCCTCGTCAGAGGCATCCCTCTGCGCACATGGTCGCTGGCTGGCAGCAGCCCAGGGGACGTGCCTGTCGCAGTGAGGTGAGGCGGGTTGGTTAATGTTTTTGAAGCTTTAGCCTCCTTATCTGTAAATGGGGAATAATTTTTATGGTTTTGAGAAATAATGGGATATTATTACATGTGAGGCACCTGGTATGAGGCGTGGTGTGTCATAGATACTTAAGAAATATTAATTCCTTTACCTTATAGTATTTGTCATTATTTAATTTTTCTGGTTAAGGAGTTTTGTATTTAAGATTTTGTTTATTTATTTTCAGAGAGAGGGGAAGGGAGAGAGAAAAACATGATGTGCAAGAGACATCTGTCAGTTGCCTCTTGCATACCCCCCACTGGGGACCACAACCCAGGCACGTGCCCTGACTGGGAGTGGGACCGGTGACCTTTCAGTCCACAGGCTGGCACTCAGTCCACTGAGCCACACCAGCCAGGGCCGGTTAAGGAGTTCTTGAAAACTTTTTTTTTTCTGATTATTTGGGGATAAAAACAATGATATTTTATTTCTGTATACAGATTCATCTTTTAGTCCTTAACATTCTTTTTCCCTCTCTTCCTCACTAAGTCCCTCCCGCAACCCATGTTCATTTTTAACCCCTATCCTTTCCTTCATTTTTAGGGGTGAGAGGAGTTGAGTCATTATGTTGTAATTATCTTGGAATTTGAGTTGCTCAGGAGCACTGTAGATTGATTGTTAATGAGCACTTGGTTCGTTCTTTGAATATGAATGATGGTGAACCAGGCCTCCTGGAAGATGTCTCCCAAATGAGAAAATCTGATGCCTGGTCCTGCCTGTGGTGTGAGGTTCGCTGTGTGTCTGGTAAGACTGAGGGACCTTGGTTCTTCTGGACCCCTGACCTGCTCCCCAGGACCTCACGGTAGTTGGGTAATTGCCATCATCATCTCCCACTTTCCCTGCTGGCCTTGTCTTGGGCGATAGACCTACGCCTGGACTAGGCGCCTTCCCTCGACCCTGTTCCCAGGTGACCAGCGTGAAGGAGAATGCGACCTAGGATCGCACCACGAGTCTCACAGAAAATGGTAAAAAGCCCTGAGTTATAGTTCTCCTAGCCTGAGCTTTCTCTCTCAGGTGTTTTCCCCTGGCATGTCCTGACGTACAGTTTCTCAGGGATAATGACCAGGTTTTTCCAGGGAGAGCAAGTGGGGTGTGGCAGGGCGGGAGGTCCCCAGGCTGAGTTAAGTAGAGGGGTAGCTGCTGTGCAGCCTGGGAGAGCCAGAATTGATGCGTGGAGGAGCTGAGGTTACAGTCAGAAAAACTCTAAAAGAAAACCAATAAAAAGAGTTATGTAACCTTAGGCCAGTTCTTACAACACTGAGTCTCAGTTTCCTCTTCTGTAAAATGGGCCAATCACAGTGTTTACTTTTGTGCAGAGGACAAAGAGGATAGGGAGCGAGAGTAGACAGGGAGGGCCTTCTGACTGGCGCGGGGCTGACACCTGTGAGTAGGGGACATACATTCAATAAACGAGGGAGAAGGTTATCTTTAAATTGCCACTATCAGGCGAGCTGTGCGATGGACGGCTCGGTGGCCTTTTCTGCGCGTGCGGTGATTGCCCAGCGTTCCAGGGGAGCAGTTCCTCTGTCGCAGGGCTGAGGAGACCAAGGTGCACTGCCCGTCGTTAGATTCTTCATCTGGAGAGGAGTCCTGTTCAGCGATGAGAGCCAGATCGGCACAGAGATTTTTAACAGCTGTATTGAAGGATAATTCACCCGCTTAAGGAATAGAATTTTAGGACTTTGTTTTTTCCTCCCACAAAGAAACCTGCCAGCAGTCACTTCCACTTTACTGCCACCCCCCCTCACTCTTGCTCTAGACAACCTAGGTCTGCTTTCCGTCTAGTGATTTTGCTCCTCTGAAATCCATGCTCATGGATGTACAGTTCATATAAAAGGAACCCGCAGGGTGTGGTGTTTGGGACCAGCTTCCTCACTTACTGTGATGCCTTTACGTTCACCCACGCTGCAGCGCGTACCAGTACTTTATTCTTTTTTATTGCTAGGTAGTATCGTGTGGCTATACACACCTTCTTTATTCATTCATAAGCTGAAGAACATTTGGGTTCTTTCTACTTTTTGGCTATTGTGAATAATGCTGGTAAGGAACATTATTGCACAAGTTTTTCTGTAAACATGTTTTCGGTTCTCTTGGGTATGAGCATATGAGTGGAATTGCTGTTCGTATGATAACTCTGTTAACTTTTTGAGCGTCTGCCAAACTTTTCCACAGGGACTGCACATTTCACACTTCCTCCGTAAGGGCTCCAATTGCTCCATCCTCTTGCCAACAATTATTATTTATTATTATTTATTATTATTATTATTACCATCCTAGTGGGTATGAAATGGTATCTCCTTGTAGTTTTGACTTGCATTTCCCTAAAGACTACTGATGTTGAGCATCTTTTCATGCATTTGTTTGCCAGATGGTATATCTTTAGAAAAGTATCTATTCCAGTTCTTCACCCAATTTTTAATTGGGTTGTTTGTCCTTTTGTTGAGTTGAAAGAGTTCTTTATATATTCTGGATACTAGAATCTTATCAGATATATGATTTTCCTCTCTTTTTAATCGTAAAAAGAATACACATTTATTACAAAAATTCAAATCCTACAGAGAAATAAAACTGTTTACTCCTCTGCCAGTATTCTTCCCAGAAGTAACTGTTGATAAGTTTAGCATATATCCTTCCAAATTAAAAAAAAAAAAAGCATATACAAACATATAATTCACATAAATGGGATTAAATATCTACAGAACTACAACCTGCTTTTTTGCATAACAGTACCTTATGCAGCTCTCATGGGGAGCTCATTGCTTTCGTGGCTGCAGAGAAGCCCCCTCTGAGGTGGGTGTAACACAGGTGAGGAGATTGGGGAGCAGTGTAAGTAATTTGCTCCAGGTCACGATTAGCCATTGGAAGAGTCATTATTCAAATCAAATCTGTCTGTTTCTGAAGCCCCCGTTCTTGCCACATGATCACGTTGCTCCCTGGGATGCTGCCCTGGACCTCCTCCTCCAGCTCTGCGGCCTCCTTGTCTCGCTGCCGCATCGCCCGGTGGAGCTTGTGTCAGGGGTCTTGTGTCTAATGTGCACATTCCAGGAAACACTCCCCCCCTTTTTTTTGCAACACCCACACACACACAGAACTTCGGCCATCCTGAAAGGAAAAGAGAAATCAGAGAAGAATGCCTAACGATTTACTTTGGGCCCAGCAGCCACAAACTGCATTTGAGCAACTGCAGCTGCTTCTCCAGCCCATTCATTCCCGCCGCCTGCTTGCCAAAGCTGCTGTCTCGGGGCCATTCATTCTGCCAGTTGAGTGCCAGTGCCTTCCAGGCCTGGGCTCACCTCGGTACAGTTGAGGATGCTTGCCTTCTCCTCCTCAGGGTAGCTTCCCGTCTGGCCTGTGGCTTTTGAGAAGCCTCTCTTACTATTTCTGGTCCCAAGCGTGTCGGATGGGGAGTGTGGGCCGAGGAGAAAGTAGCCACCGACACCTATGCAGAAGCTGCACTCACAGGACAGGCCGCTCCTCTCCCTGCCCATTCTCTGTTCTCCGCCCTTCGTGTTCTGCACCTGTTTCCAGAACCTGACCATTGATAGCTGGAGACAGGTCCCCAGTCCATTGCTGTTACCTCCTCTCTCCTCCCCAATGCACTTGGACTCGCAGGGGAGCTGGAGGAGTGGCCGTGAGCAGAACTTGATGTGAGAGTGTTGCTGTTCTCGTTACTACCGCTTGTGAGAACAGCTGCTTTGATTTGTCCGGCACCAACCAGGGAAGTCTGGAATTCGAGGGTCAGCCTGCTCTGGGCTCAAATCCCAGGTCTGCCGGGAGCTGGTGTGGCCTTGGGCAGGCCACTCGATCCATCCGAGCGTTCCTTTTCTAACCCGTAAAGTCCAGGTATTAATGCCACTGACGTCCTGGGAGTGTTGTGAAGACGCGCTGGGCTAACGCACGCAGGGTGCCCCAGCTCAGGGCCGGGCACGTGGCGAGAGCTCTGCAGGTGTTAGTTATTGAAGGGGAGCAGGTGACACGGGGACCAGCTGTCTAGGCAGATATAAACGGGCCCTTACCGCGATGCTAAGACTTCTCCTTGTTTCCCTGCCTTACTTTCTTTGTAGCACTTAGGTGTCATTTTGTATATGTATTTGTCATCTCTCTGTCTGTCTCCTTCACTAGAATGTGAATAGGAGGAGCCGTGTCACTTTGTTCACATATATAAGCAGAAGCTGTCGTTCATATGTACGGGCTGCAGCGCTGGCCCCTGGGACAGGTCCCAGTGGGAGGGAAGGACGCAGCGATGCAACCAGTGTGACCCGGTCAGTGAGCACACGCACTCGATACGGGCCTGCTGCTGTTTCGGGCACTATTCACATATTAACTGATATCTTCACAAGTCTTTTGAGGTGGGTGTGTCACCCTATTACGATAAAGAAACTGAGTCACAGGCAAGTGGAGTTCTTTGTGCCCGGCACCACACCGTTAGTAAGTGGAAGAACAGGCAGTGTTCTCGGAGCCTGGGCGTGCAGCCGCCGCCGCGCTGTCCTCTCCCTCAGCAGGGCTCGTCACTGGTGTTTTTGTTACTAGTGATACGATATGATTGACAGCTTTAAAATAGCACCTACAACTGCGAAGTTCTTTAATCATCGTATCTCTCACTTGCCCCCAACACTCACTGTGGAAGAAAGGTAACATTTATTATCCCCCTCCCACCCCCATCAAACGCTTGAAGGAAATAAAAACAAATAATGTTTACTGAGCACATCATCATGTGCTAGCACATTTAGTAACTCTTAATTTTTATAACAATTCCGCTGAGTTAATGGTGCACATTTGACAGATGGGGAACTAAGGCAAAGAGGTAAAATTACTTGCCCAGGGCCATACAGCTAAGAAATGATAGTTCTGGGCCTCATACCCCCGCAGTCTGGCTTCAGAGACAGTTCCCTAGACGTCCTTCCCTGAGATTCAGAGAGAAGTTCACTTCCATAGTTACCCACGCCCTCCACGAGCAGCAGAGCTGGGACTGCACATACGTGGTCCTCAATCCTGTGCACGTTTCCCGAACTGTCATGCTGAGGCGAGAGTTGCCTTTGCTTATCCCCAGACTTGGATATCCATTCCTTCTGGGGTGACAAGGAAGGAGAAGAAGAGCGACTTAATCGAGGTCACTTAGCTGGGAGTTTGGAGTTCAACCTGCGTTCTCTTTCCAGCACGCTGGACCGTGTTTCAGCGTGGTGTGTCTGACTTAGCCAGGCTTCAGTCACAGGCCAGTCCTCTGCGGGCAGGCGGCCAGTTGCGTCCCCTGAGAGAACTGAAGTTCTGCTGGTGGTAGAAGCCCTTTCAGAGGAAAGCTGAGGCGGGTGGAGCATAAGGAGTGGTCAGGTGGGGGATTGTGCACCTAGAGGCATAGGAAGTCTGGCTTGGCTGCACAAACAAAAACATTTCCTTCAGGCTTGCGGCCCCAAGACACTGGGCAGCGCCCACCAGCAAACAATGAAGCAAGGCCTGTGCCTGCTGTGGACTGCAGGCTGATGCTTCTGCTGGGGGGATGTCTCCCCGAAGCCCAGTCAGAGGGTGGCGAGCTTTCTGTCCCCGGAGCTGTTGGAGACATGTTTGATGGGCAGCCCCGGAAATGCAGCAGCCTTGTCCCTCGGCCTGTCCCCAGCGGCTGCTGCTGCAGACTCGGGCCTCCACTGCCCCCGCCACCTGCTGCTCTCCTCCGACCCCGTTCCTTCCCTCTGCTCACTGCCCACTCAGCAGCCCAGGCTCCGAGTGACTGAATCCTGTGGCTTGCTCTCTCCCTCACCACTCACAGCCTGTTACCCCCAAGTCCTGGGGATTCTGTTAAAATAAGAATGCAGCCATCCTGAACTGAGCTGCTATAGAGCACACACACTGGCAGGGTCTCAGGCCCTTATCACCGTCATTTCACGTAACCCCTGCTTCCGCCCTCAGTAACATTCTTACTCCCGTTTGGTACGTGAGGAAGCTGAGTTTGGAGAAGTGGAAAGCATGCTTACGGTTCTCAAGCTAGCAAGTGGGAGAGCTGGGACTTCTGGCTTTAAAGCACATTCTTTCTACCTTTTAAAGTCTTGTTTAAGTGACCAGAGATCCTTGTGAAGTCAAGTGCTGACATATTATAACAGGTTTTTACAGTAATTGCCCAAGCTGCGCGTGGCTTCCTCTCATAGACACCTGGCGGATGGCCTTGTACGTGTGCCCCAGTCTCGCTGACACAATAGGAAATACCCTTTCAGTCGGTGAGATTGTCTGCCGTGTGAGTTACCAGCGGGGCATGCCCTCGGCTTATTGCTCACGGGAACATGCTCAAGGAATTGTGCAGGAAGGCCCCATCCAGGATGTTACGGGAAGACCTGCCTGGTGGAGTTCGAACAAACAAAGAGTGACCCTGCCAGCTCAGCCAGGCACCTGCCTGAACTTGGAGGTTCTCTGACCCCAGCCGGAAAAGGCTGCCGTCTTCATCGGCATGTTACTGCCAAGAAACTCCTGCAGGGCTGGTCCGGAGCTCCCCTGTGCCTGCCTGGAGGCGCCTGGGCAGGCGTTTGCCACGTGCTCAGGTCTGTTGCTGTGCTGCTGTCTTCACGAAGCACAAATCTGGTCACGTTTCCTCTGCCTCACTCAGACGGCTGCGGCACTCTCTGTTCTTAGGGACAGTCCACCAAGACACTTTCCCCCACTCTTTTTTAGCTGTGGTAAGATAGACATAAAAATGTTGCCATTTTAGTCATTTTTACGTGTCTCGCTCAGTGGAATTAAGTACATTTGCATTGCTGTACAGCCAGTCTCCAGGACTCTCTTCATGTTGGAAAACCGAAACTCTGTACCCATTAAACGGAAACTCCCCGCTGCCTGAGCCCCCGGTTCTTGATGATTGCTCTTTTACCTTCTGTACCCGTGAATTTGACTCTTCCAGGAACCTCATACAAGTAGAGTCATAATAGTTGCCCTTTTGTGTCGGGCTTCTTTCACTTAGCATAGTGTTTCCAGACTCGGCCGTGTTGTGGCGTGAATCCAAATTTCCTTCTTAAGGCTGAATACTATTCCTCTGTGTGCATGTACTGCATTGTGCACCCATTTATCCGTCGATGGATCTGCTGAGACTCAGCATGACCTTGAAGGGCCTATGGGTGTACTCTTGCCCTTGCTAGCCTCCCTAGCCTTCTCGCTCGGGACAGTCTCCTTTCTGCACTCTGCGCTGCGGCCACGCTGCCTTTTCCAGTCTCTGAGGAGCAGGACCCGCCTCCTTACCTGGAAAAGTGCCTCCCTTACAGAGGCCGTTCAGTCGGGTGGAGAGGAGCCTCCCCCAGCCCTGCCACTCTTCCTCTTCCTAACTCACCTGCCACTCACATCTCCTCACTTTGCTCCTGGAGTCCCACAAGGAGAGCTTGCGGACTGCCTTCCCCCGCTAATTATTTTCAGGGAACTCTCCATGTCTTTATTTGCTCCTTAGGACTTAATGTGTTGATGAACTGTGCATGCGTTTGCTTCATGATGGCCTTCCTTGCTGTGCTGTAAACTCAAGTGTGTTTGAAGCTATATCCCTAGTATCTGGCACGGTGGCTGGCACATAGTAGGTGCCCAGTAGAGAGCTGTAGAATGAAACTGTAAACTGAATGAACGAACACTGAAGGAAGAAAATTTCAGGGCTGTATGCTGGGAGCATTTGTGTTTTAAAACGTACATGAGATATTAAATTAGGTCTCAAAAAGTCACCCTACTGACGTGTAGATTGTTTGCCCTGCCATTTCTCTGTTGATAAAACCTCCATGAGTAAACGCTTCATCGTTGGAAGATGCCTCAGTGGTTGCCGAAATGTATCAGTTGCAGCAAAGGCAGCTCACACACTCTGGTCATTTACTCTCTGCCAAGCTTTGTGCTGTGTCCTTCCAGGCATCGTCTCATCTGATCTTCACAGTAACTCTGAAAGGTAGATGCTATTTTGTTGTTTGTTTTCAATTTCTATTTCCAGATCACATGATCAAAATTCAGAAAGCTTTTTAAAAGATTTTATTTGTTTATTTCTAGAGAGGGAAAGGGAAGGGGAGAGAGAGGGAGAAAAACACTGTTGTGAGAGAGAAACATTGATCAGTTGCCTCTCATATACGCCCTGACAGGGGACTGAACCCGGAACTCAGGCATGTGCCCCAGCTGGGAATTGAACTGGCGACCCTTTGGTTTGTGGGAGGACCCCCAACCAACTGAGCCACACCAGTCAGGGCAGAGCTCAGAGAGTTTAAATAGCTTGCTGAAGGTCCCTCAGCCAGTAAGTGGTGGCTCAGGAGTCAGGGTAGTTGGGGTAGAGCTAAGCTTCCTAGGCCGCCCCCGCCCCAGTGCCCTTTTCCTCTGTCACTGAACAGCTCTCATTTCATCTGCCTTGGTTTTCTCTGAAACCAGGGCTTTGTGGCTAAAGGAGAGTTTGAGAGCTTGGCCTACAGAACAAATTTGGCCCTGATGCACCCTTTGAAGTCTCGTGCCCTCCTACCGTTGTATTTTTCACTGTGCTCCTGCCTGAAATGCCCTTTGCTTTCTCCTGCAGCTGACCAGTTTCTCTGCATCTCCTAGGCACTTCCCAGATCTCAAGGCAGTATGAGTTGAACTTGCAGCGTGCCCCTTCCACAGAACATCTGTCCCTCTGTCCTAGCAGCAGACAGGCTCTTTCCAGGTAGCGGCTGACAGTTTGTCTCCACCACTGGACTGAGTCCCTGGAGAAGGTGGCTCAGGCCTGCCTCCTCTCTGGAGCTCCTCAGCCTGGCCCAGGGTCTGGCACGGAAAGCAGGGGCTGCAGCCAGCGCTCGCTGACCCGGCGCACGCCAGGCACAGAGCGGGCGCTCAGAACCAGCTGGCCGAGTCCAGAAGCCTGGAATACAAACTAGCGTGTACTCACAGAACGCAGTGAATGCAAGATGGAGACGATCGGACGTATTAATCACTGGTTTGGAAAGGCATTAAAACAGTTCCATGATATAGTATGTTTCTTTTCTAAAACAGATGTGCCTTGTTTCATGAGAAAGCAATTAAGTGTGTTTGATTAAAACATTCATAAATGCTATCATTTACTCAAGGCTACTATATGCTGCTGTCTTTATTGGTACTTTATACATGTTGTGACTGCTTCTCCCGATACTGTATGCTATGAAGGCGTTTCTAATAACTTGACCTTTGAGATGAGGAAACTGAGGCTCAGAGAGAACCGAGTAGCTTGCCTGAGCACAGTCAGTGTCTGAGAGGTGGATGCAGGAACGAAACTGGGCTGGCTTCAGAACCGCTGCCTTCCCACCCCCTCGCTGCTCTGGTCCTGTGGTGCAGGTGCCTTTCAGCTCAGGCCCCAAACGCAGCCCTTCCAGTGCCAGGCACCTGCCCCTCCTCCCCTTTTTTCCCCTCCTCACTGCACTCCCCTCTCCGTTTCCTTAGATGGTGCCTCTGCACCTGCATCCTGAAGCTGGAATATTTTTGTCAGATCACTAATTGGACACTGTTGTGTGTGGAAACTGTCTGGTGTGAACAGTGTAGTAATGTCACATTTATATTAATAAACACAAAATTCACTTTATTAAGGCCACGTTACACATATTGTGATTTTGTTTTCTTTATACTGCCTTTTACTCTTAGGACTTTTTTGAGCCCCAATTTATATATGTTAAATGTATGAGGGTTTTTTTTTATGTAAAATATAAATAAAACAATGTAGTGAAAAGGATGCTGATTAGATTAAAACATTTTTTATTAAAGATTGTCTAAACAGTAGGATACCTATGCATTTCAAATTGTATATGAAATACAAGATTGGAATACTTCTTGTTAGGGAGTTTAAGAGGTTTCTTACAGACCTAGGTTCATTTATTTTCTGCCCCTCCTAGTATTTCAGCAGGATTAGGTTTTTTGAGTCAGTGGATCAAGTTTTAATTTTCCTGTTCCTTCCTCATACTGACATATGCTTTGGCAGAACAAAAAAGAGACCTAAACATGTCAGCATGATTTTTGTTCAATGAATTAAAAACCATAAAAGTAACAAGATCTGATCCAAATCCCTAAACTCCTGACATGGTGGTTTTGTCCTTTTCAGTCCTGAGCTTCATGTTACTGACTTTGAAAAACCTTTTGCCTGGAAGCAGAAGTAACAGCGGCAGTGCGTAATTCATGCGAAATTCATGTGAAATGGACGGCAAGGGGCAGGCAGCATGGAGTCAGGGAAAGAATAGGGGCCAGAAGGGTCTGGATTTGAATCCCGTTCTGTCGCTGGAGCCCACGGGCACGTTATTTAACCTCCGCGTGCCTCAGTTTCCTCCTGGCGGAACGGGGGTGTGAGAATCCAGTCTGAAGAGCTATTGTGAGGATCGGTAAGGTCATGGACGTGAAGCACTCACCTGGCACAGCGCGGCTTACCTGTGGTAGCGATCAGGATCATTTTTATTCTGAGAGCATTTCCTTATAACACAGCCTTCTACTATGCCTTCAGAGCATATTCTTTCTCAAGTTTTTCAAGTTTTCTTCTCATCCTATCAGGGAAAAAGTACCAGGTGGACGCCACTACGTCTTTAACACCTGCCTGCCACTGTTTCACGGGGAACATGGACCCACAACTGGGATTGTCCTTACTCAGCGAGAACAACCGATTTGAGGGTCAGGAGCTAGGTGCTCAGGACGTCCATCTCAGGACCCAGGGACAGAGGACTTTGGTTATTCTAGGACCATTGGCTTTAGGACAGGGCAGCCTGGGTTTGACTTTGTGCAAGATACCAGACTTCTTTGGGTCTCATTTTTTCATCTGTAAAATAGAGTTCATGATCCTACGAGAGCCTCCGTGACATGGATTTGCAGCCTCTTGTCCTGTCACTCTCTCCTTCGTCGTCTGCGCTCCAGTTGGTTCCTCAAGGGGAACGTGGTCTCTGAGGCTCAGCGCCTTTCCACTGGCAGAGTTTTCCCACGGCAGTCTCCCTTTGCCGTGCCAGTGCTGGCAGCTTGTACTCACTCCTCAGGTCCCGGGGCCGTCTGTTAGTCCGGGTCGGATGGGCTCTGCTGTAGTAACGAGCAGCCTCTCACCCGCCCCCGCCCCGACCTCCACGGCTCACACAACCTAAACTTAGTTCTTGCTCATTCTGCATGGTGGACACTGTTCATGATAGTCTGGGACCCAAGCTGATGGACGTTCCATATCCACTCACCGTGGCCAGCAGAACCTGGTGTGGTGGAGCTCACACTGGCCCTTCGAGCTTCTGCCCCGAGGTAACACCGAACTTCAGACCGGATGGGAGATGCATTCCTCCTGGAAGGAATGAGGGCCAGAATACCAGTGAGCAGACGCAACAACTTCCACATTTAGATACTGTTTCTGTAGGAAAGCCTTCCCTTACTGCCCCCTCCCCAAACTTGGACAGAAACCGGTGAGTCAGCTGGGCTGCTTCTGTGCCTGGAGCTTCCCCACATCCCCGCCCACAGCACTTCTCACCCTCCATCGTCACTGTCTCCTTGCTGACCGCTCTTTCTCGCTAAGCTCCCGAAGAGCCGGACAAGGGTTTGTCACGTTCATCCTCGTGCCCGCTGTGCCCAGCACTGGTTGGACAGGTAGCAGACCTCAGTGTGCACATGACAAAGAAATGAAGGACAAACCTGCTGGCCCGCTGTGCTGGGCTGTTGTGCTGATTAAATGTGAAACAGGAGCAGTGAAAACCGCCCCACACAGTTGTTGTAAGGGTCCGCGTATGACGGGCCCGCCCTAGGGACTGACGGAGCAGGCCCTCTGAGCGCATTGCAGTTACGGTAAGGATGCTAACAGAAAACTAACGGACGTTCATGAAGCACTGCTAACGGGCAGACGCTCGCAGGGGCCCTTTGTGGAGGTCACCGGTGCTTGGGTTCTCACATGTCACATCGGGACTCATGTTGTATCTTGGTCAGTTTTGAGGCAATTCTCAAGTCACTTGGTATAATAATAGTTAAGATTCTGCAGGTGCTACTTACTTGTTTGGATGCGTTAGAGATTCGGAGGTGATGTGCCAGGGTCAGTGCCAAACACCACATGCATCATCTCCTGTAATCTTCACACCACCGCCTGAGACAGGCACCGGCAGCTCCCATCGTGAAGACGGGACTCTGAGGAGAGGCAGCCCGATACGCTTCCCGTGAGTGGCACGGCTAGGATTTGGCCCCCGGTCGGCCTCGCCTCCCTGACTCATGGTTGTAAGCAGTGCTCTTTCTGGCTCTTCCCAGCTAACTCACCGGGAACTTCCCTTGACCCTGAGCACTCCATGGGCCTGTGTCAGGGACATGAAGCTCATCTGCCATCAGAGAATAAGGTTACAAACTGCTGAGCTAATGGACAGTGTGATTTTAAGTTCTTGGCTAGCAGTTAATGTAGCGGACAATTTTATTGACCCCTCTTCTGTCTTTTATCAGGGTAACCAGGGAGCACAGGGAGATGCTGGTGAAACTGGCCAAACAGAACACCAACAAGGCCAAAGACTCTTTACGGAAGGTTCGTAGCAATGCGATGAATAAGCTGAAGAAATCAAAGGACAAGGCCTCGGAGGACACCATTCGACTCATAGAAAAACAGGTACTGTTCCCAGCAGGTGTAATGCTTGTGTCTCTGACCCAGGGAGTGTCTTGTTCACGTCCGAAGTGAGGGAAATGAAGACACAGGACCGCTGGTCTTTCACTGATGTGATTCTCGTTGACTGAGTCTCTGGCCTGGGCCTCGCCCTCTGTGGGACCCTGGGAATGGGGAGGAGGCGGAGGTCTGTTGGTCTTTTACCATGTTCAGCAGAGCCTGGCTGAACATTCCACATCACTCCATTTACTCTCATTGCTACAAAGCTGTGAGGCGTAGGCAGTGAGGAGACAGGTCCAGAGAAGCTGAATAACTTGTCCAAAGTCACACCGCTGGCAAATGGCACAAATGCGATCCAGATGCAGGCAGGTGGATTTCGGAGCCTGTGCACCACTGCACCTCCGTCTGTGGTTGGTCATCTGGGTGCCGAGAAGTGAGAACTTCAGTGTGCGGGGTAGTGGCGCTTATACATGTCTTAAAGGAGCTGCTTGGGGGAAGCAGTGAGGGACGGGGGGAGGCAGGCCACACGCGTGGAGGTGTGCTGGTGTCCGAGAACGCTGTTTGGTGAGAGTTGTGGACCCCGGCTGAGCCTGGGGCACGGAGAGACGAGGCCGGCCACGGTCTTGTGCGGAAGGCCTCGTGCACCAGGTCGAGGAGTTCGCCCTTTACCACGGCCAGACGTTCCCATGTCGGCTGTGCATCTCTGTCAGTCCTGCCTGGCCACAGTGGTGCTGCACGACTAACCATCGCGAAACTCAGCGATCTACAGCGTCAGGCATTCGTTCTTATGCTCACGTCTGGGGGGTCAGCCGGGATGTAGCTGTTGTGTGTTGGGTTCAGTGGGCTTGGCTCCGTATCTTTGATTGGGCTTAAGTCAGCTTTACATACCTGTCCATCTTCTGGAGTCAGCAAGCTTCCCAGGGCATCTTTGCATAGCGGCTGCAGACACCAAGGGCATAACCCCAACCACTCAAGTACATTTTTAAGCACCTGTTCCTGTCACATCCCATTGGCCAAGGAAATCATACAGGCCCAAACCTGTTATCACTGGGCAGGGAAGTATTTCTGTGCATGGAGGCCTGGAGGAGGGAGTGAATATTTTTTGAACAATAATCTAATCTACCACAGCATTATAATCACTTGAGGATCTTATAAAAATACAGATTTCTGGGACCCTATTCCCAGAGATTTAGTCAGTGAGTCTGAAGTAGGGCCTAGGGGCCTGCATTTTTGGAGTAACTCCTTTGAAATACATTTTCCCGATGGTGGGGAGATCACATATGTGTTTGTGAAAAATGATTCTGGTTGCTGATTGGAAATCAGGCTGAGGGGGCAAGACTGGAGGCAGGGAGGCCAGGGAGGCTGTTGCAGAAATCGACCTGGGAAGCGACGGTGGTCTGAACCTCTGTAGTATGAGAGGAAGTAAGGTCAGGAGATGAATTTACCAGTATTTAGAAGATAGAACTGAAGATGTTGAGTGTGCTGTGGAGTGCTCACCCAAAGCCACCTCATCAACAGTAAAAGCATTATTTCAGTGAGATTGAACAGGCATGTGAGCAGGATGGGGAGTAAAGGGGGAAGAAGAGGGAGGCAGGGACGTCTGGAGCAGGCCATAAAGTGACCAGCTGCTGCCCCCCTCCTGGACCAGCAGGCAGAATGCTGGTCATAGGCCAGGCCAAACAGTCACCCAGGAGAGATTTTAGACGGATCCTTGGGCCCTGCTCCTGCATTTTTTGATTCCACAGGTCCGCCGAGGAATGTGTATTCTTAAAAAGTTGCCTAGCTAATTCTGCAAAAGCAGACATGGCAGGTATGGAAGGACACCAGAGTTGGAAAGAGGTTGCTCTGTAGCTGGTGTCCTGAGACCTGGGGGAAGTTACTGGACTCCTCAGTCTTTCCTCTGTAAAAAGGGACTTGTAATCCCTACCCTGAAGGGTTGCCCTGGGGTTGCTAGAAGCACCGTTACCTGACACCCAGACCCTCAAAGCTCCTTTCTTGCCATCTTTGTGCTCTCCTCTTGCCCTGCCTTCACTGAAAGAGGCTCAGAGCCCAGATCAGGCCTCAGGAGAGTCGGGGCCCTAGCCCCAACATGGGGGCTCCTTGTCCATCTCCCCGGGGGTTCTTGGTTGTTTGGTGGTGGTGGTAAGTCTGTGGACTTGGGACCTTCCGCCTCTCCTCACTCAGCAAGTCTGCACCTCTGCCTCAGGGACCAGGGCCCACGCCCCTTGGAAAAGGAAGGAGGATGGGTAGCCAGCTCTCTGGTGCAACCTGCTGGACAAAGACCTGGCCGGAAGCCTTCACTTGTTAGCACCTGGCTCGTGAGCTTCCTCTTCAGATTAGACTCTTCATTCAGTGCTTGTTACTGTGCATTAAAATTTGTCAAAGCGAAAGTAACTGTATTCATTTTTTGCGATACTAAACCAATCCGTTTAGTGTAAATTTTTTAAAAAATGAAGAAAATAAAAGAAATTTCATCACCCAGAGATGACCATTATTAACATTCAGGTTATCTCTGTGAGTATAGATGCAACATTACAGAAAAAAGATCATACTGTATGCATTTCACAACAATATTATGTAAGATATTATCATTTAAGTATTAGTTCTTGCTGTCACTGATTACAACCGTTTATTCTCATGTGGTTGAAGTTCCAGTAAGGAAATATCCAGGAGACAGTTGTGCACACACTTCATTTTGTCCTTTTTTCCTGGTAGACGGCACGGACCTGGTGGTTTTGATGTGTGTTTTTATTTAAATAAACATGCAGGGTCTGATTGTTGCTTTATCACGCAGTTTTAAAAAATTTGTTTGTTTACTTTGTTCCTGATTATCAAAGTATTGCATGCTCATTGTAAAAACGACAGAGTTCAGAAGACTGTTTGAAACAAATGGGAAAAAATTCACCCCATAATCCCATATTGCATGCTAGAGCAACAGCTCTTAACATTTTGGAATTTTTCTTTATTCCCCTCCTTTTTTAAACTACATAGTTTTAAACATGATTGGGAACACGTACTGTACATACAATTTGTATTCAGCTTTTCATTTTCTGCTCAGCATTAAAGTCATTAGCATTTTCTCATGTCTTAAAAAACTCTTTGTAAACAGCCATTTCTAATGGTTGCAGAATATTCCATCTGTGGTCATAGCGTAGTTCACTTTCATAAGCCCTCTTTTTGGACATTTAGTCTGTTTAAATATTTTGTTACTATGAATAAGGCTTCAGTGAATATTTTTATACATGCATCTTCGTTGAGAAGAGTTCCCTAGCACACAGTCCTGAGTATGAAATTACAGTGCCAAGGGAGTGCGTGCTTTTAAGGTTTTTGGTATGTGCTGCCTAAATCATTCACGGGTTTTTAGAACATGTGTATTTTTAAATTTTGGGGAGGTTTTTCTTATCCGTAACATTTGAACCTAAAATTTTTCATGTGAGCTTAAAATGTTGCTTGTGTTAGAAGTATTGCTTTTACTTCCACACTCTACAGGAAAGATTGTTATTCTTTGTATAAATCCATACAATTTTTCTTGAGGATAATATGGCAATATATACCAAAATCCATACATTTCTGATTCAGTGACTTAGAAATTTATGTCCCAAAATTGTCAAAGCGTTTATCTATAGAAGTGTCTGTTGATTATGTATAATGGTATAAAATTGGAAACTATAAATTTTTAACAGTGGGAAAATAAGTTTCTTTACATCTGTGTACTAGAATCTGTATATATCAACAATTATAAAAATATTTTACAGACATGGTACTTTTTCAGAATTTATTTTTTAAAGGTAGATTGCATAATGGTATGTATAATGATTTCATTTTTATAGTGAAGAGTTTCATGTACACAAAAAAGGTTGGCAGCTTATTCACTTAAATGTTCATGGTGCTTATTTCAAGTAATGGGATTATGAACAATTTTAATTTTAGTCTTTGTGAGATTTACTTACTTTTAAAAAAAATTCCAAATGTCTTAAGGTCAGATTTTTCAAAATCGTGTTATAAAAATGTCTCCTCTTTGGTGTAAAAGAAGGAAGTGACTCGTGGAAGGTCTGCCTCTGCAGTCACATCTGACTCCCCACCCCCACCCCCACCCGGGCCAGCTCTGCTGCAGGGGGACCAGGGTCTTCCCACTCGGGGCCCTGACATCTGTCAGCCTGCTGTTTCACCTTCGCTTTAGTTCGCTGTGAATGGGCCTGCTGAACATTAAAGCACTTGGCAGAAACCACCAGTAAATCTGGCCAAGATCCTTTCACTGCTGCGTTTCCCTGAGAAACCGAACTGCTCTGAAGTGAAGCTGGGTGCTAGGGGCTGCAGGAAGGGAAGGCTCCCAGCAGACAGGCAGGCAGCTGGACGCAGCGAGGCAGGCGCAGCAGCACCCAGTGGCGCTGTGGGTGTTCGGAGCCAGGCCTCTGGAAGCACGACCTGCTACCCAGGCCTGTCCCAGGGGTGTGCTGTGGGCTCCTGCCTCCCCTCTTCCTCCCTCTACCTTTCATTTTCCTGAGCTTGTAGGGAGCGAATGTGGTGGTGGTGGTGGTGGTGATGATTGATGGCGGTGGCGGTGGCACAGTCTCTATGAGGCAGCATACTGTCAGGCAGAGGGCTCCTGCTTCAGAGTCAGAGTGGCTCTTTCACTTGTCAGCTCTTAAGGCCAGCAGATGGCTTCACCTTTCTGAGCCTCTGGTTCCTCACGGTAAAGTGGGAGCAATGACGGCTGTCTCACTGGATTGGTGAGAGGACCACATCGCCCAGCCTGCCAAAACATGGCTGATGTGGTTGCTGTCCTCAGCAGTCCTTTGCCTGTTTGCCCAGCCCACTCCCTTCTCCTCACCTGTGACTTTGAATGTGGGCCTGGGGCTGGTGTGTTAGCCAGCCTGAGCCTGACCCAGCCAGCCTGCGGCCTGCGAGGAGGCAGGATGGCCCAGGCCAGGCGCAGGGGGCCCCTGGGGGGGGGGGCGGCACCGCACTGGCAGAGGTCCTGGCTCAGCCACACCACTGACTTTTTCAGTGATTTTGAGCAGGTTAGGTAACATTTTATGCTTTGGCTTAGTCCTCTGTTGGATGGGCTAATTGCCTGCTCCACCTGCCTTACCTCTGTAAGGTTGGTTGTTCTGTGTTGTTGTTGGATTTGCGAGAAGTAGCAGAGGATACAACCCTCTTGCATAGTGTGAGCTCCTGTACAACCATCAGGGAAAGTAATTAAGATCCGTGATATATTAAAGGGAGACGGTGGTGGTGTTTCACATGTTCTGAGGATTACGTGAAATAATGCGTGTAAAATTCCAGCCTGCGTGTGGTGTGTAGTGATGGGCGATGCTGTGGGTGCCCCTGTTGCTGGTGCCGATCGTTGTAGGAAGTCTGATAAAGATGGAAAGACAGCCTTGCCGGCAGACTGTCCCCAAGGGCACTTTGTGCCTGTAAGGTGGTAGAAAATATTATGGGAAAAATATTGTGGTAGAAAAATATGGTAATAGTAAATATTTTCATTAATTAATTAATTTGAAAAGATGTCAGGAAGTGATAGTAAAAATCAGAGTAACGCAAGCACATTTGCATAGCAAATAACCAATTTGAAACATGCTTGCATATTCATGACTTTGTTTAACCTCCAACTAATCCCTGAGCCGGGGACCAGCTTCCCCATTTGGTAGATGAGGAGACTGACACTCGAAACAGGAAAGGGTTTGTACATGGTCACCTCACTGAGAATTTAACCCCAGGTACTCGTCCTCCCTCCAGTCCCCGTCTCTGTCCCCAGACACTGTTCTTCCAGAGGAGGCTTGCAGCCCGTGTTCCTGGCTGTCCCAGCCTGGAGGGCTGCTGGGCACCACGCCAAGCCCCATGCAAGGCAAGCTGCCCAGGTGGGGGCGAAAGAAGCATCGCTAGGGTCTGTGGTGGTGGCTGAATGAGGAGGGGCCAAGCCGCCACGCTGAGCCCCGTGGCTCTTCCTGAGGGCCCAGCAGCCCCAGGAGCTGTGCTCTTCCAGCTCAAAAATGTGCAGCTGTTGCTCCAGCAAGAGCCTGGCTGTCTCCGTGCCTGGGGTCAATTGCCTCAAATCCTTTTTAGTTTCTACCCTTTCCTGTACATCTATTTCTCAGTGCCTGGCCAAGGCCTGTGGTCTGCAAATAAAGATGTAACTAAGATGTCAGACAGCCGCCGTGCTGCCCCTTCCAAGCTTCCTGCCTCAGGCTTCCTGCCTTGGTCCCTTTAGACGTGGGAGGGAGACTGCAGCATTACTGAAAACTACTGCGTTTTTCACCCTCAGACGGAGTGCGTGCGGGTGTATTGCAGGAAATACAGAAAAGCACAGAAAACTTTCATAATTATCCATTTAGTAAGTATTTCCTGAGCATTTGCTATGTACTGGGTCTTCTGCTGGATGTGACAGATACCACATGAATAATATATTAGCTATCTTCCCATCACTAAACGATAATCACTATTAATATTTTGACAGGTTTCCTCTTAGTCTTAAAAATATGCATAACTTTTTACATATTTGAGATTGTTTCTGCTATGTATACATATACACAATTTTATATCCTGCTTTTCCTTTAATTCAGGGGTGACATAAGCATGTTTCCATGATATTATAAATAATGTCTCAAGGCATTCTTTTTTCATGATTACAAAAGCAACCCCTGCTTGTTATAAAACAGTCAAACCTTCGAACGTTTCAGAAACGTATACTGGAATGTTACTCAGATTTATACCCTCTCCATGAGAAATGGATAATCTTCACCCTTTTTAATGTCTACATGTATTCAGCTGCTTACCCATTCTTTCACTTTAGATTTTCTGATTTTTCATTATTAAAAGTAAAGCTTAGATAAATATCCTTGTATATAGAAGTTAAGTTTTTTTCAGATTCCACTGATGTGGTAGTTCCCCCGTTGAGAGAATGTGGGGTTAAAAATGGCATGAACGTTTGCTTCAGTTTGAATCCCTGTGACAATCTGTGAACTTACCCATTTCACCGTAGCTTCCTGGCACTGAATATTGTAATTAAAAACCACAACATCAAATTTTGTTAACTGTGATGACTGAATTATGTCTTGTTTGAATTTCCATTTCTTCAGTGTTTATTGAATTTTCCATGTTTGTTAACCAGATGTACTTCATCTTTTTTCAAGACTTTTTTTTTTTTTTGCTTAACTATTGGGATCTTAATATTCTCTTTAACAAACAGCAGAGTGAGGTGCAGGAAATTCTAGAAGTTCATGAAGGGACAGATAAGGCTGGCTTCTCTGTACTCCAGACTAAAAGTTAAGAGTTTAGGGCTGGGAAGTCGGACTGCCAAGGATTAACTTTTGTTCTTGCTACTTTCTAGCTGTGTGTCCTGAACAGGTGGTCTGGCTGCCTCAGTCCCCTCACCTGTGAAATGGGGATAAGAATAGTGTGTCTCGGGGTGGCTGCTAGGAGTCAGGAGGATGGTGCCTGCCGGGACTCGATGGATGTGAGCTTTTGCTGCCATCATTCTTTCCCCGATAACCTTTCCCTAGTTCTGGAACATTTCTCCCCCGCCCTGTTCCAGCCCAGTTTACCAGGCTGCCTCCCTTTGTGTTTCTGCAGATCAGCCAAATGGCCGATGACACGGTCGCAGAGCTGGACAGGCAGCTGGCGGTGAAGACCAAGGAACTCCTCGGATGACAGTCCACCGGGGCGTCTCTGGTGGCTCCCCGGGTGACAAATTGACTTCTCTCTGACCGTCCACAGGGATGGCCGTCACGATGTCCTTGTCAGTCTTCCTGGGACCCCGCCTTCCAGTGGGACACCGGACTTGTTTACTCCCTTCCTGCTCCCCTCCATCCAGCTGTTCTTCTCCGGCCCTCTGGCATGGGTGGGCCCCTGGAGAAGGTCTGTTGCCGACAGTCAGCCTTTACCCAGGGCGGCTGCCTTGACCGTGACACTGCCAGACGCCTGGGGCCCCTGGCAGGCGCGGCGCTGACTGCTGTCTCAGGAGCCTCCTTTTCAAACAGTCGGGCCCTGTCCCCAACGTTAAGCTTTGCTTGGGCTGGTGTGGGCCTTCACCTGTCACCGGATGGCTTTGATAGAGGCCGATTTTCACCAAACAATAAAGTGAAAATGAACTGGAAAGAATAACAACCACAAAGGAAATGATTGAGTCAGTCTGGGTTAATGATTCCCAAGCACCTGTGTGTGAAGCCACCAGAACAACTCTCTGCCCTCTGAGCTGTCTTTGCACGTGCTCCTTGCTCCTTCCACTGCCTGGACCCTTCTCCCACGCCTCACCTGGCCGGCCGCGTTCCGCCTTCATGGCGCAGCTGGGCTAGCGCTTCCTCGGAGTCTCCCTTCTCCGCCGGCCGAAAACCCCTGCTATCACTGGCTATCGCACACTGTCTGCTGTTCTCCTCCAAACCTTAATTGTTCTTTTTGATAATTAGTCTGCATATTTTCCACATCCTTAGAACTTGACATAATGCCTGAAACGCAGCAGGCACTCAGTTACGAATGAGTTGTGCGTAACATCTGCGCAACCAATGCCAGCTTTTCCTTTCTTTCCAGTCTTAACAGTATCCTGCCATTTTCCGCTCTTGCTGTGTCCTCGATACATCCTAGGTGATGAGAACCTTTCCCCCAGGGTCTGCCTGTCAGTGGCAGGCAAGTAGTGTGTGTGGCTCATCTTTGGGTACTGGATGAAGTTAGCTTTTCCCCCCAATAATTTTTCTTTTAATCATTCATTCATTCATTCATTCATTGATAATATAGCCATGATGAAGTAGAAATAATCCTAGGCAATATTTTTTATCTTCCCAGTACACTTGCAAGGTATGTATTAATTCCATTTTACAAATAGGAAAACTGAGACCTAACAATATGAGGTCATTTGCCCAAAGTAACGAAGTCAGTAAGAGGAGTTCACTCTTCATTAGCAGCCTCCTTGTACAGAGGGGGAAGCACCTGGAGATGTGCGGTCTCTCGCCCAGACCAGCCGGGTCCTGCCGCCTCCACAAACATTCAGGGAGCCCCAGTTCTGTGTCAGGTACCGTGCTGCATGCTGGGAATACAGAAACGGGCAAGACGTGACCCCTGCCTCAAGGGTACAGGGGGCATTGGACCAACTTGCTATTTGCAGTGTTGTGGGTGGGAGGTAAGAAGTTCATCCCCGTCTGCCAAGCGTCTGCCTTCAGAACGGCACCCACTCTGGCAGCAGCAGGGCCTGGCCATGATCCTCTGAAGCAGCATCCAGCTTCTCCGATGTTTGTCTCCTCTGGGGCTCCGTCCCTGGAGGGGGTAGGGGTACACTTCGCCCTCTGCACACACCGGTGGAGCAGCTTCGGGGCCCTGCGTGGCAGCCAGTGGGGACTCGGGCAGAGTTAGGTCCCAGGTGGAAGAAGCTGACCCTGTGTCCTGCCCTGCTTACCTGTGCCCTGTTCCCCAGCCCCGAGCAGCAGTCACACGACTGGAAGTCAGCTGAAGGAAGAACAGGGTCAGGAAGAGCAATCGAGGCGCCTTTTGGGGGGTAAACCACATGGCGAGGGCTCTGCAAGTCTTTCGTGAGTGGCTGAAATCCCCCACTCACTGCAAATGTGCTTCTCTAAGATGCAGGATTTTTTAATAAACAGAGGAAATGATAAATTATGTTGTAACTCCACTCCAAAGGCATTTGGTTCTTAACAGCCAAATCCTCTGTAGTCTTTAAATAAACAAAAACTTATTTGGTGAGCAGACGGGGGGGAAATTGAAAGATTTTCTGTACTTGGGCTCCACATGTCAACAATTTCTCTCCTGTGTGTATGTTGGCCAAAGCCGTGTATCATGATAAATGAATAAAGGAAAACCTCAGGCCCAGGGCCGTCAGACAGCTCAGCAAATGGCTTTCAGCTGATTGCTCTATTTCAGTTGACATTTATCAAAGAGTTTCTCTGCGACTCTGTGTGTCAGGGCTTCGGTGGCAGCAGGGACGAGGGCGAGACTACCTCTTTGGCTGTGCTGAGTAATGAGTGACGCTGGAGCGGTTCGTGTCCCGTCTCCCTCCTTCGGCTTCCATCTCTTTTAAAGGGGAAAGCCGGGTATGGAAATTCTCACACTTGCCAGAGGAATTAACCGCCTCTTCTATTCAGTTCTTCAGCTTTCAAAGTCTCATGAAAAATACAGGCCAAAGAGAATTCAAGAATTTCTTTTTCCAGTTTGTTATCTTCTTCCTTTGTTGTATACATGCATGTGTGTGTGCATGTTGGAATTTATAAGCAACTGGAATGTTAAAAACTAGAAGTCCCCAATCTTACTCCCCTTTAAAAATTAGAAATATATCCTTCCAGACCTTTTTCTGCATATATAATTTTTTTAAGTGAGGAGGAAAGCTATTCTGTCCCTATTCTGAAGCTTGCTTTGCTTTATGCAACAACATGGCCATCTACCTGTGTGCGTATATAATTTATTCTTTTTCATTGTGAAATAGTATTCCATGATATGGATGCACCATAACTTATTTCACTATTACCTCTATATGATATTTTTTTAAAAATCATTTTAAATGCATAGAGGATGTTTCTATTTAAAGTTTTGTGGGTTGTTTTTTTTTTTTAATAAAAAGAACCCCTGACTTCCAGCCAAGATGGAGGCATAGGTAGACACACTGTGCCTCCTCACACAACCAAAAGAAGGACAATAATTTAAAAACAATAAAACAACCAGAACTGGAACTGTATGGAAATGTGACAACCAAGGAGTTAAAGAAGAAACATCCATCCAGACCTGTACGAGGGGCAGAGACGGGCAGCGGGCAGAGAGGACTCATGGCAAGGCGGCGGCTGGCGGACCAGGTGGTCCCACATTCGCGTGAGGATAAACCCGGAGGAGCACCTGGGGGGTGAAACAGACCTTACAACCCAGGGCTCCAGTGCAGGGAAATAAAGCCTCTAAACGCCGATTGAAAACACCTGTAGGGGTTGAGGCAGCAGCGGGAGAAACTCCCAGCCTCGCAGGTGAGTTCGTTGGAGAGGCCAACAGGGTCCTAGAACATACACAAGCCCACTCATCTGGGAATCAGCACCAGAAGGGCCCACTTTGTAAGAATCATCGGAAGTGACTGAAAGTTGGCAGAGAGTGGAGCAAGCGCCATTGTTCGCTCTTGATCCCCATGTACAACGTCACTACCCAGCAACTGGGCTGCCCCACCCCGGTGAACACCTAAGGCTCCTCTCCTTACTATGTATCAGGTGGGTAAGACAATAAATAAAATGAATAAATAAATAAATAAATAAGCCCCAAACGAAAGAACAGATCAAAGCTCCAGAAAAAATACAACTAAGTGATGAAGAGATAGCCAACCTATTGGATGCACAGTTCAAAACACTGGTAATTAGGATGCTCACAGAATTGGTTGAATTTGGTCGCAAATCAGGTGAACAGATGAAGGCTATGCTAAGTGAAATGAAGGAAAACGCACAGGGAACCAATAGTGATGGGAAGGAAACTGGGACTCTAATCAATGGTGTGGACCAGAAGGAAGAAAGAAACATCCAACCAGAAAAGAATGAAGAAACAAGAATTCAAAAAAATGAGAGGCTTAGGAACCTCCAGGACATCTTTAAGTGTTCCAACATCCGAATCATAGGGGTACCAGAAGGGGAAGAGGAAGAGCAACAAACTGAACACTTGAACGAATAATAAAGGAGAACTTCCACAATCTGGCAAAGGAGATAGATTTCCAGGAAGTCTAGGAAGCTCAGAGTCCCAAAGAAGTTGGACCCAAGGAGGACACACCAAGGCACATCATAATTACATTACCCAAGATTAAAAATAAGGAGAGAGTCTTAGAAGCAGCAAGAGAAAAGAAGACAGTTACCTACAAAGGAGTTCCCATCAGACTGTCAGGTGATTTCTCAAAGGAGACCTTGCAGGCAAGAAGGGGCTGGAATGAAGTATTCTGAGTCATGAAAGGCAAGGACCTACACCCAAAATTACACTATCCAGCAAAGCTTTCATTTAGAACAGAAGGGCAGATAAAGTGCTTCTCAGATAAGGTCAAGTTAAAGAAGATCATCATCACCAAGCCCTTATTATATGAAATGTTAAAGGGACTTACCTAAGAAAAAGAAGATAAAAAATATGAACAGTAAAATGACAACAAACTCACAGTTATTAACAACCACACATAAAACAAAAATAAAAGCAAACTAAGCAAACAAGTAGAACAGGAACAGAACCACAGAAATGGAGATCACATGGAGGGTCAACAACGGGAGTGGGAGGAGGAGAGAGTAGGGAAAAGTACAGAGAATAGACGGTGGGTAGAAAATAGACAGGGGGAGGGCAAGAATAGTGTGAGAAATGTAGAAGCTAAAGAACTTATGACACATGGACATGAAGTAAAGTGGGGAAATGTGAGTAGGAGTGGGTGTGTAGGGTGGAGGGGAATAAAGGGGGGGAAATGGGACAACTGTAATAGCATAATCAATAAAATATATTTATACCCTGGCTGGTGTGGCTCAGTGGATTGAGTGCTGGCCTGTGAACCAAAGGGTCACTGGTTTGATTCCCAGTCAGGGCACATGCCTGGGTTGCAGGCCAGGTCCCCAGTAGGGAACACTTGAGAGGCAACCGCACATTGATATTTCTATCCCTCTCTTTCTCCCTCCCTTCCCCCCTCTCTAAAAATAAGTAAAATATTGAAATATATATATATATATATATATATTTTTTTTTTTTTTAAAGAACCCCTATTCCAAGTTTATCTGTTTGGTAACCTTTTCCTCAACCTCAAACTAACATTTACTGAATGCCTACCATGGACAAGGTAGCTGAGCACTTGTGTTACTACATTGAAACCTCTGAACAATTCTAGTTGGTGTAGGTATTACTCCTGTCTGTGTTTACCTTTGAGAAAACTGAGGTTCAGAAAGGGTATTTAACTTGCCCAAGGTCACACAGTAAGTACCAGAGTGAAGTTTGAAACTCTTATCTGACTTTGAAGTGGGTCCTTAATCATTGTACTTTGGGTCATAAGTCTCCATTGAGTGCCTACTCAAAATGCACCTGGCATTGTTCTGGGCCCTGGAAGTGATATAGGAAGCAGAAAACTTGCTTCGATTAAACAATTAGCTATTTGTAATAAAAAACCATGGGTAAAGCAGCAGAGTAGCCGGCACATTGCAAACACGGAGGAAATGGTAGCTCTTAGGGAGACAGTAAAGTTTTCATATGCATGCCTCAGCTGGCTGGCAGAGTCCTCTAGAACATGTCAGAGAACCGGGGAGCGAGCAGAAAGACCACCCAGCAGGGAATGAAGATAACGACCACAACGGTGCGGGCAGCCTTGGTGACTGATTCCAGCTTGGTGCTCTTCAGTCCTCAAAGTGCTGCTACGGCCTTTATCCTGTCCATTTTACAGGATATTTTGCTCAGAAGCCACTGAGCAAAGCTTTGCAGTTTCTTTTGCCCTGACAGTGGTCAGTGTCTCGCTGTGCCTAAAAGGGATGTTCTCTCTCGGTGGGGCCTAAATTTTGTGACGTATGCGCACACGTCGTGCACCTCATGATGTTATGTTTTCCGTGGCACTTATTTTCTGAGCCTTTGATGAATCTTGGACTGGAAGCGGCGTGTCTCAGTCTCCTCTTACGCACATTTCCATTTCCTCCCGCATTTCCCGTCGTCGCTGCTCCATGACCCTGCCCGTGTGCTGCTTCACGCACGGATCGGCTGACGCTCATCTTCTCCGTCTCAGTCAGGGCTTGGGCCCGAATTCTGCCTCCTCGTGTGTCAGGGTTGCAGCTCCCGCTTCCTTTTTGTCTCCATTGGCTTGGTGTGTCTTTCCTGTTCCTTTATGTTTAGCCTTTTCAAATCACGGCGTTTTAGGTGTTTCTTTTTGGGGGTTGGGTTTTATGAACCATTCTGAAACTCCTGTTTAAAATTGTCTTTTTTTAAAAAAATATTTTAAAAAGATTTTATTTATTTATTTCCAGAGAAAGGGGAAAGAAGGGAGAAAGAGAGGGAGAGAAACATTGATGTGTGAGGAAAACATTGTCGGTTGTCTCTCACGTGCTCCCTGACCAGGACCTGGCCTGCAACCCAGGCACATGCCCTGACTTGGAATCCAACCTGTGACCTTTCGTTTTGTAGGACGACACCCAACCCGCTGAGCCACACTGGTCAGGTCTTAAAATTACCTTTATTTTAATTGTGGTAAAATACATGTCACATAAAATTCACCACCCTAACCACTTTAAGTGTGCAGTTCAGAGTGTTACGGGCTCTGGCTTTGTTGGGCAGCCATCCCTGGAACTGCCTTCACCTGGTGGAATGGCAACCACACCCATTAAACTGCTTCCAGTGCCCCCCCCCCCACGCCTGGCCACCACCATTCCACTTTCTTCTTCTGTGAATCAAACTACTGGGGACCTCATGTAAGTGGAACCAAACAGTATTTGCCTCAGTGCATCTGGCTTATTTCACTCAGCATCATGCATCGTGTCCTCAAGGCTCATCCATGTTGTAGAACATGTCGGAGTTTCCATCCTTTTTTTTTTAATACTGAATGGTGTTCTATTGTCTGTACATATGAAACTCCTCCTAATAGGCGACTTAAACTCATTTATGTCTGTTGATCATACAGGAGCATCTCAGCAATACTGCGGGTTCAGCTCCAGGCCGCCGTGGTCAAGTGAGTGTGGCGGTAACTAGCGCCCGGTCTCTGCTGGTGGAGGGCCTCACCTTCCGCTGGTCGCAGACTCAGCGCCCGTGCGGCCCCGTGGGGCAGAGTGTGGTAAAACAGGGTCTGCCTATACAGGTGTGTCCAGTGGAAGCCTTTACTTGCTCTCTAGGTGCAGCAGCCACACCAGGTGTCTGAGCCCCTAGCAGATGAGGCTCAGACACCTGGTGATCAGATAGAGGATGGGTTGCTTCCACAGAGAGAAGGGCTACTGTTTGTTGAATGAACAAGTGGTGATCTCTGTCTCTCTTTCTCTCTCTCTCTCTCTCTCTTTTTTTTTTGTATTTTTTCTATTATCATTGATCTCTGTCTCTTGTCCTTTCTTCAGATCTCTGTCTGTTTGGTTAGATTAACCCTCAGCACAGCCTTTATCATGTTACTCTTCTGCTCAACAACCTTCCCTGGCTCCTGCTGAACTGCGTGCCAACTCTTCCGCCCGCAGTCAGTAGCTCCTGTAGCCTGGCCCGCGTACCTCTCCGGCTGTGACGCGGTTCTCACAGCCACCCTAAGGCAACCAGTGTGTGAGCTAAATGGAACCAGCGGTGTTTCTGAAGCTTCAGGCTGCTTTCTTCCACCTCCGTGTCATGTCTTAGGCTATTTTCTTCTGGTATGTTCACCCTTCAATCCCTGCCCCACCCAACAGGCAAAATTTCTTTCTTGCCTCCAAAGCCCTTCTCGGTCCCACATCTCTCTTTGCACTGAGGCATTCATCCCTTCATCTAGATGTTTCTCCTGATTCCTAGACCTGCATTTTCCTGTACAGCATCTGCACTTGGATGGGCTTCGAACACCCCAAACTGCCGGCCCCACCTGGAAGATGTGTTCCCACCCAGGTGGGACAAGCCAGGACACTTTGCTGTCTCTCCCTCACCCCCTCACCCCCGCGCACAGTAAGTCACCAAGTCCTGTCAGTACTGCCTGCAAAGTGCACCCCCTTCCTTTCTGGGCATGCCCTCGAGTGATGCGTCCCAGGGGACAGCTGTGGCCTCGCAGGGCCTCTGGGCATCCCTCAGAAGCAGCATGCCACCAGCACTGGGTAGGTCTGGTGTAAGTTCCTTGCAAGGCAGTTTCCTGCCCTTTGAATCTTCGCCTCCCTGACTAGCACAGTGCTTGGCACGGAGCAGGCGTTAAGGAAATGTTTGCCTGGTTGTAACAAGCCTGCCGGGCCTGCAATACAACTGAAGTCAGTTTACATCAGTAACCCGGAGTGGCCCTTACTTGCGCCTGCGTGCTCAGGCCTCCAACCTCCTCTGCCAAAGTGGCTTCAGGAGTTGTGAACATCTTCAAGCTGCCTCTCAGGGTGTCCACAATCACCACGGCCACCACACTGCCCTCCGGCCCAGGCTCCCCATCGCTGGCCCGGAATGCTGCTGAGGGGGGCTTTGCCTGTGCTCTCGCCGGGGTGTCAGGACAAGAGCACTGTTTCCTGGGCTTGGGAGGCCTGAGCATGCTGGGTGGGGTCCCTGAAGACACAGGGGGAAGGTCTCTTCCTCAGTCATGCCACCCTGGGCCCCCCCAACCCCTCGCCGAGTCCAAGGCAACCTGGCGTGGGCCCAGCCCCCGGTTTCCCAGCACAGCAGCTCCTCACAGGCTGACAGCTGAGCCCCATGTCGGGGCTCAGCTGGCCCAGGGGCCGGGCAGCATCCCTTCTCTCCTTCCCAAGCTCCAGCCTCGGCACTCCATCACCCCGGTGGCTAATACTAACAAGGACAACAGGTCCTGGGCCCATGCGACGTATAGGCAACTCTAGAAGCTAGTGATAATTATGTCCATTTTACAAATGAGGAAACTGAAGCCCTGCCAGGTTAAATTACTAGTTCAAAGACAAGATCAGAGGAAGCTTAGGATGCAGGGAATCTGACCCCTGGCTAGGCAGTCTCAATGAGTTATTCTAATCGAGAGACCAGAGGGGCTGCAAAGGGCCTTGTGAGGCGCTGCAGTGGCCAGAGAGAGCTCATGGGTCTTGTCTCGGTTTTGCCCCTTCCACCCTCAAGGCCACTCCGTTCCCCCCATGGGTGCCCAGGAGGCTCGGCCACTGTCAGTGGCTTTCAACTGGGCTGGAGAACCCAGGCTGGTCCCTGACAACAATTTCACCCATTTGGGGCAAAATAAGTAAAATAAAGGCAATGTAGCAAATGTCTTCATACAATTTATTTAACTTAAAGGACTATTTTATATTTTTAGCTCTTGCTCTTTCTACTTGTGTTTTTGGTATCAAAATATTCTTTCTCTTGTGATAAGAAGTTGGTGATTCTAAAAAAAAATCCTCTTTAGAAAAAGAAAACGTTGATCACCTTCCGATGGCCCCTGCATTTACTGATGCACGAATCCCAAAGCCTGGCAGCTCTGCGACCTCACGCCCACTCCTAGAGCTGATGTCCCCGAGGCTGTCATCCTAGGGAAGCTGGGACTGTAAACCGGCAAGAGAACTAACGTAGGGAGCTGATTTGACCTGTGTGGGTGTCAGGGACCCTGTGGGTGAGCAAGCGGAGGCCGAAAGGCAGGGTTTGGAAACGGGACAATAGTCAATCAGGAGGTTCAGAGACCCACGGGGAGGGGGAGGAGGTGGGGAGAGGTAAGTCGGAGAGCAGAGAGAGGGAGGCAGGGACAGAGAGGTCCATCCAGAGATGGAGGGAGGGGGAGAGGCAGTGGGTTCAGTGGGATACAGAAGCATACCCACACGCAGGCACATGTCGAAGCAGGGATCAGCGGGTAGACACAGAAAGAAATGGAGACAGTCACAGAGACGGAAGGAAGCAGATGGTGACAGTGAGGCGGTTAACGGATACCCTGAAAGAGACACCTAGAAACAGAGACAGAGACTCGGAGGTGGAGGAATAGTCACAAAGAGAGAAAGCCACGGAAATCCAGGGCGAGAGACCCAGAGTCTTTCAAAAAGAGGAGGAAACAAGAGGAGGAAGAAAAATGGAAAGACACACATTTAGATGGAGAGGAGTGAGGGCGGACAGACAGGGCGGGGGTGGGGCTGTGCAGGGGCGCTCCCAGGGTGTGGGTGGAGGAAGAGCCAGCTCTGGGGGCCAGGGCTGCAGGGACCAGATAAGGACGCCTGCCAAAGGAAAGCAGGGGAAGGAAAGACGTTTACTGAGCCCCGGGGGAGAAAGCCAGGGAGGCTGCCCCAGGCCCGAGAGAACAATGGGTACTTGACTTCAGTGGGTCATTAATGAGACAATTAATGGAAAGAGTAACAGAGTCCTCCCCAGGGAGGCCTTGCAGAGTGGATAAGTGGAATTTTCATGGAGGGTGTGCGAGTGGTTCTGGCTGGGGAGGTGCGCTGTCCCCACAAACCCAGATGTCCAGCATGTCAACTGCAGATGCCTGGCCAGGGGCATGGGGCCTCCCTAGCTCCCCGACAGGTGCCCTGTGCTTCCTCCACCCTGGACCCATGCCAGCCCCCGACCATCCTGACTTTCCCATCCCAGGCCTTCACCGCTGCTGCTCCCTCTAACTGGAATGCCATCCTTGATCACGTCCACCCCTGGAAACCTTGCCCGTTCCAGGGCTAAATAAATGCGCATCCATCTGATGCAATGGCAGCCAGGGCCACAACTGTCAACAAGAATGGAGCCCCCAGAACAGCAAGCAAGTGGAGTCGTATACACAGTGTAACACCACTTCATAAATTAAAAAATGAGTCTTAAAAAAAGTATTCCTGACTCTATTTTCCATGATAAAATTATTCTTTTAAGGGGGGGGGTTGTAAAGAGATACCAAATTCATAATGGCAATTGCCACTGGGGAGGGGAGGGGAGGCTCCAAGTGTACCCTGAAGTTGTTTCATAGATGATATGGGTCCGGCACAAATAATGCCCCTTTCTATTATAAAATCTTTCATTACAAAATCATAAACATGTAATTCTGTAACATAACAATATCACACTCAAGCACACCACATGACATTTTAGGTGAAATGTTCAAATTGCTGTTCGTATCCTACTAACCGCCCCCAACCAAGCCTTACTTCTGCTGGACCATACATATAAAAACTTAAAACATTTATTTTGGATTGTGAAAATAGTAATGAGAGGAATGGCTGTTAACTTGTATTTTATTTGTTTGTTTATCTATTTGTTTCTGTGCTTTAAATTTTTTTCCAGAGAGGGAGATTCGACAGACCCATCTCAAATGCCACCTCCTGCAGGAAGCCTTCCAAGAATCTACCCACCGACCAGATACGGTCCTCCTTTCTCCTGGTATCAAATTCTCAGGGCTCAGTGTGCTTTCCCCCTTGTATTTCACTTCATGATGTTCATGGACTGTCTTCCCCACCAGACAGAAGCCCCTTGATGACCGGGACTTCTGGCACAAGGCCGGTCCAGAGGTAGCATACAGGGGTGTCTGGGACATAGAACTCACCTCTCCCACCCCCCACTGTGGGAGGCAACTACAAAGTTTCTGATCCCAGCTCAGATCCACCACCCACAACCACTCTGCAGGGGAGGGGAGTGGGCTCCTAAAATTCAAAGCACGGCTCCTAGAACGGAGATGTGGGGAGGGGCACCACTGCTAATCACAAATGTTCAGGGGGAAAAAGGAGTCTTCTTTGCTGTGACCAGCAAATGGACCCCATTGCTAGCCACCTGGTTGTTAGTGGCAACACTGCTAAAAAGCCTCCAACTGGAGTCCCAGCAGAGTCCCCTCACCCACCCCAGGGGAGCATTGAGCTCCTTCCACCCAAACCTGTGCACTAAACCCCTGAATCCCCCTAGCCCACAGCGAATATCAGTTGCTGGTAAAATCGCACCGTTGTGGAGGCAGAAGGAAGAGCAATATGGGTCCAGCCGAGCCCTTCACAACAGCCACCACCGAGTGAGCATTGGCCGTGCTCTGCCCTGAGCCACAGTGTCTGGTTCACTTCTCACACTAGCCTGCTGGGCGTGGATTTGTCACTCCTGTTCTGCAGATGAGGGCACAGAAAGGCTAAGTGACTGCCTCAAGGTCACAGGATGGCAGTAAGTACTGGAACTGAGACTCGGTCTGCCTTGTTAGGTAGGGGGTGTGCCAGTGGGAATGCATGGCTCTCCCTCCTTTTAGGTAACACCCCCATTGTACCAAAGGGGACACTGAGGCACAGAGAGGGAAGAACTTGTCTGTTCGCAACAGAAGAAGGGGGTGGCAGAGCTGAGACCTAAACCCAGATTCTGAGACTGCTGCTGGCTTCCCCGGATCCCCGCAGAGTCTGCCCCACAGCAGGGCTGACTGACCTCCGGAGTTTATCATCCACTGGGCTTTGTGGTATCTTACACCTTCATGGGACATAAAACTGTCAGGTTTGGGGAGCAGGGAGGGAACGTAGAGATCAGCTCATTTGGTACCTCTTTGTAGTGATGAGGAATTGTTTTTAACTGGGGCAACAGTGGTTTACAACGTTATAAAAGTTTCAGGTGTACAGCAATTCACCAGCTGTACATCCTACAGTGTGCTCACCACCGAAAGTCCAGTTTCCACCTGTCACCGCACAGCTGACCCGGGGACCCATTTTGCCCTCATTCTTCCCCTTTCCCTCTGGGAACCACCAGTCTGTTGTCCGCCTCCGTGAGTTTTTGTTTTGTTTTGTTTGTTCATTTATTTTGTGTTTTTAGAGTCCACATATAAGTAAAATCATATGGTACTTGTCTTTCTCTCTTTGACTTATTCACTTAGCATAACACCCTCAAGGTCTAACCATGTTGTTGCAGGTGGTAACATTTCATTATATTTTTATCACTGAACAGTATTTCACTATATATATAAAATACAAATTTTGCCCAGAAGGCATCCAGTCATGTAATATGAAAAATAGAGACATTTATTGAAGAAGATACAAGATATAAGAAACACTGTACACAGGACAATGATGCCTCAGTCCCCTTCAAAGTAGGCACTTTGGGACCTCACACAGTTCTCCCAATCTCCAACAGCTGCCCCATTGTATTTTCCTGAATCTCATTGGTGGTCTGAAATCTCTTCCCTTTCAAAGGTGATTTTAGTTTTGGGAAAAGCCAGAAGTTGCAGAGCACCAAACATGGGCTGTAGGGGGGCTGAGTCACCTGGGTGATTTGATGTTTTGCGAAAAAACTGCACAAGATGTGATGTATGAGCAGGCACATTGTTGCGATGACGCTTCCAGTCACCAGTTGCCAATAGCTGCAGCCTTCTGATTCATCCAAATAGTTTCCATAGAGGTTCAGGCTTAACACAAAATTTGGTACAGATTCATTGCTCTACTCACTCAGTCATTTTGAATGTGATAGCCACACAGTGCACATGCTCACTCAATGGTGTCTACCACCCCCACTGACTAGTACAGCGAAGTCATCATTGTTCACACATGTGCATTCTAGTCCACTCTCTTTGGCTGTCAGGTTACATGGATGTCATGCAAATAGTTCTCGTTACATTAACAATGGCTGGACTTTTCCTGGACAGACTATATCCATCTATCTATCTACCTACGTATCTATCTACCTATCTATGAAGGTCTATTTATATATCGCGTCTGTATCCATTCATCTGTCAGCGGGCGCTTAGGGTTTTTCCTCATCTTGGCTGATGAGGACTTTAAGGCCTAAAGAAGGCAAATGACTCGAAAAGCCCCTTTGATTGGATCAGGAAGACCATGCCAAAAAAACACCCTGGTGGTCTGCAGTCCCTTTAATCCTTGGAACCTATTGACTCTAGCATTAGATCCCATTTTAGTAACAGGTTACTTTGTAGCCAAACCCAGAGCAGATTGGAAACTAAGAATGTGGAAAAGGGCAGCTTGCATGAACACAGATCTGTTGAATGCTGACTACATGAATGAATGAATGAATGAATGGCTGCTAGGCTGATTTCTGCCTCTTTACCTGATTTCCCTTCTGCTCCATCTCTTGATGCCAGATTAATCATCTCCATGGCGCTCCCCATTGCCTGGATAACTGAATACCTCCTAACCCACCAGTCTCTCCATACTGGCCCTTCTGGCCTGGCACCTCTTCAGAGTGCAAATCACGCCACTCCCCTTCAGAGCCTCTCTGTCACCCCCAGGAAAAAGACCCAAACTCTTACTTCGAGGTCTTGACTGCAAGGTTTGACCTAAACTGTCTTTCCAACCTCATCTCACACCAGGCTCTCCCTTGCTCTGGCTCCAGCCACACCGACCTCTCAGTTCTCCAAGGTGCCTGCTACTTTAGGGACTTTGCACACGCACTCCCTCTGCCTGGGGCACTGCAGACCTTCCTCTGCCTTGCTAACTCTTGTACTCTTAGGTCTCAACCCAAAGTCACTGCTTCCAAGCAGCCTTTCCTGACTTCCCCAGACGGGTTTCCTACTCTCTGTCCACTGTCCCCAGAGCCACGGACTGCCCCCTGCACCTCACTGATGATTATATGTAACATCTTCCGTGTCTGTCTCCAGCCCCGACTCTGAGCTCCAGGAGGGCAGGACTGTCTTGTTCACCATATGAGCTGGGTGCCCAGAATTAAGCCTGGCACCAAAGTGTACTCCGCAAGTACTTGCTGAATGATTGAAGACCCACATTTGGCTGTCCATTGAAATGGATTTATTCATTCAACAATTATTTATTATCTGTAATGCTGTCTAGTCTGGTTCTCTCCAATCCACAGTAGAAAACAAACCATACCAGAGTCCCTGCCCTCCTGAGCTCACCACCTAAGTGGAAGGGGCAGACATTAAACAGATAAAGAAATAACTCGATGCCAGGCACAGCTAAGGGCTACGAAGGAAAACAGAGTGGTAAGAGGAAAGCTGTGTGTGTGTGTGTGTGACCAATTTAGACTGGGTAGTCATGGAAGGCCTCATAGAGGAGGTGACATTTCAGTGCAGAGGCAAGCTTCCTAAGAGAGACAGGACCCTCTTCCCTCTTGGGCTGGCTGGCCCCAGGCGTGTCTAGGTATGACAAGTCCCAGATCCCCACACCTTTCCTCCCTGAATCCCTCCCTCCCTCCCTCCCAGGGTAGGAGCAAGAGGCTTTTGTGGAGGGAGGCTTCGGGGGTTGGTGAGAAAGCCCGAAGCTGCTCTTCAGGACAGCTGTGATTGGGCTCTTTTTGCGTGGAGAGCGGCGAGCGCTTTGTGCAGCGCGGACTGATTGTAGCCCTGCGATTGGCGCCCACAGACCGCGGCCGCCAGGGTTTACCGCGCACCCCCAGCGCTGCGGCGGGCCGTGCGCAGCGCGCCAGCCCAATCTCGCCTCCTATATTCAGAGTTGATTAGACGCTATTTCTGCCTGGATTTTCAGAAGGCTCAAGAGCTTTTTTAATCACTACAGTGGCTCATTACGGTTTTGCAGTGACACTCATGTCCTTCAGTTCTCTTCTCAGATTAGATTCTATAGTCAGATGAATATTGGATGATTTCATTACATACAAATGCAATCAACAGTTTTGCATAAATTTCTTCTCTTTTCTTGAGTTTCAATTGACCCCAGCACCCATGGTGGCAGGCGCGATCCACATGCAAATGAGCTGCGTTTGCAGCCGCGGAGAGGGACCGGGAGGAGGCGGGCACTGGTACCAGCCTGGGAGGGAGCGAGCCTTGATTGCTCAGGCTTTGGGAGAGGCCCTTAGAGGAGGGGGCGCAGCTTCCGTGGTGGGGGGTGAGGGGATGCAGGCGCCATGGCCAAGGGCACCCCGGTGCTGGGATGATGTTCCTTCCTACTGGTAACCTGCAGCTCAGGGTGGGGCAGGGTCGGCAGGGTCTCTCTCTGGGCTGGGAATGGATTGTGGAGTTTCAGCCCAGGCAGCCGGGCCCCATAGCGTTGTGCTCAGCGCGTGGCAACTGGTATGGACACCTTTCAACGTTGTAACAACTGGTAGGAACTCAACAGTGCCTTCCTGCTGGTCGTAAGCTCTGAACTGAGCCAGTGAGTGCTGTTGTTACTATGGAAAGCACCACCGGGCGTCATCATTGTTTCCCCAGGAGGGCTCAGGGCTCAAGCTATGGCGGTGAGGACAATCCACCGAAGTCAAAGCCAGCCCAAGGCAGAGGCCTTTCCATCCCTTTCTTGATTTCTCTTTTTTTGGATGGGGAGGCAGGGTGGTCCCAGAAGGCCCCCATTATCTGGGAACTTAAAGTCCTGTGGACAGGTATGGCAGCCTGTGTTTGTTCTCCCCTGTGGCCGAGGAGCTCCCTCCATGCAGCAGCCTCTTCTGCTTACTCTTTGCCAAGAAGGCACTTCCGTGAGCCCTCGAGGCCCTGACCCTCTGCTCTGTCTGCGCCCACAGCCCAGCTCTCCTCCCCCAGACCCATGATACCCCCTGAGGTCAGCTGTGGGGGCTGTGCTCTAAGGTGTCACCTTTTGTGGAACTGGTCTTCTAGGGCTGCAGCCTCCCACCTGGTCTGTCCTGCAGGCACTCCCGGTGGTTGTCACAGTTCGTAGTCCAAGCCCTTGCTCAACACTGGCACAGGGCTGGAAGGTACCGCAGGGGGCATAGGCTGTGTGTGGTCAGGGGACCCAGGGCTAACAGCTGTGCCCCGGGGTGGGGGGCAGGGCAGGACTGAGATGGAAGCCGTGGGTCCCAGGTTCTACCCAGGCAGGGGTCTGCGCATCTCAAACCTCATTTCCCTCTGGCAGGTTCTTTATAAAAGCTCCCACGTAGAGAGCCATGACACAGTGCAGGATGGGGGACCCAGAGAGAGAGAGAGATGTGTGGACACATGAGGAGTCAGGGACTCGTTAGGGTGCGACAAGAGCTACAGTCACCATCACAGACACCATGGAAGCCTGAAGTGGGTGGAGCCAGAGCCACAGCCAGGGCATGAATGAGACACCTCTGGGCTGCCCCAGCCCCAGGCTGCCACTGCCCTCAGGTCCCCAGATCAGAACCCAAAGCAGGGGCGCCCGGAAATGCCCCCATGTTGCCAGTGGGCCCACTGAGTTCCAGAGAGGGGAGGGTTGAGCCCAGAGTAAGAAGCACTGAAGTCAGAGCCTTCTGCTGCAGTCTGGGGGCTGCTTCCCTCTGGCTACGTCCTTGTCCTTCTGTCTGTCTGTATGCAGTCACGGGATCCCTTCCTCCCCAGCTGAATGGACCCACCCGGCACTGCCTTCTGCTTCCCCTCAGCTTCCCCACACTCCCCTCTCTGTGCATCTCTGTGTGCATTTCTCTCCCCTGTCTCTCTCTGTCTCCATCCTTAGCCTGTCTCTGTCTCTGTGTCCCTTCCTCTCCTTTCCCCCTCTCTGCCCCCGCCCCTCTCCCCATCTTCCTGCGTCTGCTCCTTGCTCTTGGTGCCTGTGTTCCTACAGCTGACTGCCAATGGGAATGTTAGATTTGAGACCTTGGGCTGCCCCCCGGGAGCTCTGGCCCCTGGACGGAGGAGGTTGCAGGTGGGGATTGCTTTTGAACTCTTCGAGCTTCCCTGTGGTGGCCAGCGCGGGGTCAACGAGTGTCTCTCCCAGTCAAGGACAGCAGGAAAGGACGCATGTTTCTCCCATCACAGAACTGTTCTCTCTCTGGCCTGGAAGAGCGAGGTGGGAGGTGGGGGTGGGCAGGGGTGAGGAAGGCTTTGTTGACTCAAGCAGACTGAGGTTGTCCTATCCAGGCCCCTGCCTTTGAGCTGGGTGCAGACCTGCTGCTCTCTGTGGCAGCCTCCATCCCGCCCCCAACCGTGGAAGCTCCCAGCCCCAGAAGGATGGACCTGTCCTCCACTCCAGTGGAAATCTGGTATGCACCCACCTCCCCACCTCCTCCCCTTTCCGTCCTCACCTCTCCCTCACCCAGGCACTGAAGACGGCTTTTCCTTGGATTCCCCTGCTTTCCAGCCCAGGCCTTGGCACACGCAGGGCAGACAGGGAAGAGCTGGGCTCTAGGAGCCAGCAGAAACCACTCCCTTCCTTGCAAGGCTGGTCTGCGGACTGAGCGAGATAACTCATGTAAAAGTACCTGGTACGGAGTTGGGCATGAAATAGACCTGTGTCAAACCATTGCTACGGATAAATGAATGAACCAGTGATGAATGAATGGTAGAATTTAGATATGCCTCCATGGGGCATGGGGAAGGAATGCCAGCCGTCAGGAATGGCGTAACCAAGGGCATGGAGGTGAGAAATCTTAGAGGGAACAGGGGCCATGTGTGCTCAGCGTGGCTCGGAAGGGCATGGTTTCTGTACTTACACAGGAGGAAACTGGGCTTAGAGAGGTTGAGTCTCTTGCTTGAGGTGACCCAGCTGGCAAAGTGGCAGGGCTGGGATTTGGCACAGACCTGCTGGCTCCTAGAGCCCAGCTCTTCCCTGTCTGCCCTGCATGTGCCAAGGCCTGAGCTGGAAAGCAGGGGAACCCAAGGAAAACCAGCCCAGAGTCCCCGGGTAGAGCCCAGAGGCTCAGGTGGTGGGGAAAGCACTGGTCAGAGGTTAAGGACATTACTGAGCATCAGTGATGCACCAGGCAGCTCAGAGGAATTGTAGCAGCAGCTGCTGGGGGCGAAGGCCCGGTGCTACTGCATCTGTAAGCGCTGTCTCATTTAACCTTCGCAACACCCCCCGAGGGAGGTGGTATTGTTATTCCCGCTTCACAGATGAGGAAACTGAGACTTGGAGAAGTAAAGTGGTTTTCCTGGGTTGCACCGCTAATGATGGCCCCAGCCAGGATTTGAACGCTGGGCTCCAAAGCTGGTCCTCAGTCCCCTTCCAAAGGGAGGACTCCCCTCCCTGACCCTTGCCCCGCATGCACACACAATTTCTGGGCAGGTGAGTCCATGAGAATAAAATGGCTTAAAAAATAAAAAATAAAAAAATGGCTTAAAAATACTTTTGGTTAGTGAAGGAGAGTAAAGAAGGGCATAACTGGAAGGTCCAGATGTCAAGAAGATAGCACCTTGGCGCAAATAGATCAGGGAAGGCTTCCCAGAGGGGGCTGTGCACAGAGGCAGAGACATGGCCCAGCAGTGAGGCTCAGGCAGCCCTAGTGAGGGTGGAAGTGGGGTGCGGGCTGTCACCTGAGGTGACACTGGAGCACAATGGCTCTGCTGCCCGACAGCCTGGGCTGGGGCTCCTGACCTCGATCTGCTTTTTACTGGGGTCCATTTCTCTGGCCCCACCTGGCCAGCTTGTGCCCCCATCTTGCCAGTCCCCAGAAAAATTGGAAGGGCAGGTTTCCGGTGGCTCCAGACCTGCCTGGGCCCCGTCCCCAGCTCTGCTACCGGGCTGGGTTCAGAGCGAGTTCTGAGCACTGTCGGCTCCTCCCCACCCCAGGGCGCCTCCCCCTCCAAACCCCGAAGACCGGATGAGTGTGCGGCAGTCGGACTCGGAGGCCAGACTACCCTACTCTTTCCGGCTGCGTGACCTTGAATGTTACCCAGCCTAGTCCTGCACAGTTTCCTCACCTGTGAAATAAAGACGGCAGTACAAGCTGAGTCCCTTCTTTGAAACCTATGGAGTCAGGAGATTTCAGAGCTTCTCTGATTCTACCGTCTAACACCCACACCCCTTACACTATACAGCCTTCCCGTGTGGTCTGGGGCATTTCTTATAATTGAACTTTCTTCTTCTTCTTCTTCTTCTCCTTCTCCTTCTCCTTCCTTTTCCTCTTCCTCTTCCTCTTCCTCTTCTTCTTCTTCTTCTTTCTTCTTCTTTTCCCCAATAAAACACACAAATGTCCCTATCAGGGATTGAAATGAAGACCAAACACAGCTTCTCCTCCGTTCGGGTCATTTTTCGGACCGCAGGATTTGACACCAAACGCAGGTGAAACTTTGGTCAGGAAGTGTTTATGACTCCGGCATTGTGGGTTCGGGGTGCCTGTCTGACGGGCTGACCTACGGATGAGGTGAGTCAGCGCACACGCGGCGTCGGAGCCATGCCGGGCGCAGAGTGAGTACGCAAGATAGGCGCTCCACGGTGGGCCCTGCCCTACTCGGAGTCCTCCCGTGGCCGCCCCCCCCTCCCCCCACCCCCGCTCCCTCAGGGTGAAGTGCAGCGTTCTGCCTGTAGCCTCAGGTTTTCCCTCCACCCTGCACTCCCTGGACTCAGCTGTGTTCTCTTTTCCTCAGTTCCTCAGATGCACCAGGCTTGCGCCCTCTGCACGCTGAAGCACTTGCTATGTCTTCTGCCTGAAATGCCTCACTTCCCAAACTCCTTTCTTTAAAAAAAAAGTATACACACACACACACACACACACACTTATTTTTAGAGAGGGGAAAGAAGAGAGAAAGAGAGGGAGAGAAACATCAGTGTGTGGTTGCCTCTTGAGTGCCCCCTACTGGGGATCTGGCCCTCAACCCAGGCATGTGCCCTGGTGGGAATTGAACCAGCAACGCTTTGGTTTGCAGGCCTGCACTCAATCCATTGAGCCACACCGGCCAGGGCCTGAACCCCCTTTCGTAACTGTTTCAGCCTGTCAGTCTCCCAGCCCTCACCCAAGCACAAATCACGTGCTAGGAAAGTTGGTCTTCTCTGCCAGACTGTGATCTCAGGGAAAGCAGCGGCCATGAGCACATACGATTGGTGTTGAATGAATGATCACCCTCACTCATCAATGACATTGTCATTAGCTCAAGGACTATGTGTTTGTTGAATGAATAAATGAAACACAGCTCTGGAAAGAAGATCTCACCACCATATGCACCCCAGGAGAAGATTCTTGGGATGTTCTCTCCCTCCCTCACTCCCTCTCCAAATTCCTTAAGTGATTTTAAAAGGGGGACCCAGTCCATGCAGGGGGCCAGTGGGCCTCCAGGATCGCAGGGCCTGGGGAGGTAGATTCGGTACATTAGGCAGAAACCACTTGTTCAGGGTTAGAAGAGTCCTCTGGGGCCTGGGGAGCAGGCGGTGGGGTGGAGGGCCTCCAGCATTCTGGACAATTGCTGTAAAATAAACTGCATAATCAGGTAAATGCGTTGCGCGGGGGTGGTTCCCGTGCAGCTGTGGGCATCCTCCCGGCCGGAGGGGACCTGTCTAATCTCAGGGTAATGAAAACACGGGTCCAATTACGACGGAGGGCCGAGGCCCGGGCTGGGCCGGGCCCCTGGCAGCGGAATTAGAACGTTTAAGCTGTCAGGCCGAATCCGGGAGAGGCCTGATTACCTGGCCCATGAAGGGGCCATTTTGGTTTGGTGTCGACTATAATTTCCTGGCCGCCAGCCGTGAAGCCAGGGGCCACCTTCTCTCCCTTGCAACGGGGGGTCTAGGCCCTGGCTCCCTGACCTCCACCCCCCAGACCCACACAGAGAGGCTAGACCGGGCCTCCCAAGCTGTTCGTGTGGGGCAGGAAGCGTAACAGGTACGTGAACAACCGTGCTGGGTGTGTGCAATGCGTGGACACAGGTTAAGGCCATGTGTGAATGACACGTGCACAGGGGGTAGACACGGCGCATGTGCTACAGATACCCTGGGGAGGTGTCAGTGACACAAGACGTGTTCACGTGGATTACGTGGAGCTGACTCAGCATGGGGCGTGCGGGGGCCTCTTGCCCGCGGCTGTATGTACAGGATACCTGAGTGTGGACAAGTGCACATAGTAGGGCTGCATGTACGCAGGTTATATGTGGTGTGTGCTCACAGTTGCGTGCGCTGGTCTGTAAGAGCCGTGAAAGCAGGGATCAAGTCTGCCTTGCTGACTGCTGCACCCCCAGGACCTAGTTGCACGCTCGGCTGGGCGGACAGGTGCTGATTACAGGATACTGTATGTACAGGATACCTGAGTGTGGACAAGTGCTGAAAGAATTCATATTTGTGTGATAGGTGTGCGGGAGCTACGTGACGCATGAATTAGCGGTAGGAGCACATGGCGTCTGCACGGAATGGGCTGGTGCGTGTGTGCTTCCTGTCCCCGCTGTGTGACATGGGGGCCCCTGAGCCAGTGGACGGCTTCAAGGACCTGGCCTGCTGGCCACACCACCCGCGCCACTCACAGACTGTGTGATTGCAGACAGATCGTCTGACCTCTCTGAGCGTGACTTTCCTGTCTGTACAATGGGCACTACTGCTACTCCTCACAGCAAGCGTTTACTGAGCACTGCTACGCACCCGCACTGCACTGCACGCTTCTCATGTGGTAGTATCTTACTGACTTTTCACAGTAACCCTAGTGGGTGTTAATTGCCCCGCCTTACAGGTGGGGAGACCGGAGCTCTCAGACATTAGAGAATGGTGAAGCAGGGGTTCAAACACCGACCATCAGACAGCAAGGTGAGCTTCGAACTCCCAGACTCGACAGCTAGTGCCTGTTGCGTAAGGCTGTCCTAAGGCCTGAGGGAGGCAGTCCGAGCAGAGCACCGGGCCCTGTGTCTGCCCTGGAGGGAGCACCCGTAAATGCCACCACCGTTACCACACATGGTGCATGCATGTGGGGTGTATGGAACAGGTACAAGGAGTATGTGGGGCATGTGCGTGCAGTGTGTTTGTGTGAGAGACACACACATGTAGGTGTACTTGTGAGAGTGTTTAGCATAGGCCACTCATTTACACGAGGTTTGTGATGCATGAACTTGTGTATATGTGTGTATGGGATATACGGGGTCTGGCAGGGCAGAAGTGATGCCTGCTTGAGTGTGCTTGGGAGGGTAATAATATGGGTGCAACAACTTACAGTTTTAATTTGAACATTTCACCTAAAATGTTACAGGGTGTGCTTGTGTATGATATTGTTATGTTACATAATTACATGCCTACGATTTCGCAATAAAACAGGGGCGTTATTTGTGCCAGATCTGGTATTTTACACGATGAACACACAACATAAATAAGCGTATTACGATATTGACAAGTAGCTTCTGAAATCACAAAAAATGCATGCTTGAGTATGTGATGTGTGTGAGCCCCCAGGGGCCCTGTACTTGTGCATTAAGGAATATACGCAAATGGGGTGATAACAGACACCCGAGGGGTAGGTGTGGTCACAGATGCACACACGTGTGTGTACGGAGGTGACACACACAGATGTCGACACACACAGAGCAGACACACACAGATAGGCGCACCGTCCGTGTGCCATGTGTTATCTGCGGTGTGGTGCGTGTGCAGGTGTGCGAAGTGCTTCTGTGTGCGGCGATACAGGCGCCCTGACGGACCGTGTGCACGCGCAGTGCCCATACTTGGGGTTACAGTGTGCGTCCTTTAGAGATGCATGTGTTTGTGATTCATACCGTGTCTGTGCTGAAACGTCACCTTCTTGGTTAAAATGTCCACAACCACCACCCTGTTGAAAACAGGCCCAGTTTCCCATGCCAGTCCCTTTATTTTCTTCCCCCCCCAAACCACCTCTTTCCAATACATCGGTACCAGGTAATTCAGTTATGTAGGATGTTCATTGCTGTCTCCCTCCAGGGGTGTCAAACTCATTCTCACCAGGGCCACATCAGCCTCGAGGATGCCTTCAAAGGTCCAAATGTAATGTTAGGACTGTTTAAATGTAACCACTCCTTAACAGTTAAGCGAGAGCTCAGCACTGCCTAGGGTAGAAACAAGGTGCCAGGCCGGATAAAACAAGGTGGAGGGCCTGTTCAGCTGGAGGGCCTTGTTTGCCACCTGTGGTCTGGACCGTAAACTTCAGGGGGCCAAGGGCTTATACCAGTTTTATTCACCGCTGAACCCCCAGTGCCCAGCACCGGGCCTGGCACCTTGGAGATGACCACGCAGTACTGGTGGAGTCCAGGAGTGGATGTCTGGGCACCTGCCACGCAGCTGGCTGCATGGGGCCCAATGCAGGATGGAGCTGGGACTTGGGGACATGGTGAGCCAGGCGGCTGAGCTCAAGGGCAGTGCGACCCCCCAAGGCGGTGGACTGGACGCACGTACACGCCTTCAAACCGTGAGCTTCGGGCACGTGTCAGTGACAGACGCACACCAGCTGCGGCCAGGCCAGCGCTGGGTCACCCCGCCCCTGCCCGTGGCCCTGGGTCGGCACCGAGGCCCCTCCCGGCCTCTGCCGTCTCCGGGGGCGCGACCCGGTGTACCCGCGGGGCCGGGCTCCGGCCCATTTCCCGGCGGCCCAGGGCGGGGAGTGGAGCGGGGCCGCGGCCACCCGGGCGGCAGGAAGCGGCGCATTGTTCACGGCCGCGGGCCGGGGCTGGGAGTTCCCGGCCCCGCACGGACATAAAAGGAGAAAGCAGCGCCCGCGGCGCGGCTGCTCGGCCCGCGCTCCGCTGACCCCGGCATCCGCTCCGGCCCGGCCGGGAAGGTGGGACGCGCCCCGCCCCTGCAGCCCGCTAGGCCCGGGTCCGAGTCCCCAGCCCGTCGCCTCCCAAGCCTGCGTTTCCTCACGTGTCAAATTAAAACAAACCACTGGAAGCCCCCAAGCGAATCCCCGCCGCTCCCCTCACCCAACTCCCCACTCCAGTTTGCTGCCCTACTAAGATCCTAACTCTGCCTCAGTCCTCGCGGAGAAAACGTGAACCGTGAAATCCAGGCCGCAGGGGGCCGCTTTCACCAACTAAAGGAAACCCACCCGGGTTTCCTTCGTGCAAACGGCCGCCCAGGACGGGAGAACTACCCGCTTCTTTGCGGTGGAACTTTGCCTGCAGGCACCTTTATGGATGGGGAAACTGAGGCGGGAGAGGGAAAGACTTGCGCAAGGTCATCAGTTACAGAATTGTCTCACGCAGACACTTTACAAACCCAGTAAAATAGATAAAAAGAACAGGGTTACTGACTTATTTCAAGGGGGTTGTACACGGTTGCTCACTGGACCCCTACGCCCCCTCCTGAGATAGACCTGAGTAAACTGAGGCCCAAGCAGGTTGGGAGAGGGAGGGAGGTTTCTCCCTAGTCTGTTTTAGGAGATGTTAACCCTGACGGCTCTGGCACCGTGGCTTTGGGTGGGGATGCCTTTATACCACGGTTAAAATCTAATCAAGGCAGGAAAAAGTAAGGGATTAGCTACCCCACCCCAGGCCAGCCCAGGCCAGCCCAGGCCACAGCGCCGGAGAGCACCAAACTCTGCTCTCCAGGTTCATTGAGAAGGAAAAGGCAGAATTTTCACCAGTTCCACAGAGGCCCAGAGAGGTTAAGTGCTTTGTACCAGGTCACACAGCAAAAGGCCATGAAGCACAGACCCTCCTCCCACAGCCAGACCTCTCCTCCTGGAGAGAGCCCCTTCCCTGAGTCCTGAAATTTTGGGGACCTGTCGGGATACCTTCACCCACTGGGCCAGGATATTCTGATTATAGAGAAATGGCCTTCCCTCCACCCCTGCCCCCGCCCAGCCTGGGAACCCTACACCAGGGTAATTGAGATCAGATGCGGCTGTGACCCACGGAATGCTCCCCAGGAACCTGGAAGCATTTATTGTCTGGAAGGGAATCCAGGGCCCACTCCCGGCTGCCTGCCCTCCCTTGCTGTCTTCTCCCCAGGCGGCTGAAGGTAAATGGGGGCTCTGAGGAGCCTCTGGAGCTGCCTGAGGTTAGGGCAACGGCCTTGATGAATACGACTGCTGAAAGCGCCTTCCTGGCTTCCTTCTTCCTGGGGATACGGTTACAGGGGGCCAGACTTCCTGCCCAGCCCGCCCAGCTTTGCAGTGTGGATCTGCAGGCTCTCCAGGCAGGCAACTCCACAGCCCCCCTGTCAGCTGGGGCAACGGTGGGCCCCATCTCATTCAGAGCGCAGCTCAAATGTCACCTCCTCAGGGAGGCCCTCCCTGACCACCCTATATGAACTAGCCCACCTACTGCAGTCTCTCCCTCTTGCTCTGTTTAATTTTCTTCGTAGGACTTATCTCTAGCTGGTTCAGCTGGTGGGTTCCTTCTTTTTTCTTCTTATAATGTTTATCTCTTGACATTCCTCCACCCCTACCAAGAATATGAGCCCTGTGAAAGCAGAGGTTTGGTCAAGTTCATTGCTATATTCCTAGAGCCTGGAACTGTGATTGACACATAGTAGGTGCTCAGTAAATACTGAATGAATGAACAAAAGCATGAATGAATCCCCACCTTTAGCATCTGAACTTGAAACGTGACTTGGCATCTCTGCTCTGAGCTGTGGTTTACCACCTCTGATCTCCCCCCTCTCTGCCTTGATTTCACATTTCTGGAATAAAACTCCAGTTTCTGATGCTTATGCTTCTGCCTGCATTTCAGTGCCTCAGGTTCTCCTCTAGGGGCTCCAGGCTGCCTCTGGCCTCACAGCCCTGATCCCTCACCTGGGCTGTGTGACTGCGGGCAAGTCTGCCTTTCCTGAGCCAGGAGGGCTCTTCTACAAGCAAAGGTTTATGTGGGAAGCCCAGTATGGGAGACAGATAAGAGTGGAAAGTGGGAAGGGGGCCTGGTCCCTGAGTGTCTGGCTTCTCCCATGCCCCCTAGTGTTATCCCCCCTACACCTTTGCAGACCCCTATAGCTTCGAAGAACACTGTTGGAAAACCCTGGGTTTGATGACGTCTCTGTCTCTTTTAGCTCTGTACTCCCCCCATGCCGTTTCTGAGACGTGTGGTCTTAAGTGTTCATACAGTCACTCATTTACTCAGTGATCAGACATGAACGGGCCACAGCTGTGTGCTAGGCTTTGCTCTAATGATGCAGGGTACCCAGCCTTTTGGCGTCTCTGGGCCACACTGGAAGAAGAAGAGTTATCTTGGGCCACACATGAAATACACAAGCACTAACGAAAACTGATGAGCCAAAAAAAAGGTTTTAAGTAAATTTACAATTTTGTGTGGGGCCGCATGCGTAGCCATCCAGGGCCCGTGGTGGGCTGCGGGCTGGACACCCTTGCGTCCTGCTCTCCAATTTCTTGTGTCCACTCCTCATTCAACAAGCAGCCTGGGAGCACAGTTCAGGTGTGGGGTCCCAAGAAATCTCAGACCATAGGCAGGTTGGCTTCTGGCCAATCCCATGCCTTTGTGTGACTTAGGAAAAGGCGCTCCCTACTGGGCAAATGCAGCCTTGCTGGATCCCAGCTTGACCAGCAGAAAGTACCCTTGAGTGGGGAGAAAGGGACTAACTTCTTGGTGGACAAGGCCCCACGTGGGTGCAGGCTGGCTGGATCTCAGGCCCCCCTTTGTGCACACACTTCACGGACGGCCCTGCGGGTGTGCGGCTTATGCCCGGGACAATGCTCTGCTGCCATTGTTTTGAATTTAAAAACATTTTTGAACAGGGGGTTGCACATTTGCTTTTTTCACTGGGCCCCACAAACTATGTAGCCAGTCCTGACCCTCCACACGGTGGCAATGAGATGATAGCAGCTCCCCTTATGCAGAGGGGGAGGCCGGGCCCAGGGAAGGTGACCTGGCTGCAGTGCAGCTGGGGGAGGCCTGGAGACACTGGGCTGGGGGGGAATCGGACCTGGTCCCCACCTGGAGACTCCCAGGAGCAGGAGGGAGAGATGGGTGAGGGCCTATTGAGAACTGCAGAGCCAGGGGAGGTGCTGCTGGCTTGTTGGGAGGCCCGGCCACAGTGGGGGCTGGGAGACTGAGGTGTGGAGCAGGGTGGGGGAGGGAGTGACACTTTCCACCCAGGACCTTGGAGAAGGCTTCTTGGAGGTGATAAAGGACCTGCCATTCAGTGATGAGGAGCGGGGAGGGAAGGGCCTCCCCAAGGGAAAGTCCAGCTCAGGCAGAGAAAGACAGGGGAAGAGTGTAGTGTGGATGGGTGAGTGGGGGGAGCAGGGCGGGGGTAGGGGCCAATGGAGACGCACAGAGGCAGGGACTGAAGGTCCTAGAAAGCCGGGTGAGGGGTCTGGACTTTGTCCTTTGTCCTGTGGGACAGCCCCCAACCTCCTGACTTTGACTACAGCAGATTCATGTACATCTTGTCTGTTTTATACATGGGGAAGGGGTGGGGAGACGAAGGATTTTGTCTGTAAAACAAGATGTTGCTTCTACAGATATGTTTGAAAGCCACAGCTAATAGGAGTGAAAAGCCAGAGGACGCCCTTGCAAGGCCCACACTCTTTATAGGGGAGAAACCTGAGCCTCAGAGAGGGGCACGAGCTGACTCTGGGTCCCAGGCAATATGTAGAACCTAGGATTTGTGTCTTCTAGATTGAGGCCCTTCTGATACTGTAGCTGCAGGAATTTACATCCCTGTGGGTGAGACTTCCCTAGTGGGTCTGCAATCCCCAGCTGAGAGGTTCCATGCTACCTCCTCCAACCAGCCTTCCCAGAAAAAGGTGGCCTATGCTGCCACCTGGTGGCCACTCTGAGGTAGGTGAGGTTGCTACCTTTGCTCTGGAGCTAGCGGCAGTTCTGCTCCAGATAAGGGACCCTGTGCCCAGGCACGGGGGTGGCCCTGCCCTGGGGCATTAACCCTTTTCGGAACTCTGGCACCATTAATGATGGCATAGCCCACCCTGAATCTGTTCTTCTGTCTTTCCTACCTCAAAGACTTAGTATTCTGATTGCCTTATCTGGAAGCCTGGGTGTTACCCTGGGCTCCTCCTACTCCCTCACACCCTAAACCCAGTCTGTCCCTACATCCCATTGAGTCTACCGATTGCAGCTGGGCCACTTCGGAGGGCCCTCAGGCAGAGAAAGGCACCTGTGCCGTGAGGCCTGGGAGGCAGCAACCGGGAAGTGGACTTCAGTTTTGTGTGTCAGGACATTGGTGGTGGGTGTGAATGAGTCCAGCCTGCAAGGCTGACATAGGGACAGGGGCCTGGCCTGTCTTGAGGTCCAGGCAGGGGCTGAGAGTGGGGAAAGCTGGGCCTCAGCCCTCTCCTCTCTGTCTCCCCTGAGCTGTGCTGGGCCAGGGTGGGGGTGGGGAGAGGGGTGCTGGGGAAAGGAGAAGGAAGAGCAGAGGTCAGCAGGGAGCAGCTGGAAGAGGGAAGGAGGGCCCTGCCCGCCCAAGGTCTCTCCAGGGAGTTGAGGTTCAGGCTTTTCATTCTGAGAGACAGGGCACTCCCAGGGTTGTGGGGTGGGAATTTGGCCTCTTGGGCATATGGAGAGGGCTCAAAAAGAACTGCACCTGGAGAGCCTACTGGGGACAGACTCCCTCAAGGGCCAGGAGCTCTGATTCCAGCCAATTCTCTGCTGGTATCCTTGGGCAAACTCCTTCCTCTCTGGGCTGTAGTCTGTTCAGTGGGCCCAATCTGCTCAAAGAAAGCCTGGGCCCAGTGAACTGAGGCCCCTTCTATAGAGCGGCAGGAAGCAGAGAGCTTAGAGAAGTGGCGTGAGGGTACCGGAGGTTAGGCCAGAATCGGTCCCCGTGGCAGCGGCGTCGGCATCTGTCCATGGGTCTAGAACCTAGTTCCTCCCTCACCCCACCCCCTCCCAGCTTCTCCTCTGCAACCCCACCACTGACCCCAGCCTTTTCTTCTCCTTTTCTATTTTCAGACATCCTGGAGTTCTGAGGAAGCCCCAGGCTGGTGCCTGCCTAGGGACCTGAGGTGCTGAGAAAGGCATCTTCAGAGCAGTTAGACCCAGCAGATAGTTGGGTCTTGGGAGAAGAGAGCTGGTTCCTCACTTCTCATGGGAGCAGGGCCTTTCCCCTGGCCTTGCTCTGGCCCAGCCTCCTGGGGGCACTGGTTCCTGCTGCAGCCATGACTGACTTGGGGCTAGTGGCAGGTGGGGCTGGGGAGGAATGCGGTCTTAGCCCTCAGCCACCCAGAAACTCTTGGGGGCTGAGCCTGGATGGGTGAGGAGCCTGAGGCTGGATTCTGGATTCTGTCCATTGGGCTGAAACACCAGCCCTGCCCCCAACTCCAACCCCTCCCAGGCAGCAGGCTCTGTTCAGGGTTCCAACCGAGGCTTCCCGCCTGCCTGCCATCCCCCAACTATGAGAGCTTCCCCTTGGTTGCTGGGAATCCTGCTCTCACCACACATGGGGCGACCCCAAGAGGTGGGAAGGATCAGGATAAGTGGGGAATGACTCTCACCAAAGGGACACCCAGAATGCTTCTTGTTTCCTTTCCTCCTGCCCCCCAGAGCATACATTTTACCATGGGGAGGTGGGGGGAGGCAGGCCCTTCCCTTGGTCGTGGAGGTGGCCATTGGGGGTGGACATCTTGGTTCTTCCACACCCCGTTCAGCCAGTCTGGTGCCCAAAGCTTCCTTCTCTGGGTCAGAGTCTGGGCCCTCCACCACAGGAGGGCCTCATTCCCACTCCACTAACTCTGAGTGACCTGGGGCAAGTCCCCTGCAGTCTCTGGGGCTCAGTTTCCCCACCCACAAAACACAAAGACTGAAGACCGGCCTAAATTCCCTCCCAGCTCTACTGTGGGTAATGTTGATTTCCTGATGGGGCCTCAGGCCTGATTCAGAAGCCTCAGCCTGGTGCTGGGACAGCTTGGGTGACTGTTGTCCCCTTGGTAGGGAAGGGGGAAGGGGATGAAGGGATGGAGTCGTCCCTGTTCAAGAGCGATAATCCCAGCCAGAGCCTGGAACATGAAGCAGATGCCAGGACCAGAGACTGAGGTGGAAAAGAACGCAGTCAGCAAGAGGGAGACAGCAACACAGAGGCAGTGAAAGAGGAAGAGAAGGTTCCAGACAGAGATGAAGAGGCCAGGCCACTCACAGACTGAGGCAGCGATAACAACAGAAACAGAGAGAAAGAAACACAGATCGGCGACAAAGACAGAGACAAGAAAAAGGGCAAAGCCATAAAGGAGCAGAAAAGAAATAGGCAGGAATAGAGTTCTCTGCCCCGCTGCCGCCCGTGGGATGGGAGGAGTCAAGCCAGATCTTGCTTTTGTCTGCAAGCTGCCCCCATATGGCAATCCTTCTTCTGCCCATTAACCATCCTCTAGGGCCGGCAGCCTTCATGTCCCTAATCTCAATGTTCTCCAGATCTCACTTCCTGGGGGTGTACAGATATGAGAGCCCACCCAGGCTTGGCATCTCTGAGGCTTCATGGCCCTGGGGTTCCAGTAAAGGGTAGGGGTAAATGGTGGGCATCAGAGAGGAGTGAAGGTTATTACCTGTAGGGGGATGTGGTTAAGAAGAGCAAGGAGATGGGAAACCTAAAGTAAAATGTCCTCATCTTTCTTTAGATCAGGCATAACGCTCTGTCTTGCTATTTGGAGAACAACAGGGAATCTGGTGGTGGGGGAGGTTCGGGAGGCAGGTGTTTAGTGTTGGAAGGAAGGAGATCTGAAAGGAGAAGAACTGAGCCAGGCAGGCAGGGGTTTAGTTGAGTTAGGCTGGGTGTTGTTGGTTTGGTTTGGGTAGCGTGGAAGAGAATTATGTTATGTCACGTTGGGGTGGGCTGAGTGGAATAAAATTTGGTTTGTTTGGATAGAATGGCATTGGATTTAGATGTATCTGAGTTGAGCTGGTCTGCCTTGAATTTAGTAGAGTTCAGCCAAGTTGGGTTGTGTTGAGATGGGTTAGGTTGGGTCGAGTGGAATGGAGTTTGATTGAACTGGGTTAGGTTGGATTTGGGTGGATTGAGTGGAAATAAGTTGAGCTGAGTTGACTTGAGTCGAATTTAAGAGACACAAGGTGGGTTGAGTTGAATTGAATTAGGTTGGGTTGGTCGGATTAAGAAAGTTTAAAAGATTCCAAGTAAACAAGACTAAGGAGAAGTACAGATCCAGCATAATTTGGATTACGCTGCTAGAAAGAAAAGGTGGAGTGAGATACCAACAGGGAGAGCTATCCAAGGTGGATATCCAGGCAGACCTGTGCTTGAGAATGGTTTGGCATGTAAATGATCTAGATCAGTGTTTCTCCATGTTTTCACCACTCTGCACATCTGCTGGTGTGGAAGCTCACTATAGCAGTGATTTGCGTCTTGGCGTGGGAGGAAGGAAGTACCAGAATCTCATTACATGAATGTATGTGCTCACGTGTGAGTGTATTCCCAGAGCTCCTTCCTTCCCCTTCCTTTGTCTCTGTTCCTCCAAGGTTCAGCCCCTCATCTGAGAGCTCCTTGAGAGCAGAAGTCTCCAGCATCCCGTCTGGAGGTTGGCCAAGATGCCACCTCATGCATCCTTGTAGGATGGGTGGAGTGGAATGGAAAGGCATCACAGAGCAGTGAGGTCACTCCTGCGTGCTGGGCGCTAGGTTCCCCAAGGAGACCCCCAGTTTCTCTCCTGAGGGTAGCTTGGGGGAGGAGTCTAGGTCTGGGGGCTCTGGGGTACCCACAGAGACAATGCTCTTCCGAGAGAGTGGGAAGCTGTGGGCAGACAGCTGGCCAGTCCTCACTCACCACTCGGTTCTTTCCTGTGGTTCTGTGGTCCTGGCCACATGGCTAGGCCTCTGCTTTTTCAATCTGTTGGTGAATCACACACACACACACACACACACACACACACACCCCACAGTGCTGGGCAGCCCCATGAGAGCCCCGGGTTGGACGGAGGGGAGAAGGACACCACACGCCCTGCACACCCCCACCTGTCCAGGTGCTCTGAGAGGTAGGAATCCCTGCAGCTCCTTCACTCACTTGCTCATTCTTAGCTTAAGAATCTGTATTTGTAGGGGATGGAAACTGTGGAGAAGCCAGCGTCTGGAATTCTGGAGCTGCAGCTGAACAACCGGAAGAACTTAGCCAAGTGACCTCACCCCTTGAGTAAGTTTCTTCAAGTGTAAATAAAGTGTGTGTAATGCTTTCTTACAGGGTGAGGGGGCTGGTCAAGTAAGATGACAAACATGAAGGTCTTTGTAAACAGAAAACTGATGGCGTGTGTGCGTATAAATGGGTCATTCATCCACTGGCTCGTTTGTGTAACAAACACTGATACAGTGCCCTCCTCGAAACATCGGGCAATGTCTTAAGCATTTTACAAGAATTAACTCCTCTAATCCTCCTAACAGCCCTCGGAAGGTGTCGCTGATGCTGCCTCCATCTTACAGACCAGGACACCAAGGCACCGAAGGAGTAAGCAGTTTGTTCAACGCCACGTAGCTAGTGAGTGGTAGCACTGGGGTTCACGCTCAGTCCCGTTGACTGAAATGTCTCTTTTCCTCCCTCCCTCCCTTCCTTGGTCAAACATTCGTTAAGTGCTTCTCTGTGTCGGCCCTGAGTCCACCGACAGGAACCAGACGTGGCCAGCCTGCCGTGGCGTTTCTGATCCGGAGGCAGAGGTAGCCCCCCGGAGGCGGTGGGGTTTGGGAACGCCCGGGCAGGTTGGGCTGTTGCCATGACTGAGTTTACTCCTAGCCAGCTGAACTTCCTGTCCTGTGTGGGGCAATCCGACACGAAATGTCCACAGTGTGCCGCTGAGAAATCGTTCCAAAAAACAGCACGATGGACATGAACAATGGTGTGGGGACTGCCTGAGGGAGGGGGGTGCAGGGGGGAAACTGGGACAACTGTAATAGCATAATCAGTAAAATATAATAATAATAATAATATAATAATAATAATAATAATGGAATGGAGCTGCATTGCTTGAAAAGGGGTAGGAGCTCTATTTAAAGAAGAAAAGACAGAAAACAGCACAGGTGGCGGAGCCCCTCCAGACCCAGCGAGCGCCAGCCCTGCCGTGCCCAGACTGTGTGACCTGGACGAGTTGCTTCGCCTCTCTGAGCCTAAAACACAGTTGCAGAGATTGTGTGTGTGAAGTGCCCAGCATGCCCGGCCTGCTTTGGTTGTTCAACAAGAATGAACAGCTTTTCCTGCTCAGGGAAACACTGGGAGTGAGAGGGGAGGCAGCCTGGAATCCAGCATCCCTCCAAACCCTCGTCCCTCCCTCGGCGGGGAGGCTCCGATGCCTGCTACGCTCCAGACTGTCCTCTCCATCCAGGCTCATGGCCAAAGGCAAGAGAACCTCCCTTCCTACGAGCCCAGAGGCTTCAGGCAAAAGTCACCTCATTTTCTTGAGCCTTGGCTTCCTTGTCCATCACATGGAGAAACGGGGCACTAGTGGATATCAGCTGCTTCCGGCAGCCCTGCATCCCTTCCCTCTTCTGCTGATAACGGCATCAGTTTTCCCTGGCAGATCATCCCTCTCCCGTTCTCAGTCCACGTGGGCGCACAGTCTAGGTAGGGCTGGCCCATCAGAATCAGGACCTTTCTTCTCCCTGGTCACAGTATTTGATTCGGGGATGGGCACAAGAGCTAAGCCAGAGCAATTGGCAGTGCCCAGGAAAGAGGTGCTCTCCTGTCATTTGGGGCTGGGGCACTGGGGCAGAGTCCTTGGGGAGCACCTGCTGAGAATGAAGCCACTGAGGGGGGGGATGATGAAAGAGAGAGACAGAGGGGAGAGGGAGAGAGAAAGAGAGAGAGAACCTTACACCTGGATGCAGCCATACCTGTCCCCACTTGTTAGCTTGGGAGCCAACAGTTCCCATTCCTTTGCCAAAATCAGCTGGAACTGGGGCAGGGGGTGGTCTGTCACTTGTAATGGAAATAATCCTGACTTATTCAGGGGCTAAACATACCTACGTCAAAAGATTGCTGCATGGATCAAAAGAGACAATAATGCAAGTGAAAATGTTTTTGTGAACTGAATGGAGGCACAGAAGGAATGACGGCAGGTTATTAATGAGGCGTTAAAGCAGGAACGCACATTCCAGGCGAACGATGATGAGTCAGCCCAGGTCTATCTGAAAGGCTGAGGAGAATGGACTTTTAAGGCCCTTGCCTGAGAATCAAAGAGTTGTTTGGAAGTGCGAATTCCTGCCCAGTAAATGCTCCGTTCATCAGTTGTGAGTTTGGGAAGGATGAGATGTTCTAACATTGGTGTTTCTAATGCAGCTTCTTCCAAGGTCAGTCTTTTTATAAGAAGAGGCCGTAGCACACAGAGGAAAGATACTTGGCCTGTCTGGGCAAGTCTCTGCCTTGCTCTGAGTCTCTGAGTCTGTCACCTGAGGGGTTGGGTTGGACCTTCTCAGGGAGCTCCTGGCTCAGACCCGCTGTGGTCCTCAGACGCTGCCCTGGGACAAAGAAGGCCTGCTCACCTCCGCAGTCTGCAGCTCCTACTCACTCCTGGATTCTCTGCAGAGTCACACATCAGTAACCGTAGCCCACACAGCAGGGACTCCAGATTATTCTGGCTCTGTCTCCATTGCCAGCTCCCTGTGCCTTCCTGCCTCATCCAAACACTCAGCTTCGCAAACAGTCCTGTCGAAGGGGTTGTCAGGGGGACTCTGCTGGGGCTGCCCCTGAGGGTGAGGAACAGAGAGACGGAAAGAGCCTGGCCTCCCGAGGGCTTGATGGAGCAGCCGCCAAGGCCTGGGCTGCTCACCTCTTCATTGAAGAAGAAAACACCCCTCCTTTTACTCCTGTTGAAGTTCCCATGTTTGGGCTCTCGTTACACACAGGCCAAAGCATTCTAGAACTTGCCTGTCATTCTGTCCTAAATGCTTTTTACGTATCTGGTCCAACTTTGTCTTTTTCTACGTCTAGGACCACACTGACAGAATTGGATTAATTATATAATTAGTAATAAAAATAAGTGCACCAATAATGATCATTCACCGAGTGCCTCCTACATGCCAGGAATTGAGCTAAGTGATTTTATCCTCACAGTGGTCCCAGGAAACAGAGAGTATTCTGATTGCCCTTATTTTCAGATGGAAGCTGAGGCTCAGAGATGACACATGGCTGGCTCCCAGCCACCCAGCCAGAGTCCGGAAGCCAGGCTCCAAGTCCAGGTCTGCCCAACCCTGAAACCTCTGCTCCCTGTCTTCTGCACATCGAATGAAACAGCTTATTTCACAAGGAGGGAAAAGGAGGCTCAAGAGCATGATTTGTCCAGGGTCACAGAGTGAGTTCAGGGAGTCACGTTATTAGAAACCAGAGCTCCTGGGTCTCCATATCAGGGCTCTTTCTATAACATCCTGCTGCTCAGCGAATGATGAGACTCAAAAGCCAGGCTGGGGTCTGGGGCGGTGGGAGCTACAGAAGTTTCAGAGCAGAGTTGGAAGGGAAACAGCTCCTTTCTTCGAATATGGTGGAGGAAGAGGGGGACGTGGGGACTGACATGTTACAGCCCCGGCAACCTCCAGAGCAACTACCATCCTTTAGCAAGACCCTCTGGCTCTTTCCCGGGCTCCTCTGGTTCCTCCGTCACAGGAGGCTGGGGCCCCAGATCCCCGGAGCTGATGGCCGACGCTCTGCAGATTGCACTTCTGGTGCGGGTGGGCTGGGAGGATGCCAGTGGTGTGACCACATGCCATCCTGTGTTGATCAGATGACCCCAGCTGCCTAGCAGTGAGATCTGTACGACAAGGGATCCTGCAATGGAAACTCCCCAGATGAGCCCGGGGACTCTCCATTCACCAATCTCCTGCTTGTTTATCTGCCTTCTTGGCCAGCCTCCACCAGGATTTGGGTGTTTGTTTTAAACGTTCAGGGCTTGGGACCCAAGAGAGCCAGGGATGAAGGGAACAAAGGGTTGAGCTTGCAGATGCTGACACCAAACCCACCATGGCTCAGACCCCCCCCCCCTCACCTGCTAGCCCGTGGCATTTAGCAAGCAGGCTTTCCTGTTTACAGTAATGGGGCCAGGAAGACCTATTTCGTGGAGCTGCGATGATAGAGAGGACACGATGCACCCAAACGCCTCAGCAGCCCGTGTTCCAGCAGTGGGCCTGGCTCCTCCTCCTCCCCGCCTCCCCTCACCGCGCTATCTAGGGAAATCTTTGAGCCTCAGTTTCCTCGTTTGCATGCTGGAGATAACAATACATTCTTCCTGGGGTGCTATGAGGGTTTCAATGAGAAAGGGATGTAAAAATATTTTGTGACTCTCAGCCCTTAGCTTCTCAGCTGAACTATGATGCTGACATTGGACCCCCACTCCCCACACCCCGCTGAGCGCCACCCTGACGGTGCCTTTCTGTCTCCTCCGAACCTTGGCTGCTGTGCAGGGGTTTAGGTATGTGGTACCTAGTTAGTTGTGCCACCTTGGGGGCCAGACACCTCAGCTTTCTGGACCTTGGTTTCTGCATCTGAAAGATGGAGGTGAGAATAGGCCTGCAGAGTAATCGCACAGGCACTGCATGTAAAACGCATACCATTCTGCCTGGCAAGCAGTTGGCACTCGAGAAGACTGGCAATTACTATTCCTACCACCAGTGCCTGGGCCTAGCCTGGCACTGAATCATGAAAGAGGAGGAAGGGGACTCTGCACGGGGCCGTCCTGCTAAGGAAGGGGACGCTGAGCTCCCCCTGGAGGCCAGGTATACTCACACAGGCCACCTGCTTCATCCTCACACCAAGTCTTGTAAGAATGGCATTAACTCCAATGTAAAGATGGGGAAACTGAGGCCCAAGAGGGGCAGTTGGCTGCCTAAGGTGACACTGAGGACTAGTCAGGACTGGGGGCTGGGGTCTGAAGGGATGCTGGGTTGGTTCCAGCACGTCCTTGCCTGACTGAGAGGCTGCTTCCTGAGGCGGGGCTGGGTGAGGCTGGGTCCCTGGGTGATTCAGGTAAGAGTCAGCTGTGGATTTCCAAATAGTGGGTGGGACCCGGGAGGGGCGGGACCTCTCCTGGGCCGTTTCCCAGGCCCTCCCTAGAGCCTCTGGTAGCGTTGCCCGGAGGGCATGTGTTGTGGTGGAGCTGGGGCTCCGGATTGGCGGAGCAAGGAGCTTCACCCCATGTCACCAACAGGGTGTAGGGAAGAGAGAAGGAGGGGGGCCCCCGGCTGACTTTGCTGGGGGCGGTCTCAGGGTGGGACTGTGAGTGTGGGGGTGCTAGCCGATGGACCCAGCTGGAGAAAGCAGGGAAACTGAGGCAGGGCACTGACACTTTTGGTGGTGGTCACAGCAGATGGGTGGGCTGGCAGTCACCTTGATGAGACTGGCCCTGCACCCTCACTCACTCAGGGAAGGTCTATATTTTTCATGTATTCAGTCACTCATGCAGACACCCACTAATTTCTTTACTCAGTCAACCAGTGCTTGCTGGATGTCTTCTGTGCACTAGAGCTTGCGCTTGGCCCTGGGGCAAGAGCAACCCAGATGCTTGCAGCTTCATAAGGGAACAGAGGGACGGTGTGATCCAGCATGCCACCTGCTGTGACCAGGGGGAGCACAGGAGTTTCCTGAAGACAGAAGAAGGAGGAGTCGTGTCAGAGTAGGCTCCCCAGGGGACACCGGTGCTGAGTGGAAGTTTGCCATCCTGAAGGCTAGGAAAAATCCCCGGGTGTTGAGGCTATAGGCTTTGGAGCTGAGGAGCAAGGAAAGGTGACCTTGTGCTGTGCCCTTCCCCAGGGCTGGGGCCAAGGCCAGCCGCACCTGTCCCCGGACCCAGCTGTGTGCTGGACCCTACCGCTGAGATGGACCAAACACAAGCCCAGATGTGAACTGCACAGCCCCCCTCCCTTGTTCCTTCCCTGGGGGTTATCCCAGCCCTGGGCCAGAAACCTGGGTGCCCTCCTCAACACCTCTCCCTGAAGGCCCCTCGCCAATCAAGGCTCACACAGCCCGGGTACTTCTCTGCCACCATTTCCCTCATCCTCCTCTCCTCTACTCTGCCGTCCTGGCTTTGTCCTATACCTGGAGGATGGCACTGGTGTCCTGCCTGCCACCTCTCTCTGGCTTCTCCTTCTCTGACTTCATCTCAAGATTTCCTGTTCTGATCACCAAGCCTGGCCACGGGGAGGGCTTGATCCTTCCAGAGATCTCTGTTCTCAGAGACTATCTGGTATGACTTGTTGTTCATACAGGGACCAGAGGCCTGGAAAGCTGCAGAGACTTGTCCAGGGTCAAATCATGGAGGAACTGAGACTTGAACTGGGTTCTCCTGACTCCCAGCCTGAGGGTCTTTCTTCCAGTGCCAGGGCTACACAAGTGTTTGCGGGTGACTTGGGGTTAAGGAGCAGGCAGAAGGTGTAGGCATGGTAATTTGCTGGGCCTTGGCCTGGAGGGAGGGAGGACCCAGGAGTGAAACAAGGAACCTCATTCAAGCATCTTCTCTCCTTTCTTCACCACCAGAAAATCCCCTTCTCTTTGGGTGGCTGGGCCCCGGAATCTTCACCCTGACCCCTTTGACTGATAAGCCATGCCTCGCCCTGTGTGCGTTATTAGGGACTCTGCACCTGGTACTGGAGGGAAAGTCGCAGCCTGTCCCAGTACCCCAGGGCCCTCCACCTGCCCCACCCCCTCCCCAGTCTGCCCTGGCTTGCTCTGATTCCCCAGGGCAGCCAGCTTTTCCCCAGCAGCACATGGGAACAGCTCGGGTGGAGACACAGATGGGGCTCCCCAACAGGTCTCACTTCTCCACCTGGTTTGCTTCTCACCCCACACCTAAGCCAGCCAGGGAGTGGGCACTGGACCTCTGCGCCCTCCTGCCAGGCCTTTCCCACTGTGGGGCACACAGCATGGCTGGACATGTTAGGGAAACCGAGGGAAAAAAACTGACAGGAGACTCTGAGTGACTCAGGATGTTAGCATCTGCCTGCTATGATTGGGTTCCTCAACTATTACAAAAAAAAAAAAAAAGAGCTGGATGCTGGGATTCTGTAAAGTCGGCAGGTGGATGTGAGACCCGCTAGAGCACTGGCCCTGGGCAGCCCTGGAATCTGAGTTAGAGCTTCGAAAAACATGCCTCCTGATAACTGGGCACCTACTATGAGCTTGGTACTACATCAGGAGCTTTGTGTGCATTATCTCATCGAATCTTACAAGAACCCTCTGGGATGGTTCTTCTTATCCCCATTTTATAGAGAAGCATGCTGGGCACCAGAGACAGGGTAAGCACCTGGCGCAGGGCAACATGGCCAGTCCGCCGTAGGGTCTGGATTTGAGCGCAGGTCTCCTGGGCTTGGAGCCTGCGCCCTTTGTTTCTGGCTACAGAGGCCTCGGAGAGCAGAGCCCCGCCTGGGGGTGGGGTGGGTGTCAGTCATTTTCCCGGGGTCTGAGGATGGCGGGCTTTCATCCAGGAAGCCCTGTGCAGGCCGGCCGCGCTGCTCCTTTCCCAGCCCCCTTTCTTCTCTGGGCAGCAGGCTGTGTAGTTCAGACCAGCGGCTTCCAGCCTCAGCTACTCAGTCAGTTCTGCTAGAAGCCCTGGGTGACCTCCACGTTGCACCTCATCTCTGGGCCCGTTTCATATCTACCAAATGGACACAGTTCTGGCACCTCCAGGCTCTGAAAGCTCCAGCGCTTCAAGGTTCTCGTCTTAGTGGCAATCATAGAATAATGAATAAAATGTCCTGGCTGGGACCCGGAGTAGAGGAAGTGAGTGGGCAGCGGCCGAGGTGACCGCCAGCTCGAGAGGTGGGGCCAGGGGATGGGTGTGGAGGGGGTGGGCCAAGCAGGCGGGGCCGGCCAGAGCTGCTGCGCCGAGCTGGAGACGCACGCGATGTTCCGGCAGTTTGCACCGCTCACCCATCCGCCGCCCCGCAGCACCATGAGCCGTGAGTCCGGCCTGGTGCCCCAGGAGCCCTCTTTGCCTCCTCATGGAGCCCTGAATGACAGGCTCAGCCTTTCCTCTCTCTCCCCTCGCAGGGCAGAATCTTTGGCTCCGTTTCCCGCTGCTCCTGTTGCTGTTGTCGCCGCCCCCGGTCCTGCTCGCGGACCCCGGGGAGCCCGTGCCAGGTAGGCAGCCCCCTCCCTGCCCTCGGGGAGACCCCGGTCTGCACCCCGGTCCTGGCCTTTCTTCCTCCTCTCCCCTCCGGCCGGCCCAGCTTCACCTTTCTGCTCGCGGTGCCTGGGAGCAGGTGGGGGCCCACTGAAGACCCCGGGGGAGTGTGGCTCGTGCTGGGGGTTGGGGAGGGGGAGGCTACACGATTCTTTGGGGGAAAGAGCAGACTGGAATCTCGTGCCAGTTTTGGGAGAAGGGACAGCCCCTCTCCAGTCCCCTCACCTGTTTTGGGCCCCCAGCCTCCCAACAACACCGCTGTTTCCTGTGGGGCCCTCTTTCGGAGGAAGCATCTGAAACTATCGAGGGGGAAAGCGGGCTGGCTAGTTCCCTTTCTCCAGCCTCTAACTTTCTGGGGACCCATCCGGATCCCAGACCTGGTGAAGTTCTCCCCTGGCGAGGACCCCGGCACACCACGCATATTTGGTTTCTTCCCTGGAAGTTTAAATCCTCTTGCATGAAGTCCCCGCTGGGCAGATGAGGAAACTGAGGCTCAGATAGGCGTAATTCCCTCAAGCTCACGCAGTACAAGGTGGGCTCAGGGCTGGAACCCTTGGATCTCTCTGACTTTAGGCACTTTGCAAGCTCTTCCCACAGAGTCCCCCTCGCCCCTCTCCCCCCACAGTGAACTGGTTTCATCAACCCAAGGATCATGGGAAGTCAGATCCTGTAAAATTCCAGCACCCCTGGTCACCACCATGCACGTACAATATACCAGTGAAGCAATCCAGCTCCTCCCTCGGCCAGCCTACCTTGTCCAGTTGACTGCTTCTGTGTGTGCACGTGTGTGTACACGTGCAAGGCCTGGACGCACTGTCCCCCACTGGCCCCCATGGCCTCCCTGAAAGATGGATCCATCCCTCTCTGGGTTTCCATTTCCCATCTGTAAGAGAGGGTGGGAGTGGGGAGCGGAGTCCGAGCTTTCTGCCGGGATGGTCCAGGGACTCAGTCAGTGCTCGGAAGACAGTGGAACAATGTCTGTGTGGACTGAGAATCAAACCAGGCTTCCTGGAGGGGAGGGTTCGAGTGCGTGGCATTTGGGGAAGCCAGGGAGGGCACAGAGGGGGCTCCAGGCATGGGTTTGGGTATGAGCAAAGGCCTAGTTTGTGGGAAGAAGAGGAGGAAGGCTCATGTGGCCAGCTCTTTGACAGTTCACAAGGCCCAGAGGTGGGGGTTCACTTTGGTGCTTACAGTAGCCCTGGAGGTGAGGTAGTCCCATTCTGTGGGGGCAGGGGGGTGGGGCTCTGAGGCCCAGCCAGGTGAGCCCAGTTGCCTGAGACCCTGAGAGCGGAGCTGGGGCTGCCCAGGCTGCCCTAGGGAGTAGTCTTGTCAACTCCTGGATCAGCCCAGCGTTTCCTCTGAGGCCCCATCTAGGGCCCTCGGGGTCAGCAGGGCGGGCCTGCCAGTCTTCCTGCCTTTGCTCACTAGGCCCAGTGAGCCATGGTCTATGCCATTTTTCTTTTGCTTTTTCTACTTATCTTTATATCATTGTATGTTTTAACAGAATGGGTTTTTTTCCCCCATGCATAATTATCCCCGAAGGTTTGCTCTCTGCTGGTCTTGGGCTGGAGCTGAGACCCAGAGCTAGGAGGAGCTCGCGGTCTGATGCGGGAGACAGAGATGCCAACAGGCTGCCATCCAGGGGGGGCAGGGCCATGACTGCAGGGCTCAGGGGAGGGAGCAGTTACTTCTCAAGTAGGAGGAACTGAGGGAGGCTTCTTGGTGACGTGGGCTCCGGGGAGGAGGCGAGTGTGGGGAATTATCCTGAGGCTTCACTGTGAAACTCTGTGAGGGTCTTTCTGCTAGCAGCGCAGGAGCTGAAGCCTTTGGATCTGAACTGTGGGAAGCAGACGGGAACAAGGGGGGCGCAGTGGAAGGTGCTGGCTGCCAAGGCCTTTGAATGCAGGGCCTTGGGCCTGAGGGTCCCCGGGGAGTGGGTTGGATGGATGGCTTGGGGGTGAGCCTGGATGTGGACACCATCAAGGAGGCTACTGCAAGGGTCAGGGAAAGAATGGGGGACAAGCTGAGTGCCAGGGCAGAAGGTTTGGGCTGTGCTTCCAAGTCTATGAATGAACTGAGGTCCTAGGTGCCTGGGCATCAGGCGTGGAAAGTCTGTATTTGCCCCCGTAGGGGCAGCAAAGGCTGATCCCCCATGAGATGAGGGCTGCAGACACAGCTAGGAGCAGGTGTCAGGGGAGAATGGTGCTTCTGCCTCTTGTGTGGTGGCAGAGGTAGAGTCTAGGTTGGAGGGCAAGGTTGTTCCAGGGGATCCTTAATGCTCAAATTCATTCCCTCCAGCTCCTGGACTTGGCACAGTGCTTTCTCCTTGGCTAGGGATAGGGCACAACCTCGATGTCAGGTGGAGGTCCCTGAGGCCAGCTGGCCCTGGCACATGGGGTGGGAACCCAGCCTATGCCAAGGCCTCCCTGCTACTCACCGCTGGCCGTCTCCTATCTGCAGCTCCAGCTGGGTCTGTGGCTGCAGACCCAGATGGGGCTTCCTCTCCAGCTGTGCTCCACCAGCTCTGGCCCAGCTGTGGGGGCCTGGTGTGGTGGTGCCTGGCCTCTGGCTGCTGACCTGGCTGGGTGTAGGGGCTGGAGCCCAGGTCTGGCTTGTAGGTCTTTTTTTCTCTGTGGCTGCCAAGCCCCTGGAGTTTCTCTAAATATTCTCAGGGGATGTCATTCCAGCTTCTTGCAGCCTGGTGCCTCTGCATCCTGGAGGATTTGGTGTTCCTTGACTATGTCCGGAGCCCTGACTCCTGGGCTGGGGGACATTTCCTAGTCTGAATCCGCAGAAGGTTCCAGAGCCAGGCTCTCCTGGACAGGCCTTGTTCATGGGAATGTGTGCCGCAGGGACCTGCTGATCAAGCTCACCTCTGGGGTGGCTTGAAGACTCAGGGAGGGCAGGTTGTAAGGTGGTCTGCTGGTGGGACAGGAGTCACATCGATGTGAGTAAGGGAGAGGGAGAGATCATCTCTGCCCAGACTGGAGAAGAAGGGGGAGTGCAAAGGGAAGTCTCCCCAGAGCCCGTCTGCTCCGTCCTCTTCCAGGGAGGCACAAACAAATGAGGTCCGGAGGACAGAAGGGGCTTGCCCAAGGACACAGCGCCGGCAGAGGACAGCTACTCTCTGGCATATCTTCCCCCAGCACTTACTTGCTGCCTGGCCCGTGCAGGGTGTGGGGACGCAAGATGCACTGGACTCGGTGCCTGCGTCTCCCCAGTTCTCCTTCTTGATGGTCTGTTACACAAGGTGTCCTCCACTGAGCCCACAACTGGGCTGGCCTGAAAGCATGCAGGATTTAAGTTAGACTGAAGGGAGGCCTTCTTTAGATCTGGTTGTGGCAGGGGATGGTGATCCCTCAGGGCTTCTGGTTTCATTCATTTAGGATTTTCCAGGTCCACCTCGAAGGAAGGGTGACAAACCTACCCACTTGGGATCATTCCCAGCTTATGGATCAAAGTGACTCTTCCTCTCCATCCCTCCCCCGAATCCAGGCCTCTAGGAGGAGGAAGGGAGGGGAAGAGAAAGGGGCTCAAGTCTTGGCACTGTGACTTTGAAGCAGCAGGCCTGGGGCTGTGCATTCCCCATGTGGCTGTAGGGAGTTCTCCATGCCCCCTTCTAGGGAGCGTTAAGCCGGTAAACTTGAGTGGGGAATGAGCAAGACAGCTCAGCCTGGTCAGGCTCACCCCTGGGAAAGTGGCTCCCAGTTTCCTCTCTGCCCACCCTGACACCCTTGGTCCCCAAACAGCCGATGTCCTTGCTGGGGAGAACTTCTCTTCCTGCCCTGGGGCCCCTGGTGTTTATGGAAAGATCCAGAGAGGAGGGATGGAAAGTTGGACAGCCAGCCTGGGGGGAGGAGCCTCAGCTCTCACCCGGCCTCTGCTGGCAAGACGGGCATTTTCTGCTCCTGCTAGGCAGGGCTCTAGGGCTATGCAGGGAGTTTTCAAGCTAGATTCCAAGCCAGCAGCCCTGGGCTGGGAAGATGAAAGCCCTCTTTGGCCAAGCTTGAGGTAGTCTGTTTCCCAGCTTCATTTTATTAATTCTACAAACATCTGTTGAGCTCTGGCCAACCCATCTGGATCCTCTGGGTGGCTGGATCTCTCCAGGACCTGGGCTGAGCTCCAGCTGTGTGCCTGTAGGAGAAAGTCAGGGAGAGTGTGGCCCATTCTCCTGGGGACTTGTGGTGGAGAAGAGCAGGTTGAGTTGGAACATGGAGCCAGGGTGGGAGAGAGCAGGTGGAGTTAAGTGTGATGTTCAGGGGCGGCTGTCTGTTGGAGGCAAGGCGTGGGCTCAGCCAGGGGGTCAGGTGGACTTGGAGGGAATCTGTTAGGGAGGAGCAGCAGTCTGAGTAGAGAGAGATGAGCTTCTGACTTTGGGACTGAAGGGCAGGGCTGCTACATAGCCAGCTGGCACAACCCCTTGAGCTCCTTTTGAGGTTGGGCGCTGGGCAGTGGGGCTCCAGGGAAGGTGAATTAGGCAGGGAGCAGTGCCCTCTGCAGGAGGGACCAATGAGGAGAGTTCTGTATCCCTGGGCCTGCTTGGCATTTCTGGGCCTGTGGTCCTGGGAGGGGGAGGCTAGGTCCTGCCAGGTTCCTGCCCTGGGTCTTGCCTGTGAGTCTGCCTGTGTCAGCCTGATAAGGCCTTTGTCAAGCCTTCTTTCCTTTCCACTGGCCCCTCCTTCCTACACCCTTGCAGGGGTCACAAAGATGCCATTGTGGGGGTGGGAGGAGTTGCCAGGTTTTAAGCAAAATCATTTGCATGATTCTTATGATTTGTTTCTTGTTCCTGTGTGTGTGTGTGCGCGTGCGTGTGGTGTGTTGAGGGGTGGTGGTGGATGGTGGTGCTGGAGGCCCTCTCTGAGCTGGAGGCCAGGAGGACCCTGCTGCCCAGGACTCATGCTGTGAAGGGAGGAGGGACCAGACCATGCCCAGGGTCATGCCCTCTAATCACAGCACCCCAAGATGACTTCTCAGGCTTCTCTGGCCCTTTGCTATCCTCTTGACCCCCTATAATCAGTTGCACACAGAATATAAGTTCCCTGTAATGTTGGCTCTGGGCTCAGATAAGGAAGTGTGTTTGCAGAGGGGAGCCTGGCGTCTCCTGAGGGAGGCCGGGGAAGGAGCCCTGCCAGGAGCCAGGAGTCCTGGGTCTGCAGGATGGCCCTGCTCCCTCCTGTGTCTTGGCCAAAGCTCTCCCTCTCTCAGGGCCTCGGTTTCCCTTGCCAAGCAGTGAACGAGCACTGTGCAAGCTCTAAGGAGTCTCTGACTTTGCTGTTGAAGAATCTCTTGAGCAAGGGGACCATGGTGGGTGAGACCTGGGTTAGACACAGGAGGGACTTCCTGGTGGGGATTTCTCCAGGAGGCAGGGGCTGATGCCAGAGCTCTCTGCCCACTGTCTCAGTAGGTTTTTCCACCCATATGTCTCCTTTCCCTTGGTCCCTGACCTACCTGGAGATCCTAGAGCCTAGACCCACCTCCTGTCTCTGCCGCTCCAACCCCCCCCAAGTGGGCCAAAGCTGGGCCTGTTGGGAATGAGAGTGGAGACAGCCAAGACTCCCTGCAAACCCACATTCTGCCCGCAGGGTCCTGGGAAACATGTAGCCTTGGACTTGGTGGCTGAGTCTGTGAGGTGGGCTGGAAGTGAAGGGATGAGCAATGGGTCTGGTATGACTTGCTGGGTAACCTGCCTCGGTGTCCTCTTATCTGGCCTCAGTTCCCCCATCTACAAGGGAACATTATGGTAGCTACTTGTCCTTCTGTTTTACAAAAACAGACGGATGGTGGGCAGTCTCTTCCTCCTAGTATCCAGGTGCCCAGAGGTTGGGAGCTGGTCTGGGAGAACCACTCCCGCACTTGCCCCTTTCTGAATCCCACAAACCCTGCCCTGGGTGCTGGGCTTGGCAGGAAGTGAACGCTCTAGAAGCCTGTGGCTGCAGGGTCTTATCAGCTGTTTCCTAGCCTACAATGCTACAGCCTGGGGCCTGCACTCTTCCCCCTACCCGGTTGGTGGCAGCAGGGCGGGAGGGGGGACTTCCTGTGGGGGCCCTGATGTGGGTCGCATGCAGACCCAGAGCAGGGCCTAGAAGCAGCAGGGCTGGGGGCTTTCTGCTCAGAGCCATGGGAACAGAGAGGCCCCTAGGGGAACACTGAAGTCCTGTGAGTTAGGACAGAGCTGCCACTTGAGTCCATGCCTCTGGCCCCCACGAGAGGCCATCCTGAGGTGGTCTCCGATCTCTGTTTTTCATCCACAGTGAACCCCTGTTGTTACTTCCCATGCCAGCACCAGGGCATCTGCGTCCGCTTTGGCCTTGACCGCTACCAGTGTGACTGCACCCGCACCGGCTATTCCGGCCCCAACTGCACCATCCGTGAGCTGGGCCTCCAGCCCCGACTCCTTCTATCTTGGGCCCTTCCTGCTTCCTGGGGCTCATTCTCTGAGACCCCCACTTCCTGCCCTCATTACTGGCCATAGCCTTGTTCTCTTTCTTTGCCTGGCTTTGATCTCTGACACCCCTCTGACCTCTGTGGTGAGTCTTCACTGCCCAGCCCCAACCTCCTTCCCTGGCCCCCGCCCCTGTCCTCACACCTGGTCTGGCTCTGTCACATGTCGTTGCTCCCAGGACTCCATCCCTACCCCCGCCCCGTGTGTTCTACCCTGTTCCATCCTGGCCCTGGTTCCCAGTTCCCATCCCCCACTCTGGCTAGGCGCATCCTGCCAGGAGGGCTCGACTGAGTGGCTCCCACTGCCCCTGCAGCTGAGCTGTGGACCTGGCTTCGGAACTCACTGCGGCCCAGCCCCTCTTTCATCCACTTCCTGCTGACACACGGGCGCTGGTTCTGGGAGTTTGTCAATGCCACTTTCATCCGCGACGTGCTCATGCGCCTGGTACTTACAGGTGGGTGGGAGACAAGCCCCCCCTGCCCCCAAATCTGGGGGAGCCAGAAATCCTGCTGGTTCTTGGAATTCTTGGCATCTGATAAGGGCAGCGGGTGGGGAGACTCTATGATGCCAGATGAAACAAGACCGACCCCAGCGAAGGTGGCGAAAGCCGGTATGACGGGTGTGGGAACTCCCTGGTCACCACTGTCTTTGCCTTTACAGTGCGTTCCAACCTTATCCCCAGCCCCCCCACCTACAACTTCGCGCATGACTACATCAGCTGGGAGTCCTTCTCCAACGTGAGCTATTACACTCGAATTCTGCCCTCCGTGCCCCAAGACTGCCCTACCCCCATGGGGACCAAAGGTAATGGAGGCAGGGTGAGGGGGCTGGGGATCACAGGAGATGCTCAGCTCTCCTCTTTGAGAAAAAGCAGGAAGAAGAGGGATTGTTGACCCATTGCACAGCTAGGTGGACCAAGGCAAGACATGTGACATAGAACCACGGACAAGGACAGGGCTGGAGAATGAGGACAGGAGAGGGTGGTGGAGGTCTTGCCTGAGGTTGCTTAGGAAGTCAGTGGCAGCCAGACGCATGTCCCCACATTTCCAAGTGCCTCTTTGCCTGCACCTTGTCCACCGAATGTGTGGTGGGGAGTGGGGGGGGGGTCCTGCTGGGATGGAAGTGACTTAAAAGTTTAATTGTAGGCGGGAAGTAATAGTGTGCTTTTTGTCTGGTTCTTCACTCATGTAAATAAATAGCTTTACATGCTTCGTTGGTGCGGTTTACATATGAAGTCAGATATTTTCTTTTAGTTGCCCAAACCCCACTCAGTCTCACTGGCAGGGGTCTTTCTCCTAACTAAGGCCTTCTGCCCACTCCACTCCTGACTGTCCAAAACCTGAGAGTTTACCCAGTTCAGAGCCATCATTTCCCCTTCAAGAACACAGAGGACAAGAGAGGCATCCGTCCGCCACTGCCATCACTTCAGTTCCCACCACATGGTGTCGCTGTTGAGCCCTGGTCCTGCACAGCCCCAGAGTTGCGTGCTTTGTGCAAGCGTATAGCTATCCTGACTTGGGCCTCAGGGACACTATGCTGATGGTTTGCGCTTATGTGTAACTACTGTTCCCCAGGCACTACCGTTCTGCCAGAATACCTGGGTGTCACAGAGCTTCTGGGCTCTGCCACCTCTTTGCTGGCCCCTGTCCACGTTCCCTCTTGGGACTGCTTGATATCCTTTCCTGCTAGAGGAAACCAGTCGGCCATTTCCGTCCAAAGAGTCAGTCCACTGGTCTTGAACCTTCAACATTGGGCCTCACATGAGGGGTTATGAAAGGGTGCCTTTACCGGAACACAGCAATGCAATCATTCCTTTCTGTGAGGGCACGGGGCACCAACCCATCTGATTTTGAGGTAATTCAGGAATTTATTTACATTTATCCTCATAATGACAGACATGTGCTTCAGGGTGACTTGTCTTTACCCCACATAAAGACTGGCATTTAAAATATGTTGGCAAACTTCAGCCTGCGAGCCAAATCCAGCCCAACCCCTGCTTGGTAAATAAAGCTTAAGGGCAGTGTGGTCACACTCATTAGGTGTGTGTGTGGCTGGCTTCTGCCACGATAGCGAGGCCAAGTGGGAGTGACAGAGGCTGTGCGCTGACACAGCCTTACAGAGTGACTATCTGGACTTTTAGGGGACAAGTTTGCTGACCCTTGGTTTAAAAGATCCCACCTCACCCGCCCTCTGTCATGCCTACATTACCTCATGCACGCCTCCAACATCGAACAGGTTTCATCTGCCCTCGTTTAGGGATGAGGGCGTCGAGGCTCAGACAGAAGAAATGACTTCCTTGTGCTCACACGGTTTGCGAGGGTCACAGCCCATTTCAAATACACGGCTGGGAGTCCCAGTTCTTTTGTTTCTTTGTTTTTTCTTTCTTTTTCATTATCTTTTTCACAGTTGCAAACATATACCAAGTTAAGAGGGAAGTAAAATGATCTATGCATCCATCTTCCAGTTTCAAGACTTGTCTGAAATTTGCCAATCTTATTTCATCTATCTTCTCTCACCTTATTTTTTATGGGGCCTTGAAAAGCAAATTCCAGATCTCATGCTACTTCACCCAGAGAGGTCTTTCCGTAGAGAAAGTGTAAGGGGCCATCTGGTGGGAGGGAGGTGGTCCTGTGGAAGCTGCCCTGGGCTTCCTGCACAGACCAGTCTGGTGTGAGGAGCCCAGGGCCCTGGGGGAAGATGCAGAGAGGACACCGCTACCGTTCCTTCCCATGGCCCCAACCAGGGAAGAAGCAGCTACCAGATGCCCAGCTCCTAAGCCGTCGCTTCCTGCTCAGGAGGAAGTTCATACCTGATCCCCAAGGCACCAACCTCATGTTCGCCTTCTTTGCACAACACTTCACCCACCAGTTCTTCAAAACTTCAGGCAAGATGGGTCCTGGCTTCACCAAGGCTTTGGGTCACGGGGTGAGTACCTAGGAGGGGCTCAGGGCTTCTCTGGACCTAACCTGGTGCGTGCACATTGTCAGCAGTCGAGTAGGACCTCCTGATAATCTGAGTGGACCCTCTCTGTCCTCAGGTAGACCTCGGCCACATTTATGGAGACAATTTGGACCGTCAGTATCAGCTGCGGCTCTTTAAGGATGGGAAACTCAAGTACCAGGTAGTGGTGGACATGGGGATGGGGCTTTAGGAAGGGCCTTCCACTGAGGTCTTCCCTGGCAGAGGCTGTCGGGGGCCCTGGCGGGCATCCTGAGAGGGCCAGCCGCAGGAGCTGGTGGGAGAGGAGGAGAGACACTACACCTGGGAGAAGACGCCAGGCCAGAGAGGCAGACAAGGAACAAAAAATGGCCTCTCGCACCATCCTGGGAGGTAGATTGTAGGGCTCAGTCGGAGATGGGCATTTCCAGTTTGCCTTTGTTCGTTTAATTTTGCCACCCTGTGAACTGCGCACCCGATGTGCCCAGCACCAGTTATGGAACAGTGACCGTGATGATGAATTATGGGCCCCGCCCCCAGGGAACTCACAGCTGCTCAGCGGCCACAGACACAAACACTAGGATGCCAGTTCCACGAGCGATTTTTGTCCAATAGAAATTCGATGTGAACCACAGATGTAATTAGAACTTTTCTAGTGGCCACATTAAAAGAAGTAAAAGGAAACATGTAAAACTGATTTTAATAATACATTTCATTTAACCCTATGCATGTCCAGAGTATTATTGCAATGTGAAATACCAAAATCATTAAGAAAATATCTCACATTCTTTTTTTAATGCGGAATCTTAGAAATCGGATCTATATTTGACACTTACAGCCCATCTCAATTCGACTACCAAATTTTCACTGGGGATGTCTCATCTGTATTTAGATTTCATAAAATTTACAGTTGAAAAAGTAGGTCCACGTGCCCCGGTTGCTCTAAGTGCGCAAAAAGATTTTCCAAAATTTAAGTCTAAATTAAGTGAAATAAGAAGTTCAGTTCTTCCTGTACTCCAGCCACATTTCCAAGGCCCGGCGGCTACAGGTAGGGTGGCTACGGCCCTGGACCGTGACAATCCAAACAAACGAAAACCAAACTACAAAGTAGTTCACAGCTGAGTCTTTAAGCCTAAGAATGGTACTTGGCACATAGTACATCCTTGGTGTATATTTATTGAATGAATGAAGAAACTGCCGTGTAATCGATCACACTTTTGATAGCCGCCACCAAGGGAGAAGCCACGAGAGGGCTCTCAGGATGGGGAAGTCTTCCCTAGAGGGTTGCAACTAAGCCAAGAGTTGCGTGACCTTTGAGGAGGACTCGGAGGATCGGAAGGGGAAGGGCCAAGGCCTGGAGAGGGACTCGGAGGGAGTGAAGTACAGAAGGTGCTCCCAGACGCCTGAATGGTGGTGGGTGAGGGTGGACACGGCTGCAGGGCTGTGCTAAATATTTCTGATTCTTGCCAAGAGTGGAGAGAGGGCTTGGAAGGAGTTTAAGCCAGGGTGTGGTATGAGATGTGGATGTTTTTAAAGGGCTGCTCTGGCCGCTGTGCTGAGAAAGGACTGCCTGGGGGCAGGAGGAAGAGTAGGGGCTGCTTTTCTTGCCTGGGGGGCAAGAGAGAGGAGACAGGGTGGAAGAGGATGGTGGGTTGGCAGCTGATGGTGGTGGTGGGGACAGGGGAAAGGGACCCATTTTAGGAGAGGTTTAGGAGGTAGAATCAACAGGTCTCCGTTAGGGCAGCTTTGAGTGGGAGCGGGAGGGTGTCAGCTGGGGTAGGTGCAGGAGCCCTGCCTGGTGCCCAGGTTGCCAGGTGGCCCTATCCTACAGATGCTGGACGGAGAGATGTACCCGCCGTCAGTGGAAGAGGCGCCTGTGTTGATGCACTACCCTCAGGGCGTTCCGCCCCGGAGCCAGATGGCCGTGGGCCAGGAGGTGTTTGGCCTGCTTCCCGGGCTCATGCTCTATGCCACGCTTTGGTTGCGGGAGCACAACCGCGTGTGTGACCTGCTGAAGGCCGAGCACCCCACCTGGGGAGATGAGCAGCTCTTCCAGACGGCCCGCCTCATCCTTATCGGTGAGGACTCCAAACCTGCCTTGTCCTGGAAGGTCATCCCCTCTGTCCTGAGCAGCAGGGGGTGGAGGGGGTTGGGGTCAGAGAGCTGGGATTAGAATCCTAGATTTTCTGCTTATTAGCTATGAGACCCACATCAGGCCCCTTCCTCTCTGTGAGCCTCAGTTTCCAAACCTGGACATCAGGGATAATGGTAGACTTGTTGCTATCAGGAAGGGGAAAGCACTCCACACACAGTAGGCCCTTGGAAAATGACACGGATGGGTATGATGGTAGATTATTAGCTGTGTGACTCGCAGCCAGTTTCATCAGCCACCTCAAGCCTCAGTTTCCCCATTGTACCACACCCAGATGTACACAGTGACACCCCCCACACGTGCGGGTCCAATCCCAGCTTCTCCAGCCTTCAGAAATCCCCGTGTTTCCTGCTCTGCATGTATGTGCCTTCCTGGAGTTTGGGAGCTTCTAGGTGACTTAGGGACAGAATATTTTTGTGTCCCCTACGGGGGCGAGTCTGCAGCCGAAAATGTCAGATGGTTTCCTGCCGAGGAGCTTGACTTCTTACACCCCCCAGGCCGTGTTCACTCTGAGTCACCCGTAACCCCCTCCCCCACTTCTCACTTCCTTGGGCACAGCTGTCCCAAATATAGTGCCTGATTCGATGGAGCCTGGAAGAGCCAGGCACTGGGAATAGGTACAGCTTAAGGAAGAAGGAGGGGCTGGTTCTGAAGTCCTGGCATTGCAGAGACCTTGACCAGAGAGGGCACGTCTGTGGCTGGAGGCTGCCCAGCATACTGACTGGTGGTTAAACTGTGGCCAAGCCATGACCGCAGGGGATGAAGCTGTGTAGTCAACGCTTCATTTAACCCTCCCTGAAAACCTTATGAAGCAGATATGATTACTCTTGTGAAAAACAAGATTCAGAGAGGTCAAGTGAATTCTCCAAGACCACACAGTAGAGGGAGACTTGAACCAGGTCTGGCTGCCACCAAGGTCTATGCTGTTTCTACCACATTACGAGGGGAGCTTGCTCCTGAGTGGGGCGGGGTTGCAAGCCTTAGTCTGATCTTTTGTGAGTGCGTGAGTGTGGGGAGGCCATTCTCCTCTCACACCTGCATGCGGTGCTCCTGCTTCTCGCCCATGTGAGCTGACTCCCTGTTGTGCCAGGCCCTGTGCCATGCAGATAAGATGCCTTTGTTCTCTGCTCCTCCCCAGGACCCTGTGAATATTACTGCACTGATGTTATTATACTACACATTTCCCAGGTAGGGCAGGCGAAGTTCAGAGAGATTAGGTAACTGGGCTTCAGCGCAGGTGGCTAGAAATGGTGAGGCCAGGATTTGGACCCAGCTCTGCCTACTGCAAATCCAGTGGGTCCAGATCAGTTTGCCAAATGCCCATTTGTCTAATGGCTGATTGGCCAAAATAGCCGTTTCTTTTAACATCTAGGTGACCGGTTTTCATTCTGCTATGGAATGTTCAGTTTGTTTCTTCACTGGCTCTTTGCTTTGTAGCTGGTTACTGAGGGAGCAGAGGAAGCTCTGTGCGCAGGAATTCTGATATGTAAGACCGTGTAAGGAATGTATTTGGGACTAGAGTCACCTTCTGCCCTCAGCGTCCCTCTCTTGCTGCCACAGCTTCCTTCAGAGGGGGGCCTCCAAATCTCCCTCCCCTCCCCCACTCCCCTTACAAGCACCCCGAGTGCCCTCACTAAGTTAACCTCTGCTTTCTCATCTTCTGTGGCCTCTCTGACTTCCTTTATTGGGCTGTGGGAGGGCGGTCACTCCAGGGCCCAGAACCAGCTCTCAGATACTTCTTGTGCATGTCTGGGTTAGCTGGGCCCGTGGCCTCCCTTTGGAATGCAGGAGCCGCTGGCCATTCTCATCTTGGGACATCAGTCCAACCAGAGACCGAAAGTCCCATTTCCACACCCTGTACCAAAAAGGCAAGTGAATGTAGGCAAATGAAACTAAACAATAACAGCAATACAGGAGCAAAAAGCAAGCGCTCTTCATGAACTGGCTGCCCAAGCCGGCGGCTGACTTGCTGTGCTCCGCTGACCTTTCTCCCAGGGGAGACCATCAAGATTGTGATCGAGGAATATGTGCAGCAGCTGAGTGGCTACTTCCTGCAGCTCAAGTTTGACCCGGAGCTGCTGTTTGGTGCCCAGTTCCAGTACCGCAACCGCATCGCCATGGAGTTCAACCAGCTCTACCACTGGCACCCGCTCATGCCCGACTCCTTCAAGGTGGGCTCCCAGGTCTACAGCTACAAGCAGTTCCTGTTCAACACCTCCATGCTCATGGACTATGGGGTCGAGGCCCTGGTGGATGCCTTCTCTCGCCAGAGTGCTGGCCGGGTAAGCCCTGGAGGAGCCTCGGTGAGGCCAGGTGGGCTCTGGGACCCTGCAGACCTGGATCCAAATCCCAGTTTTCTTTTCTGAAAAATGAGGCCAGTGTCACTCCTGCAGGGCAGCTGTGAACGTGCCTGCATTCATTCTCTTGCCCCTTTGATTGCCCGGCAGTAGTACCAGGTGTTGCTCCAGCTGCTGGGGATACAGTGGTGACCAAGATCAGTGTGGTTCCTCAGTGCTTGTCCTTTGGTGCTTAACCTTGGAAACGAACAACAGTCACGTGACAGCTAACATCAGCTCAGCACTCATTACCTGTTAGGCCCTGTGCCAAGTGCTTCTCTGATGTGAATTATTAAAAAAAAAAAAAAAAAAAAAAAAGCATGTTAGGCACCACAATCCACAAAAATCCACCGAGCTCACAGTGCTCCGGGGACTCGGAGTGGGGCCTTTGAGCCAGAGGTGGGGGCTGCGGATAAGTAATGTTTGAGCAGAGACCTGAGGGCTGGATCAGCCCCTCCCAGGGAAAGAGGTGGTGTTGATGGCAGGGGTGACTGCTTTCTGGATGGAGGGGATGGCAGAGCAAAGCCGCAGAGGTCAAGGGCACAGCGATCTGAGGATCAGGAGGACATTCGGGGTATGGTAGTACATGTGGAGGTGCCTGCATGTTCAGGTCTTCATTAAATCATAGGCTACTGTTACGGGCTGCATGTCTTCTCCACCAAGTCCTATGTTGAGAGTCTGAACCCCTAGCACCTCAGAGTGCGGCTGTATTTGGAGACAGGGTCTTTAAAGAGGGCATTAAGGTTAAATGGGACCATTGGGTGGGCCCCAGTCTGCCTGGTGTCCTTAAGAGAAGAGGGGATTCAGAGGTGTGCACAGGGTGAAGGCATAGGCAGAAGACGGCCATCTCCCAGCCTCAGAATGAAACCAACCCTGCGGACACCTTGACCTTGGACTTCGAGCCTCCAGAACTATGAGGAAATAAATGTCTGTTGTTGAAGCTGCCCAGTTGGTGGCACTCTGGTATGGCTGCCCTAGCAAACTAATATAGCCTTTTCCCCTGGAACTCCTAACCAGCTCCCTCCTAAATCTCCTTGTCCCCATGTCTGAAAGCTTCCACATCCTTCTTTGCAGCTCTCCCCCTCCCCCATTGCTCTCTAACTCTTGTCCCTAAACCCTATCACGAAGTTGTGGCATCATGTGGATTTATGTTTCCTCCTGGTAATTTGACTGAAATTAGCATAAGCTGCCACCAGTGGGCAGCTGCTGGCTGCTTTATGGCCTCTTTTCTCTGTGAGGACACAGACACAAACAGAGACAACAGCTCTTGTGTGGGGCTGCATGGTTTCCAAAGCATTTTTAAGGAATGACCATGATGACGCGTGTGAAAAGCCCTGCTGTGCTCCGGCACAGGGCAGAAGTGTGCTGATTCTTGGGACACTGAAGAGAGTGTGGGAAGTGATAATCGCCACACAAAGCAACATCTTGCGGTTACTATGGGATAACTGCTATGCATGGTTTATCTCTCTTATTTCACAACCACATCAGGTGGATGCACCTTCCGCCCCCATTTTGCATAGGAAGAGAATGAGACTAGCTTCAGTCATCTGCCCAAGGTCCCTGGATGAGTTTCCAGGGCTGCAAAAGGGCCACAAACTAGGTGGCTTTAAACAACAGAAATTTGTTCTTTCATAGTTCTGGAGGCTAGACGTCCAAAATCAAGGTGTCGGCGGAGCCATGCTCTCTCTGAAGGCTCCAGGGTCTCCCTGCTGCCTGCCTGTCTCTCAGCTTCTGGTGGCTGCTGGCAAGCCTTGGTGTTCCTTGGCTTGCAAAAGAATTACTGTTCCAACTTGGTGTTCTCCCCGTGTCCCTGGTTTTTCTTTTTATCAGGACATCAGTCACCCTCCTAGAATACAACCTCTTACATACATCTAGTGCCAAATAAGGTCACATTCTTCATGGCTCTGGGTGTTAGGACTTCAGCATATCTTTTTGGGGCACCAAGTGAACCACAATGGCCCCACGGCTTGTAAATGGTCGGGCTGAGATTGGTACCGGCTGCCGATAGTTTTGCTCCAAGGTGTGTGGTTTCACCCAAATATGCTCTTCCTCTTTCCCATCCAGTTATACTTGTTCGAGTATATACCCAAACAGAACTCTTTCCTAAGCATTAACATTATCGATTCATCTTGAACAGCAGAACTTTCTTTAGACCAATGCTCCTTAATAGTTATGAATCAGATTTTTTTTCTGGAGCCTTCTTTACCTTACCATGTTGCCTGGGCTTTGAACTCTATGGTCTCTCCCTTCACAGGATGCCATGTTACCCCATAGGTCTTGAAGGTAAACTCCAAGGTTAGTTAAGCTAACTTTGTTTATATATCATAGATTTCATGGCAAGCTTTCAGCTCTGCCCTTGCTGGCTTATGGCCATTGTCTTCCTGGAGGCTTGGTAGAAGGAAGAAGAATTAGCCATAGTCACCTGTGTTCCTGTGAGTGGCTTTATCTGGTCTGAAAGGAGTGACTTGATACGCTGTCTTCCTGCCTTCTAGCTCTGAGTTCCAGTGGTGGCTGGTTCCCAGGGGCTCACTTTTTCATACTAGGTGCTCAGTAAATCTGGTTGCATCTCAATACTATGACACAGGGAATGGAAAGCAATAGAAACAGGTTTCCTGGCAGAATTCCTCAAAAGATGAAACATCCCTGCTTATCCTAGATAAGGACTGTCTTAGCCTAGGTAAGGACTGATTCAGGGAGGGGCAGACACATGTCAGTTCTGTCAGGTATAATTTTAAAACTATCTTAGGAAAGCCCTAATGTTTTGGCCTCTAGAGTTAATATTCGTCCGTCCTGCTGTTGCTAACTCTGGCCGGCTGAGAGAGCCTTTTGTCCCTCCAAATTTCACTTCTAGAGCAGTGCTGCTTGTCTCCTCTGCTTGAGCTCTTGGCTGTGGCCATGCTGGCCATCCCCTCTGCAAAGTCCTAGGTGCTGAACCTAATAGTTCCAGAACCTTCCTTAAGAAGATGTAGGGGGTTCCCACCTAAATTCAGAGGATTGTAGAGTTACTACAGTGGTCTCCCCAGCCCATTCAGCATTTTAAAAATGGGAAGCTGAGACTCACAGGGGGTCCCTTAGAAGGCATGGCAGTGGCAGACCTGGCACCAGGTCCCCAGCATGGTGAAGGCAGGGTTGGGCCGTGGTCTCTGTCCTGGCTCAGGGAGGACTCCTGGCCTGAAGTTCTTTTCCAGGACGCCGTGGTCAGGCTCTCAGGCCACAACTGTGTTTATCTGTTGGCAGATCGGTGGGGGTAGGAACATAGCCCAGCACGTCCTGCACGTGGCTGTAAGCGTCATCCAGGAATCCCGAGAGCTGCGGCTGCAGCCCTTCAATGAGTACCGCAAGAGGTTCGGCATGACGCCCTACACCTCCTTCCAGGAGTTCACAGGTGAGCAGCTGTTTCCTGGACGCGGTCCCTGCCCTCAGTGGACTTGCACTAAGGCGGGGGGGGGGGACATTGAGGAAACATGTGGCCAGCACTGCGACTGGGATTACAAGGAGTGTGGGATGGCAAGTAACCCCATTGGGGGAGAGAAGGTGGCTTCTGAGTTTGAAGGATGAATAAGGATTTTCTGGGTAAAGAATAGAGGGAAGTGCATTCTAGGGAAAGGAACAGTAAACAGCACAGAATCACAAGCAATGGGTGTACTAGGGAGAACAGTCCTGTGTGGCTGGAGCAAGGAGCTTCTGTGGGGGTGGGGCAGGGGTGGGGATGGGAGGTTGGGGCCACATTGTATAGAATCTTGGATCGCATGCTAAGGATTTTGGGTTTTATTCTGTCTAGTGCGTCCTAAATAGCCACTTATGGACTAGCTACCTACAAATTGCTTAGAACTCATTAAAAATACCAAATCCTAGATGTCTGTCTGAGAGATTCTGGTTAAGCAGGCCTGGGGGTGCCCAAGACTCTGTGTGTGTGTGTGTGTGTGTGTGTGTGTGTGTGTGTGCGCGCGCGCGCGCGTGAGTGTGAGATTGTCGCTCAGCCGCAGCTGTTGGGCAGCCAAGTTTGGGAACCCTTGTCACAGACAATGGGGAGCCACGAAGGGTTTTGACGAGGATGTAACATGACCCATGTCTACGTACTAGTGCCCTGTGGAGGGTGGATTTGGGGAGACAGGAAGGGAAGTTCAAGTCCACCTCCGTGACAGTCCAGGGAGGCAGACATAACTCTATCGCTCAGTCTGTCTCTGTGAGCGCAGGCGAGGTACATTACGTCTCTGAACTCCAGTAGAGTGCAGGCTCCTAGACCAGGGTAAGGCCTGAAATCTGCCTGTGAAGGAAACAAGATGGGTAGTTTCTCCCTGCTGTAATGGTCAGGTAATTAGGGCACAGAGAAGTAAAATGAGTTGCTCAAGGTCACACACAGATCCAGGCCCTTGACGCCATCTTCAGCTGCAAATTCCTTCTCGGATGCAGCCCTGGAGAAGGATCAATCAGCCAGGCCAGATTTTAGGGCATCTGCTCAGATTGTTCTTCTGAAGTCCCTTATTTTCCCCAGAAAAAGGTGGACCTAGATGTCCCCTCCCACCCCAGATCAACCTTAATGGATGGCATTGTGATTCTGACTCCAGCTTCTCCCCCTTGTAGGAGAGACGGAGATGGCAGCTGAGTTGGAGCAGCTATATGGAGACATTGATGCCTTGGAGTTCTACCCAGGACTGCTTCTTGAGAAGTGCCATCCAAACTCCATCTTCGGGGAGAGTATGATAGAGATTGGGGCTCCCTTTTCCCTCAAGGGCCTCTTAGGGAATCCCATCTGTTCCCCAGAGTACTGGAAGTCGAGCACGTTTGGTGGTGAGATGGGCTTCAACATTGTCAAGACGGCCACGCTGAAGAAGCTGGTTTGCCTCAACTCCAAGACTTGTCCCTATGTCTCCTTCCGTGTACCCGACCCCCACCAGGACGATGGAGCCAGTGTGGAGCGGCCGTCCACAGAGCTCTGAGGGGCAGGGTGGCAGCGTCCCAGAGGGTAGAGCTTTGCACTTGTCTTTCCAGAATGCTGAAGCCAGGGTTAATGGTCTTAAATGTTGGGTTTCTAGTTTGGCACAGAGAGGATCAGGGTTGATATTTAGAACTTTGTGTTTTTCATCCATTATCTGGAATATTGTGGTCTTGTTTGTCATCCTAGAATACTGAATTCCTGGTTAAACATCCAGAATGTTAGAAGTGGTTTTCACTGGTGTGCCAGAAGGCTGGGTTCCTGGTTGACAACCTAGAATGTCCGATTTCTGGTGGATTTGGAATATAGGCATTCTAGATGTGGAGCTCCTGCTAAAACCATGTAGAAAGTTAGGAGTTCTTATTTTGCATTCTAGAATTCTGGGGAACCCCCGCAAAGAATGTTGACTTTCTGATGGCCAATTCAGAATGTTCTGTTCCTGGTTGCTGATCCGAAATAGTAGCTGGTATGCTGTTCAGTCCTGGTCTGAATGTCTAGAATGGTGATTCGACTCATTTTCCTGTTCAGGGAGATATCCACAGAGCAGGAGAATCTAATGTCTCACAAGAGCACACTGCCTGAATCTGCTCCTGCACTGAGGGAGCAAGGAGGTGGGTGTTCTTTTTTGGATCCCCAACTTAGACCCTGGTTCGAGGATATAGAGAGAGGAGGTGGACTTTCTCCGGGTCACTGGTTGGAAGCCACCAGGGCCCTGTCTCCATCCGGGTCTTGACTCAGGGCAGCTGTTTCTCATGACATGAATAAAATTCTTTTTCCAAATTGCCTGCTGTGTATCTCTTTGGATCCCATCCCCCAGAAGCAGAGGCAACACTGAAGTGACCTTTCTCCTAGCGATTAGCCAGATGTGCTAAACGTTGCAGCATAGGACTTTCCATGGGGGTCCCTGGGGCCTGTCACTGTCTAGATTGTCCACCACTGATGCATTCATTTACCCTGTGGCTTAGGCATCACCCCCTCCAGGTTGCCCTCCTAAAACTCACAACTCCCCAGCCCCGGAAGATGTGGCACTCGGCTCCCACCACCTGATGAAAACAGCTTCCTCCCTTGCAGAGCGGACAGCAGAGATGAAGGGCGACTGGGGAGGAGAGCACTCACTGGGTGCCAGTCTCACCCATCCAATTCTCAAGAAGGAAGTGATCTAAAAACCCTGTTTCAAAACTGAGGAAGCAGGGACTCAGGCTGGTCACGGGACAGGCCCGCACAGGTGCCTGAGCCAGGTTGGGACTCAGGTGTGGCGGAGCCTGGAGCTGTGCTACTGTCCCACACCCCCCGCCCCGCCCCACATCCAGCTTCTCCTTGCTTCCTGCTTTGGACTCAGTTCCAGGCTTGATCTCATCTATCTGGCTCAGGGTCAAAGGCAGAAGGTGGTGGGGTGTAGCCTCCAAATTGCTTGCATGCTATTCATTCAATCACACACATTTACTTTCTGAGCTGTTTACTAAGTGCCAGTTATTGTCACAGGCTGGGGGCTACTAGAGCAATCGAGACAGACATGACTTCACATTCCGGTGGGGGTGGAGAGACAATGAATAAGAAAATAAGTGTGATCTCCCTTCTAACTCACTTGGCTCTGCCCTCCACTGCTTGACCCTGAGCACTCAGACCCTGTCCACAGCCACACAGTACCCCATGGCCAGCAAAGAGAGAGGAGAGGTCAGATGGGTAAGGTAAGAAGTTGAGGAAGGTCCTTCATGCTCTGCACTTTGGGCTTCAGAGATACCCGGGGAGAACAATGTCTCAGGAACAACGGGGGAAATGGGTCCAAGCTGAGGGTCCCTGGGGCTGGGCCTCCTGTCTTGCCATCCAGAAAGCCCTGGTTTCTGTTGCGTTGGCTGGAGCTGCCTCCATTCCCTCCTGGCCCTGGTGAATGCAGAGGATGCAGTCTGACCCTGCTTCCCCAGTTGCTCTAATCTGGAAGAATCCTTAGAGTGCTGGACAGTGGGCATGAAGGGTTTGTGTCTTGTTTTACCGGCCTGTATCTATTTCCCCTCTTCTGCTAATACCCTGCTGTGCCTGAGAATCCACCCCTCTTGTTAGTTTCAGTCCTGGTGGCTCCATCAGGGATCCTTTCCTGGCTGAAGGGTGGGCCTGTGAATTAATCCTGGCCCCTCTCCTGATAAATTGGCCCCAAGTGGAGTTGCATGGGGATTGAGATGCCCAACTCTAACTCCTCCCCACAGCTGGGCTCTGCAAAGCCTTTCCAATTGTTCCTGCTTCCAAGATCTCCAGGGAATCCCGAACCTTGAGACCTTAACTTTTCCTTCCATCCTTGGGGCTGCTCCTTGAATCCCTCTTTCACTGAAATTGGTCAGAGTTGAGGTCTATTGCTTGCAACCAAACTTTAATGGCTGCTGGCCCTAGGAGACAGAGCACTATGATGGCTCTGGAATGAATTTTAATCAGTGGAGACACAATCATACCAGTGTTTTAGAAAGCAGGATGAAAGCAGAGGGGGAAGAACCAGAGGCCAGTAGAATGGAGGAGAGGCCATGGCTGTGGTCCAGCTGAAATCGATGGCAGTGGGGGCTAGCTAGGTGGAGGGCTGTGGGATGGGAGGATGGGATGGATTTCAACGAGTCTTTTCTTTCTTTGTTTTTTTTTTTTTTTTCTAATCCTCACCAGAGGATATGCTTATTGATTTTAGAGAGGAGAAGGGAGGGAGATAGAGGGAGAGGGAGAGAAACATCAATGTGAGAGAGAAACATTGATCAGTTGCTTCTTGTATGTATCCAGAACCCACACTGAACCTGCAACCTAGGCATGTGTCCTGACCTGAAATCGAACCCATGACCTTTTGGTTTACCAATGATGCTCCAACTAGCTGGGCCACACCAGTCCCGGTGTTACAGTCTTTTCTTGAATGCAGCTGTCTAGATTGGGCAGGCTTGGCTTTGTATGGACAACAGTGTATGATTTTTTTTTTTGCAAATGGAAACTTAGGTCAAATGCACCAAAAAGGCTTCTTCAGAGTGAAGGATCTTAATGCTTATAATATGAGTGCCTGTTCTGGAATTTTGATTTGGCTGGTGTGATGGTTAGTATTGCCTCTACTTGGCTGGGCTACAGTTATTTAACCAAAACCTAATCTAGATGTGACTGCAAATGTGTTTTGCTGACATTGTTAACATCTATAGTCAGTTGGCTTTAAGTAAAAGAGATTACCGTTTATAATGTGAGTCAGCCTTATCTAATCAGTTGAAAAACCCTTAAAAACAAAAACTGAAGGCTTCTGTTTCTTCAAGATTATAGCATCAGCCCCTACGTGAGTTTCCAGCCTGCTGGCCCTGCCATATGGATTTCAGACTTGCCAACCCTGAAAGTCATGTGAGCAAACCCTAAAACTAAAGTCATACATATACATATACATACACATACACATACACATACACATACACATACACATACACATATACATATACATATACATATACATATACATATACATATACATATACATATACATATCCTATTGGTCTGTTTCTCTGGAGAAGGCTGGCTGATACAGTAGGTGATTCATTCCAGGCTCTCAGCACATCCCCCAGCCCATTTCAGCAGGAAGGAATGTATTATAGGGCGTTGTATAGCTCACGGAAAGCTACACAATGGGTTTGGAGGTGTCATGCCCAGAAACAGCAGCTACTGCCCCCTGATGACATCCGCTACTGTCAGCTCACACAGGCACCTCTGCTCCCACCTCTGCTACTGATGCCCCTGAAAGCTGGCTGCTCCTACAGCACCATGGCCAGAAAATGGCTCTGCACAGCACCTGCTTCCCCACCTTTCTCTACTTGGAATGAAAGTCATTTTTATTTTGCATCAGATTGACAGAGACTAGCGTACATGCCTGCATTCCAGCTCCAAGAGAGGGTGGGGAATGTGTTCTGGCTTGCACCTTGGGGACAGCCTCCATATGTGCAAAGGATGTTCACGGGGCTGGAAACCTGGATGATCTGACTCAGCAGATCCGTTTTTAGTTCTATTTTGTGTTTGTGGTCCTGCACCCTAGAACCGCAAAGAACATCACCATGGCACCGCCGTTGACCTGGCAACGGCTCAAAATAATTGCAAGTAGCATGAGAAGTCGAGTTATGGAAGTACAGAAGGGCAATGATGCCGAGACTGTCGAGTATACACAGTCCACACTGCTGATGATGTTTGAGTGGAAAAGTGTCAAAACGTTAGGCCTGCCTACAACCCACTCTTCTACTCACCCATGCTTTCCCATGAAAATGGACTTTAAGCTAGAACAGCTTTATGCGAATAGCAGTAAGGAATATTAAAACTTCAAAGATGCTCTTACAGGGCACTATTAAGGGAATTAAAGGGAAACACTTCTATTCTCTTACCTATCATGTTTGATTTCCTCCCAGGCTAGGTTCAAATACTCTTTTGCCCCCCAGTCTCTATACTTCTGGTCCAAAGAACTTTTGAGCTGTCTGCACAACTCTGGGTGTGGCATTTTGGGATTCAGGACCACGTGGCAGGACATTATTGCAAACTTCCGCTGCAGGTGCCCACTGCCCCTTGGAATACAACATATGACAAGTGCATGCATTTTTATATAAGTATAAACTCAAGTGCCACCAAAGAAGTCAAGATATAGAACATTTCCAGCACTCGAGAAGGCTTTTGTGTGACCATTTCCTGTTAAAAACCTCAAAAATATAACTGCTATCCTGGTGTCTGTCACCATTGATCACTGCCATCTGCCTTTGAATCTCATTTGAACAGAGTCAAACAGTACATCCTTTTTGCATCTGACTTCTTTTGCTCAACATATCTGTGGACATCCATGTGACTGTGTGTGTCAGCAGTTTGTCCTCATTGCTGTGTAAGTATTTAATGTATACCACAACTGATATATCCAGTCATCCATCAATGGATGTTTGCTTGTTTCCGGTGTTTAACTATTATGGTTAAATCACCTCTTTGGCAGACTTTAAACCCTTATAACAGGGCTGTATGTAAAATGTCATCTCTTATACACATTTATAAGAAATGGTTGCTGTCCTCCATTCAAAATCCCCTGTGGTGTCTTCTCTTGCTTTCTGGGTTCCCAAGTGTGACATGCGCCATTGATTAAGAGGCAAAGGGATATGGATGTATGTAGAGCCCACTCCATGGATGGACGTGACCTGCCTATTTCATGAACTCTTAGGAACAGCCCTGTGAGTCGGTTTTCCTGTTTCACAAAGGTGGGAATGGAGGTGCTGGGAATTAGGTGACTTGTCCACAGTCGTACAGCTATGCGAGGTGGTGGGAGACAGCGGTGAAATTCCGACGTGTGGCCACTTTGCACCATGTGACTTGCTCAGGACTCCCAGAGGCCAAATCACAGCTGGGACAGGGGAATGGAGGGTGGAGGGTGCAGTGATGTGGTGGGCACAGGTGATATTCATACACTTCCTGATGATTTTGTTAATGAGCCTCGAATGGAGATCTCGGCACCGTGTTGTGCTGTCTCTGGGTCATTCTTTTCCTCTTTAGCTGAGTGCTGTTTTGTCTCCTCTCCCATGACTCACTTTTTCCAGGCTTGCTATCTCTTCTCTGATCTATGACCAGCACTCCTCACACCACAATGATGTTCACTGAGAAGTGGTTCCCTGAAGTCTGAAAAGCTGTTCCCCTTTATCACCCCATCTGCCTCTGACTTCCCTTCTCTGGCTCCCCTCTAGCCACACTCAGTGAAACTCCAAACCCAAGCTCCCCCACCGCCACCACGGGGACACTCAGGGGCCTGTTTTTATCTTGGTTCTCAGTTCCTGCCTCCACAAGAGGCACTCAGGACAGAGCCTAGTTTCCACCTCCTCCCCACTTACCCTACGGGATAGAGTAGGGGGTCTGGCTTTTTTTTTTAAATTGTGGTAAAATACACGTAAATTGGAACTCTTCCTTGCACTTCATAGACGGGATGACAGAAGCTCAGATGAGATTTCTGTGAGGTCATAAAACCTATAAATGGCAGAACCCAGAGCCAAGTGCTGTGTTCACTCCATGCTAAGCAGCCTTTCCCATGATGGACATGGCTTAGGTCGTGGTGACGCCTGAACTCTTCTCATACTGAAGGTCAGCAGTCACAAACAATGCAGTTGGCACATGCTCAAATGACTTATGCTCCAGGAATTTTCCAGGATCTGAGATTTTGGTTTGAGGGAAGTAGCTTGATGGCAAAATCCCAGATAATGTGACCCGAGACACTGCTGGTTTCCTCTGTAAGTCCTGAGATGGCATGTGGGGCAGCAGAATAAGAAGAAATGGAGTGACTCTGAATGTGCCCCAAGCTCAGAGGCTCATGCAGGGTTGACCTCATTCTGGCCCATTGGTCATTTGAGGATTTCTCTTCAAGAGCTTGGACCCCTGGTTCCCAGCATCACGTAGACTGACTTCCCTTGTGGTTCAGAAAGGAAAGACACAATTGCATCTCCTTATCCACAAAAAGAAAGGGAGACTTTATTAGACATACCGGAAAAGTTACAATATAGCATGTAAGCAAGGCAATAATTTTCTGGCCTTCATGCTGTTAAGACAAGTCTTTTTTGGATACCTCATTCCACATCATACCAAACATATTAAAATGCATCCATATGCTCCATTTAATATAATTTACCTATATGTCAAGGTGGGTTTTAGTTGACTAGTTAACACATTGCATTCTGTAGACATTTCATTAAATGTATAATTTCAATTTTATTATTTTATTTGAGTATTTTTAACAATACATTATTTCTCCCAAGTCTCAAATAATTCCATGAGCCCTTGAAAAGCTCAGTGACCATCCGGCAATGTGCGCATGGGGTTTATTGAATAGCCTGGCTTTGTGGCCTCTCTGGGTGATTCTGCATCACCATTGTGGAGAACCTCCTTCTCCTTGCTCTAAATCTGTCTATCCTTCTCATGCAGCAGGACAAGAGATCATAGGTGAGTTCTCTGCTGGTTTGGAAATATATGGATGCAAATTTCCCAACTAAGTATCTCCAGTGAAATAGTTTTACATATCCTGCTTTCTAAATCCAGACGAACTGGAAGCTGCCATTTAGAATGGCAGCTGTAGCTGACGTGTTAGCTGGTCTGGACACTTCTAATTGTCATCCAATCAAGGAGAAGGCAGGGAATCTCATCACCAAATTGACTTTAAGCAGAGAAAAAGTTTGCAAAGTACAGGAGTGCCTGTGGCATCACCTTCCTAGTGGAAGAGCAGGAGGAGATAATCACCTGTAGTTACTATTCTGCCTTCTAGCCCCATAGATGAGCTCATTCTTTTTTTTCTTAGTTCATTTATTTATTTCCACTTAAAAGTTGAGAGGTAATTGACATACAATATTATATTAGTTTCAGCTGCCCAACATAATGATTCAGTATTTGTATATATTGTAAGAACCTTGGTCTTGAACTTCACATGAATGGCATCATATTATATGTACTTTTTGTTTCTGGTTTCCTCTGCTCAGTATAATGTCTTGTAAGATTATCCTTTTTGTGTGTGTTTATCAATAGTTTGTTCTTTTTCTAATCTGGATAGCTTTCTGTTGTGTAAATATAGAGAGATTTGTTTACTCTTTTACTTGCTGATGGACAGCTGGATTATTTTTGGTTCTGGCTATTGTGAATACAACTGTTATGAACATTTGATACAAGTCATTCCTGGATGTGTTCATTTATCTTAGATAAATATTTGGGGGAGAATTTCTAGATCATATGGTAAGTGTGTACTTAACTTTATAAGAAACTGCTAAATAGTTCTCCAAAGTGGTTGCACCATGGCACAAGGTTTGAAAATTTTGATTGCCCTTCCTTGTTGGCAACATTTGATTATTATAAGTCCTTTTAATTTTAGCTATTCTCCTGGTGGAAATTAAGTGGCATCACACTGTGATTTTAACTTTCATTTTCCCATGTTGATTGACATTGAGAATTGTTGACCATTTGCATGTGATCATCTTCTTTTATGATGTGTCCAAATTTTTTGCCCACTTTTTATTAGGGTGGTTGTCTCGTTATTACCTTTATAAGTTATAGATATTGTAAATATCTTCTCCTTGTCCATGATTTGCCCTTTCATTTTCTTAATATAATTTTAAAGAACATACTTTAAAACATCATGATAAAGTCCAACTCACCATTTCACCCCCTTATAGCTGGGGTTTGTTTTGTTTTGTTTTCCTTATCCAGGAAACTTTGCTTATTGAAAAGTCAAAAGAGATATTCATTCCTGTCTTTCTAGACTTTATTCTTGGAAAGAGTTTATGTAAGTTTGATATTTTATCATCTTTAAATGTTTGACAGAATTCATCAAAGAAGCCATCTAGGCTTGAAGGTTTTGCTCTGGGAAGGTTTGGAATTATTAATTTAATTTTTAAAATAGATATTAAATTATTTAGATTTGCCTTATCATCGATTCTTTATAATTTGTGACCTTCAAAGAATTTGTTCATAGGCTGTTGAATTTATCAGCATAAAGCTGTTCATACTTTCCTTTGTTATACTTTGAGTGTCTGGAGGACATGCAGTGCTGTCCCCTCTAGCATTCTTCATATGGACATGTGGCCTTTTGCTGGAGTTTAGCCACCTGGCTTTGTGTGATCTGGAGAGTATTCTCAGGAGAAAAGCTAATTAAATATGAATCTCAGTGTGTCCCCTGCTTGTAACATGAATTTGTCTCCACTTTCTACCTGCTTTTGCTTATTCTCTAAAGCCTTCAAACAAATATTGTTCCCCTAAGTTTCCTTCCCAATAATTTATAATTATTAATATAGGGGGGTCAGTCTGAGATAAGCTGCTTTGCCATTACTGAAATCAGAATTCTACCATCTTGCTATATTTGTCCTGCTGTTTTTCTCTTTCCTTGTCTTCTTCTGGATTAGTTATTTTTTAGTATTCAACTTTTGCCCTCCTAGTAGTTTGTTATAGATTTTAAACTATTCTCTTAGTGTATACCTTAAACATTACACATACATCTTTTACTTACTAATGTCCAATATATATTTGTATGTGTGTGTGTGTGTAGAGAGAGAGATCTATGTTTTTTTTTTTACCATATCCTGGCAAACGCAAGAACCCTGGAACACTTGAACTCATTTTCTTCCCTCTTGCCTTTTGAGCTATAGTTTTAATGTATTTTAGTGCAACATGTATTTTACTTTTTATGGTGACATTTAAAAAATTATATTTATTAATTGTTATTACAGTTGTCCCATTTCTCCCCCTTCATTCCCCTCCACCCTGCACACCCCTTCCCACCCACATCCCCCCCTTTTGTTCATGTCCATGTGTCATAAGTTCTTTAGCTTCTACTTTTCCCACACTATTCTTGCCCTCCCCCTGTCTATTTTCTACCCACCATCTATGCTACTTATTCTCTGTACCTTTTCTCCCTCTCTCCTCCTCCCACTCCCCTGTTGCAAACCCTCCATATGATCTCCATTTCTGTGTTCATGCTCCTGGTCTAGTTGTTTGCTTAGTTTGCTTTTGTTTTAGGTGTGGTTGTTAATATCTGTGAGTGGCTGTCTTTTTACTGTCATATTTTTTATCCTCTTTTTCTTAGATAAGTCCCTTAAACATTTCATATAATAAGGGCTTGGTGATGATGAACTCCTTTAACTTGACCTTATCTGAGAAGCGCTTTATCTTCCCTTCCATTCTAAATGACAGCTTTGCTGGATAGAGCAATCTTGGATGTAGGTCCTTGACTTTCATGACTTGGAATACTTCTTTCCAGCCCCTTCTTGCCTGTAATGTCTCTTTTGAGAAATCAGCTGACAGTCTGATGGGAACTCCTTTGTAGGTGAGTGTCCCCTTATCCCTTGCTGCTTCTAGAATTCTCTCTTTCATTTTAATCTTGGCTAATGTAATTATGATGTGCCTTGGTGTGTTCCTCCTTGGGTTCACCTTCTTTGGGACTCTCTGAGCTTCCTGGACTTCCTGGAAGTCTATTTCCTTTGCCAGATTGGGGAAGTTCTTTTTTATTATTTATTCAAATAAGTTTTCCACTTATTGCTCTTCCTCCTCCCCTTCTGGTATCCCTGTAATTTGGATGTTGGGACATTTAAAGATGTCCTGGAGGTTCCTAAGCCTCTCCTCATTTTTTTGAATTCTTGTTTCTTCATTCTTTTCTGATTGGTTGTTTCTTTCTTCCTTCTGGTCTACTCCATTGATTTGAGTCCCAGTTTTCCTCCCATCACTATTGGTTCCTTGTGTATTTTTCTTCATTTCACTTATTGTAGCCTTCATTTGGTCACCTAATTTGCGACCAAAATCAACCAATTCTGTGAGCTTCCTAATCACCAGTGCTTTGAACTGTGCATCTGATAGGTTAGCTACCAGTGCTTTGAGCTGTGCATCTGATAGGTTGGCTATCTCTTGGTCGCTCAGATGAATTAGCTCTGGGGCTTTGATCTGTTCTCCCATTTGAGCCATTTTGTTTGTTTGTTTGTTTTGGTCTAGTCACGGCTGTTATGTACTGAGGGGTGGAGCCTTAGGTGTTCATCAGGATGGGGCCTAGTGCAACATGTATTTTAAATCCCATGAAACATCCTTACTATTAATTTAAATGGGCAATATTAATTTGGATTTGCTCCTAACTGCATGTCATTTCTCTGCATTTTGTGCCTCCACCTGGGATGGTTTTCTTTCCCTTTAGTGTTTCCCATTAGTGCAGAATTTCCACCTCTATGTGACTGCGCTCTTCTCTTCACTGATTCGTCACTCTGCTCTCAATGCCCTGTGCTATCATGTAGCTGAGGCCTTACTGGTACCTGTAAGGAAGAAGGGTCTCTCGATTTTTTGTTTGGACTCTTCTTCTAGGTTCTACTTTTTGTCCTCCCATCCCCCCTGAAAATGTCTCTACCTTTTTTGCTTTCCTTTACCCACCAGAGCACCACCACCTGTCTCTTCTTCTATGGCTGTCTTCTCAGCCCTCCACCAAGAACTTCTCTCTAGAAGTTATTCTTGCCCAGCACCCCAATTACCCAGATCAGAGCAATACCTGCAGTGGTAAGCTGATGTTAAACGAACAGTGGAGAGAGTTATTAATCCCATTTGGACCTGAGATAAGGAAAAGTGCTCAGAGAAATCTATGGAGGAGAAGTCAGGCCTGGAAGGATGAGGACTAGGCATTAATTAAGTGGGGAAGAGAGGCAAATATATTATAATCACATTGCAAACATGGAGGTATGAAGAAGCGTTAAGTGTCTGGGGAATGCTGCATGGTTTGGGATTTGGTAGAGGGCATTGTTGGTGAACTTTGAGCTGGCATGCACAATATCCTCCATTTCCCATCTGTGACAGACATTGCTGATCTGTCACAGAGCATTATTTCTCACTGGGATTGAGCTTTGACTCATTCTCCAATTACCACTCCAGATACTTAATTAAATAGTAGTACTATAAGAGATGAAAAGTATTTGTTCTTCTGGGAAGGGGAGAATGATAAATTATGAAGAGAAATGAGGCTGGGGAGTTAGGCAGGACCTGGACTGGGAAGGTGCTTTTGATAATGACATCAGTGGTTATAATAACCCCTTGAGGAAGCCAGGAGGCTTTGGATGTGAAATATCAGAAAAGTTTCAGTGTCCTTGGAGCTGCCTCTGTGGGGCCTGGCTTCTTCTATGATCTTGTTAATGAAGCCCCGGGGAAACACCATTTGAGAGTTGCCTGTCTACACTGCTTTAGCACTAACGAGCCCCTCGGGGAAGTTCTTTGTGGTTTAATTAAGTGGCATCTCTGGTTAAAAGTTTGGTTTCTCTTAAGTGAATGGTGATTAGGAAAGAAGCATGATCTCTCAGTGGACTAGTCTCTTCATTGGAACCATAGTCTTCGGCTGTCACAAACTCCAAGAACTGCGAGAACGGAGACCCTTGCTCAGGCTAATTCAACCCAATTCCCAATCAGACACACAGAGCGGTCATGGGTACTATCTGGAATTACACCCGAAACTGAAGCACCAAGTTGGAGGGTGGGTCTTGAACAGTCAGTCATCCCTGGTAATTTCCTTTGTGTTGAAGCAAGTGCACGAGTATAAGCTGGTTCCGGTGAAAGCTCTGAGGCAGAAGTGGGCCTGGTGTGTCTGAGGTATAACAAAACAGGGAGTAGACTGAACTGAATGAGCAGAAAGAGGCAGGAAATGAGGCCAGAGGTCAGAGGGACAGTTCATGTGGAGCCCTGTGTAGACCAGTGCAAGGACTTTGGCTTCAATGCTGAGATGGCTTTATCAGTATTTTCTTGTCAATACATTTTGATCTTTAAAAAAAAAATTTCCCTAGCTCAAGATATAAAATAAGTTACCTTTATTTTCTATAAAGTGTTTCATTTCTTCAAGTCAGGTTTCATTATACATACAGTATAATTGATGTACAGTAAAATGTATCCACATTAAATATTATGTTTGGTGAGTTTTAACAAAGGCATGCTGAATACAACCATCACAGTCAAGATATAGAACATTTCCATCACCCTGAAAATTTCTCTTCTGCCCCTCTGTAGTTACCACCCTTCCCCCACTCCTAGAAAACACTGATTTCCTGTTTCCTGTTCCTAAACGTCATATAAACAGAACCACATACTATGTAGCCTTGTGTGTTACTTTGTTTAGCTTCTTTCACTTTGTGTATTGCTTTAGAGAGTCATCCAAGTTGTTGCATGTATCAGAAATTCGTTCCTTTTTATTGCTGAGTAATATTCCATGTATGGATATGCCACAATTTGCTCATCCATTCATCAGTTGCTAGACTGGCTCCAATTTTTGGCTCCTATGAATACAGCTGCTATCAACATTGGCCCACAGTTCTTTGTGTAAACATAAATTTTTGTTTCTCTTGGGTAAATACCTAGGAGTGGAATTGCTGGATTGTTTGGTAGTTGTGTATTAAATGTTTTACCATCAAGCCATTTTAAATACTGCCAAAATGGAAAGTGGTTGTCCCATTTTGCAATGGATAAGATTTCCAGTTGCTCCCCTCACCAGGACTTGGTATTGTCAGTCTTAGACTTGAGCCATTTTAGTGGATGTGTACTGGGGTCTCACTGTGGTTTCCATCTGCATTTCCCTCATGACTAATGATGCTGAACATCATTTCATGGGCTTATTTGCCATTTGCGTCACTTTTCTGTCTGTGCAGATCTTTTGTCCATCATTTAATTGGGTATTGTATTATCACTGATTTTGAGAGCTCTTTACCTATTCTGGATATAAGTCCTTAGTAGATATGCATCTTTGAAAATATTTTCTCCCAGTTTCTGTCTTTGCATTTTCCAAACAGTGTCTTTCAAGTAGCAGGTTTAAATTTTTTATTGTTTTCTATTACAATTGTCCCAATTTTCCCCCATTGCTATCCCCTGCCCTGCCCAACCCTGCTCCCATAGTCAGTCCCCACCCCACTGTCCACATCCATGGGTCATCCACACCTGCTAGTTGATTAAACCCTTCCCTTTCTCCCCCCCATCTTCCTCCCCCCTCCCCTTTAGTCGCTGTCAGTCTGTTCCTTGTTTCCAGTCCTCTGGTTCAATTTTGCTCATTTTTTTAATTCATTAGATTCCTCTTACAGGTGAGATCGTATGGTATTTGTCTTTTGATAAAGCTCCATTTATGGTTAGTGCCTCTTGTTTATTAAAAAATCTTTGCCTAATCTAAGGTTATAAATATTTTCTCTATGTTTTCTTCTAGAAGTTTTATAGATTTTACTCTTAGTTTAAAGTCTATGATATATTTTGAATTAATTTTTAAATGTGGTATGAGTTGTTTTGAAGTCTTTTTTTTTTAAACCATATGGATACCCAATTGGTTCAGCTCCAATCGTTGACAAAACTACACTTTCCCTATTAAATTGCTTCGGCACTTTCTTCAAAAATCAATTGACCATGTATGTATGGATCTATTTCTGATCTATTCTGTTTCATTGGTCTATAAAATCAATAGCAAACTGTCTTGATTATTAGAACTTAGTAAGGCTTGAAATTGGGTGGTGTAAGTCCTCTTTATTTTCAAATTTATTTTGGTTCTTCTAGATTCTCTGGCATTTCCATATAAATTTTAGAACAAGTTTTTTAATTTCTACAAAAAGTCCTGGTAGAATTTAAAAATGATTTTGGCTTTTGATATTTTATTTATTTTGATCACTAAAAATGACATACATCTAAGGTGTACACTCTTACGAGTCTACTGTGATGGAATTTTGATTGAGACCACTTCGAACCATGGACCAGGAGCTGGCGAACTGTGACCCATGGCCCAGATCTCACATACCCCTATTTGTGTACAATCTGCAAGCTGAGAGTGGGTTTCACATTTTTTAAAGGTTAAAATGAAATCAAAAGACTATTTTGTAGTACATAAAACTTACATGAAACTCAAATTTCAGGGTCCATAAAGTTTTCTTGGGAAACGATCATGCTCATTTGGTTATGTATTAGCCACAGCTGCTTTCACTACAATGGCAGAATTGACTGGTTCTGACAGAAACCATACCACCTATGAAGGATAAACTATTTACATACAGCTGTTTATAGAAAAAATTGCTGACCACTGACTCCTGCAATGGCTCAACTAAAGGATAACTGAAATCTTAATGACTGAGTCTTCCAATCTACTATCATGGCATATCTCTCTGCATTAGTCAGAGTCCTCCAGAGAAACAGAATCAATAAGATACACAGATATCTTTAAGAGGGATTTTTTTTTTTAATTTTAAGGAATTGACTCACATGATTACGGAGGCTTGGGAAGGCCCAAACCTTCAAGGCAGGCAGGCAGGCTGCAGACTGAGAAAAGGGGTGTCAGTTCCGGTCCAAAGAGTCTGCTGACACAATTTGCTCTTGCATTGGGGAGGCCAGTCTTTGTTCTCTTAAGATCTTCAATTGACTGGATGGGGGCCTACTCATATTATGGATGATAATCTGTGTTATTCAAAGTTCATTGTTTAAATGTTAATCTCATGCAAAAATCCCTTCACAGACAGATCCAGAACAAGGTTTGACCAAATATCTGGGCACTGCGGTCCAGCCAAGTTGACACGTAAAATTAACTCTCACATTACCTCTTCTTGCAAATGTCTCTGTCTTCACCTTCAACTTCCACTCACGGATGACACTTCTACCAGCATCCCAAACAAGTAACATTAAATAGAATTTTACAGTTTGTCTGTCATTTAAAAATGTATGTTTGTATTTATAAAAGAAACAGTGTTTATGGTCAGAGAGCTGGGCCCCTTTATGAAGAAGCAAAATTTGAAAAACTGAGCCTCCACTACTCGGCGATAACCACTGTCTCTAAATTTCAGTGGGTTTCCTTCTGTGTCTTAAAATTATTTATACTCACACAAAGTCCTATTTCTGGAGACACATTCAAAATACAAGATAAAATAAACTGAAAATGATGTTAGACGAGGGAGGAAAGAGGGAACAAACAAGGGTAGGGACCTAAAACTGAGCCAGAAATGACTGTGAAAATGCGATTGTAATGGCCCTTTTTTGGGGGCAGGGGGTGCCTCAGATTTGGCTCCATGCCTTCTGGTCAGTCACTGGGTTCACAGTGAACAAAGATAAAAATAAACTAGCTACTTAGGTGAAATAGTAGCATCTGTATTCTAAGATCAGGCACGCATGGGATTTCTTTTAGTCTCATACAGGCTTTTGGCCATGTTTGGTGCATAGAAATTCACATAAGCACTAGTTTGTAGGCAAAAGTAAGGCTGTCTAGATGCTCAAATCTTCAGTAACCTGGGCTAAAATATATGGGATTTTAGATGTTTAGGACAGTAGGAATGGGCCACGTGTTCTTTAGGCAAAATTCCCTGAGTAATTTTTTTCTTTAGTTAAACTTGAGAAACCTCAAGTGTCAGTATTATTCTCCAGTTAGTGCTTCAACTGCGGCTGGTGTTTATCGTCAACTACATATAGGTAAGTGCTATTTTGAGTTGGCAATCAATTAACATATCAAGGGCAAGGTTTTGGGTCAGACAGATGTTGCACATCCTAATTCCATAATTCTACTAACTGTGTGTTTGTAAGCAAGGTATAGAATTTAACCATGTCTCAGAGTCCTTGTGTAAATGGGAACGATGTTAATATTGATCTTGCAACATAAAGTGTTTAACACAATTAACTAGTACCTAGTAAGTGCTCAATAAATAATAGTTATTATTAGCATTATCCCTTTATAAAGCTGATGAAGCTAACAAGGACTTGTGCCTAGAAAAGACTGCTATCAGACATCTGTCTCAAGGAGAGCTGAGGTAGCCCCCTTCGGATGTACTCCAGATAAAATCTTAACATCAGTCTGCACAGCTTGTGAGCCACCTCCCGGGTTCCAGTGTGCGTGCCCAAATTTCCCGCTTTTTTGAAGGATACCAGTCACCCAGTCACGGGGTTAGAACCCGCTTAAATCCAGTGTCACCGCATCTTAACTTGATTACATCTACAAAGACCCTGTTACCGAATAAGGTCACATTCTGAGGTCCCATGTGAGCATGAATTTTGGGAGGATGCTTCTCAACCCAGCACAAAGCTCCTCTTCATTGAGTATGTGTCGAGTCCTCTCCAGCCTCCCCTCAGGCTTATTTTCCCCAGAGACTTCATTTAGGTCCTCAAATATGTCAGGCTCCTCACTGCTTTGGCTCTCGGTGGCCCTTGTCCTGCATGTTTTCTTCTCTATTGTCTTTTGGAACTCAGCCCAGCCAATACTTTTCTGGACGGAGTCACCCTGCTATATGCTCTCATAGAACTCCTTCCTCCTTTCTAGCACTTAACCACAGTCTGTAAGGATTCATTTATTATGTGATTAGCATTTGACTTCTTGACATAGTACACAGCAGTCCTGCTTCCTTTCCTTCACTGTTACATCCCCACAGCTTGGCAGAGTGTCTGGCACATTGTGAGTGATCCACAAGTACTTATGGAGAAAATGAACCCACACCCGGCATGAAGCTAGGAGCACCTCAAGACCAAAGTCAGAACTGGGTGCAAGCTGAAGGTGATGACTCTGTGACATGTCCTTAAGTGTTACAGAACTCATGCCTGTGACTCCGATGGAGTGGATGACTAGAATTTGTCCTGCCCACGTGTTTATCTGAGCTGCAAACGCAGACCAAGCACTGCCCTTGATTTCTCATTTCCCCTCATTTCCCAACCTATGATGACATCCTGGAGATTTTACGTCCACTGAACTCTCCCGGCCTGCCAGCCTCACTTTGTCTCTGTGGTCATGCCCACACGGAGACCTTTATCACCTCCTCCTTCAGGACAGCCTCCCCGAAGCCAGTCTTGTCCCCTTTCAATTTATTCTCTACACTGTAGGCAGATTAATTTTTTAAAACTGAAAATTTGAATAAGTCACTGATTAGCTTGATAGGTAATGAAGGACCACACACTGAGGGGTGCCATGACAATGTACAACCTCATGGTTCTGAAGTTGAGGAGTCCACAATCAAGGCATTGGTGGTTTTGCTCCCTCCAAGGGCTGTGAGGGATGGGTCTCCTCCATGCCTCTCTCCTTGGCTTGCAGGCCGCCTTGGTGGTCTTTTCCCCATATGTTTCTATGTCCAAATTTCCCCTTCCATGAGGACACTAGTCATGTTAGATTAGGATCCACCCTAATAAACTCATTTTAACTTGATTACCCCTGGGAAAAGCCTATCTCCAAATGAGGTCACATTCTGAGGTACTGGGGGATAGTACTCTGATATATTTGGGGGAGCACAATTCAACCCATGATAGTCACTTTCCTGTGGTGTAAGCCTCCCCATGACCCACAGACTGGAGGCTAGCCCCTTCTTGTGGCCTACTGAGCTTCCCACAATGGACTCCTATGGGGCCATGGGACCTCATCTCATCTCCCTTCTTCCCCTCTTGCATTCCATGTTCCAGTGGTAAGACATTTCTTGCTTCTTCTTGCCTTAGAGACTTACTCTTCCATCTGCCCAACATGCCTATCCTTCCTTCTGCTAGCCCCAGTGATACATCCTCACCCTGCAGGCTAAGAATAGATATCACATCCTTTCAGAAGCCTGGCCAGCCATTCTTCCACCAGTTCCAGGTTCCCACCCTCCTTCCCAGTACACACGCCATATGGAACCGGCTTAGCACTGACAAGCCTGTCTTCCCCACTAGACTCCGAGCTGCCCAAGAATGAGGACTGCATCTGGTTCTTTGTTACACCACCCAGCCTGGCACAGTGCCTGGAACAGAATAGTCCCTTGATAAATATTTGTAGAATGAAAGAATGCTGGGATGTCATTTAGGCTTCTGAACAGATGTGAGGAAGAAATGCAGCGGACCTCAGACTCCGTCTAAAGAGCAACACTTTGTCTGACTCACCTCTGGTGGGGCAGAGACCCACCAGGAATGGCAGGAGCCTTCTCTCCCAAACGTACCTCTTGGTTTCCTATTGCTTTAACTTTAAAATGACTCACAGAACTTCCGAGTGGGAGAAGCTCCGAGAGACCATGTAGTTCTAACCCCTTCATTTTAAAGAAGGGGGAAATTGAGGACAGCTGGGAGGAAGGACCTTAATTATCACGACATTTTACTGTCAGAACAAAGACTGAAAGTCAGGTCTCCTGGCTTCTTCCTGAAGAGAGAAAATGCTCTGGCTGTTGTGGAGGGGTTGCCGCATGGAGACTAAGAGCATGGCCCACTTCCTAGGTGTGGGTCCTGTCCTCATCAGCTAAGTGGTCTACGACAAGTTACCTAATCTCTCTGTGACACAGCTTCTCCAACCATCGAGCACGCACAGTGGGAGTACGCATCATGCAGAGTTATTGGGAGAACTCAGTGAACTAAAGCATGTCAAAGCACAGTGCCTGGCAGGTGGTCAGCAACCCCCACCCCAAAGTTTATACTGTGAGGCAGACAAAAATATTTTGGTAAAGTAAGTAACCAGTCATGGTTAAACCTTGGAAGTCTGCCTAGTCTGCACTTAGGTTAAGCAAACACGTGAGAACCAGAGGCTTAGTCATAGTGACCCATTCCCTTTTGTACACAGAGATTGCCCTTGATTTTGTTCAGTGAATTTGGACAGTGACACGTGGGTAACCCTTTTCCGATTTGCTGATATCTTATCAAAACACTCAGAATGACTTCTGACAAAGTTTGATTCATAGACACTTTGGGACTCCCTGTTCTCAGATGGCGCGGGCCTAGAGGAAGGCATACCTGGTACTTGTGGACTGTGAACGTGGAGGGTTAGTCCTGCTTGCCTCTGACATCCAGATGTTTTGTCTCCACCACAGCCTCTCCAGATGCAGGCTTTTCCACACCACATCTGCAAATTCATTCAGAATCCCCATGTCAGCTAGGAGCTCCAGCCTCCGTACGTTCCCCTAACACTTAACCTCTGCCAGAGGAAGCCAAAGAAAACAAGGAGGGCAGTGCGTGCAGTCAACAGGGGAATAGGTCCCCGACATAATTCCTTTCTCATGCCCACCTCTGGTCCCCAGCCCCATCCTGACACATTTCAGAAGACAGAGTTACCTAGAGTCACCTCTCCAATCCTGTAATACTTTAATCTCTGTTCACAGGTCTCCTTGGGGTTCTCTCTGCTCTGAGGGAAAAGGATGTTCTCTCTTCCTAGTCTTCCCACAGAGAACTCTGCCCTGTGCCTTCTCCAAGTTTAGAAAGCAAAGCACAGCCCAAGGGAATGGAGAATGTGAGATCCTTCATGCTTGGTGTTGAGAATGTTCCCAGAGCCTCCTTGGAGTCATGGTCACATCTGACAGGTGTGGCTCAGCGTTCCCTTTGGTAGGTAATTCAGGGTTGAGAAACAATGGTGGGTATTTGGGAAGAGAGGGATGTCTACAGATATGAATTGTTATTTTTGTGTGTGGATGGGGTAGATTAATATGGGAAGACAACAGTTTTCAGGCAATGGAAAGGGGCATGTGTATGCACCCATGGGCATGCTAGTCCAGGGACAGTGAAGAAGGTAGGTAAAATTTTATGTTGGTTTTTGAGATAGCATCAAGTTATTTAGGTTCAAGGGACATTGATGTCAGGGGCTCCTTAGTGTTGGGTTTTTCAGTATGGAGTCAGAATAATGTTTTATGTGGTTTATCCCTTGGGGAAGTTCTTAGAATTGTTCCAAGCAGCAATAGTGGTATAGCAGCTCCCTCCAGCTACAGGCCTCTGTTAGCTGATGTGAAGTCACCTGTCCTCCAGGGAGCACCCCTGGTTCTTGGGTCAAGAGGGAGAATTTAGGCCTCTCCCATGTGAGGCTGAGAAGCATCCTCAAGAATTTCTGTACATATCGGGGGGGCATGTTCAGGGGAGAGAGTAGACTTTCCATTAATCTGTATTTTAGATTCTTGAACATTATACTCTGAGACACCTCAGATTTGCATCAAAACAACTAGCCAAGTTTTTCTGGATGGGTTTCTTCCCCTCACTCCTTTCTGTGCTTGCTCTCTTCTTCCCTTCCTTCTCTTTTTCATTTTTCTACTTTATTCTCTTCTAAGAAAGAATGGGGTGGTTCAGAAAGATAGCTACAATAAACAAGGTAATAAAAAATAGCCAAGGGACAAGCAAAAAAGAAAGGTATTAGGAAGACGATGACAACGAAGGCAAGTGTGAGGTGAGTGCCCAAAATCAGTAGGAAGTCCGATAATTTGGTTAGTAGCTCATTTAACTCCGAGCTCCCTAATAACCAAATGAAGAGGGACAGCAGGTCACTTATGTGGCTCTCAGTATAAATGTGGTTCTCAGAGATAAAAGTAAATACCTTATATTTAGGAGAAGTACAACCAATTCCGGCTCTGGGATCTGGGAGAAATATCTCTTACAGGGTTTTATGAAGAGATTACTGTACAATACAAAGAAAAGCCTTTTCAGCAAGGTCCTCAGAAGAAACATAGCAAGTTCTCCTAAAGGTCCTCAGTGGATGCCTGGGGGGCATCCTGCCAAGATCCAATTTAGTTCGAGTGATCCTAAGGGGGCCTATAATATGTGCAGGTATGCAGCTCTGATGGTCTGGCTCGCCCCAATGTTAGCCTTCACTTAGGTCAAGAATTGCACCAGACCTGGGGTCCCTTTGGCTTTTATGTCTTGACGATCATGTAGCCCTCTCTGAGATGTATTTCTAGCACCTATATTTCCGTGCAGTGCCTCTTATTAATGACTGGTTACCCAGCAGGCAGTCTTGACAAACAGGCACATACGCTGCTGGTTCACTAAATGGCAGGACCTTAATTTATCTTAGATCAGGTGTCCACCTATATGTTCTTTGAATTACTGTCAAAAGATGTGGAATCAAGAGTGAAATCCTCAGGTCTCCCAGAGAATGAAAAAATGATTATACAATAGTTTCCCTGTTAATTCTTTCCATCCAGTTGACCTCTGACAATTGTCAATGTTTCTTTGCCACATAGTCCTTAGGCATTTAAAAAAATAAGTCTTTTGACCATTGCCAAATGGAGAGGGGTTGGAAGGATGGGTGAAAAAGGTAAAGGGATTAAGAAGTATAAATCAGTAGTTACAGAATAGTCATGGGGATGTAAAGTACAGCACAGGAAATATAGTCAATAATACTGTAATAATTATGCATGGTGTCAGATGGGTGTGAGATTTATTGGGATGATCACATCAAAAGTTACATAAATGTCTACTCATTATTGGTTTGTACACCTAAAACTAATATTATATTGTATATCAACTATAGGTGAAAACCAAAATAATATTTAAAAATAAAAGAAAAAATTGCAAAAACATTCTTCATACGGTAATATCTATGATATTCGAGGTACAAAATTAGACATTTTAGAATGCTGCAACATTAAGATTTCAATCATCCAATCAGGAGTCAGAGTGGCTCCCTGATAATCACACTGAAGCATGACTCACCTTCCTCACAAGGGCATATTCCCTCACAAGGTTTCTGATACATAGTTTTCAGTTGGACCATTTCCCTCGCTCTTTCTTTCCCACTATTGCTTGCATTTTTTATAGGCTTTAACAAAGGTATTAGTTACATGCATCACTTTCTAAAGCTAAATTTACTTTTTTTATCTAGTCAATAAGTCTCCATAGGTATTACATCAATTCTAAGTTTTAGCTTGGCTTCCCCAAATATCTTCTAATTCTGACAACTATTTTATACCTATGTTCCATTTTTATTTATTTTTATAACTCAGTATGAAAATTCTTTACTGTACCATGTAGTTGGGTCAGATAGATTAAAAAATGTTTAACCTGTCCACATTAGTTATATAGCCTTGATGATTTCTTAATCTTCCCTGCAAAAACATCATTTTCTCATGTACCACACATTTCTCCTAACTGGTACAATTACTAAAGGCCATTGCTCAGCGAACTCTAGGTTCCGTCTGGTCCGGGGCGTGCAATACTCCAGACAGCAAGGAGCAAGCTGTATATTAACTCAGGATGCAGGCACAATTGTGGCACACTGCCCACTTACTTCCCATAGGGATAATCTAAGGTTGACCCTTAACCTGTTTAAACTCTACCATTTGTATCATAAAGACCCCCAAATCCTTTCTACTCTTTGACAGTTTGGCTGTAGGAGAATATCAGTAAATACCATGCTTACCAGTAGCATCTCGACATAATTTAGGCTTACCACAATGCTCTCACAAATAAACCTCTTATCAGAGCCTAACTGGCTACTGCTGTTTGACTACATCAGATGCCGGCGCTATCTACATGGCACATGCTCCTTCCTGGATGAGGGCATGTGTTCTGTCCCAGAGTCAATGACAAGCAAGATGTTGAATCCGTTTAGTAAATGCATGGTCCATTCAAATGGCTTCATTCTATTTCTGGGTCAAATGCCAAATTTAGCCAGTTTCCTGGAAGAGTACTTCCCCTAGTAACCATTAGACTAGAATAGTAATTCTCTAGGAAAGCACTTTTTCTTTGATTCGGCAGACTTAACCAAGCTCCCAGCTCCACGAGTCCCTTTTAGTCCTCTAGGCCAATGTTACGTGGTGACAACCATTGTTGCCATGGGCCTAATTCAAGTACACTACGTGCACAAAAAGTATTGTGTTCCACAACAGATAGCCATAGAAGCAGATTGACTTGGTAGGTGCATTTCAGTTCAAGTATCCAAAAGGCTTCCCATAATCATTGTTTGGGAAGTTCTAGAGTGACACCATGTGGTCATGCCATTGCCCTCTTGGAGATCACCATGATTCCTTGAATGTCTGCTGGTACAGTTTTCCATCCACATTCATATCTGGTGCCGTCAAAAGGGCAACTTTTAGATTCCAACATACTGGGCAGAGTCTCCTTCATAACCAGGGACTCGCTTTAACCCATGGTGTTGTCCTGGTTTACAGAAACATAATGTAGCAGTTGTCAGCTGACAGTCATTGTACTATATCCAGTGAGGTCAAAGGCAGGAATCCTCTTAGGGGTACAAAGAATCAGCGTGATAAATATTCAACGAGATGTGGCTGAAATGATGATCCTAACCTACTGTTATCGAGGCAGGTCATCCAGGAACGCTGGTGGATGTGCTGTTGGGAAATTGTTGCAGGCAGCTTTGCTCCAGCTCTCCTCAGGGGAAAATGAGGCATCTTCCTGCACTGGCTGTGACTCAGCCCCACTTATGAGAGAAACAGCTCAGAATATTATTCTCTTGCTGAGGTAGTTTCTTAAGAATGACCACCGCCTTCCTTGCTATTATTTCCCATTATGTGATCTCTTTCAGCTGCCCTGGTTCTCCTATTTTTTCCAATGACTACCTGTTTAACCAGCCTGGGCTTCTCTGGATAGAAATTTGTGGTACAGATATACTGCCCTCTACAGGCCTGTAGCAGCTTTAGGCTCTCCAGAGCTGCAGCTCTTGTCCACTTCTAGGAAGGAGCAGAAAGGCAAAGGATGCTAGGACTCCAGTATCTTTACCAGGATGGAGAGGAGCATCACTTATGGTCAGTCTTAATTTAGCCCTACTAAGTAAAGCCCTTTCCCCTTTAGGAATACAAACAGTTAAATTTAGAGGAATTGAAATCGAATTCTGAGCAGACATGTCTCCTGTCTAGACATGCAAATGTTATCCTGGACTCAAGCCAATGGGATTCACAAGACAAAGAGAAATATGAGGTGAAGATAATTTTTGTGAGGTGATAAGTAGTATCATGACTCTCTCATGCCCACTCTCCACCTCCCCGAATTGCCAAATATATTATTCCCCTTATACTGTCCCTTAGACTCTCACGAAGCCACATTTGCCCAGTATACACCTCTATTGTACATCTGGGCAGGTGGTCTCCAGAGTCTTTGCTCACCATCTTCAGGTCATCCAACTTCTCTTAAAATTGAATAACAATTTACATATATAAAATAGTTTAAATCTCTAGTGTATAGCTTTTTTCTGATGATTTATTTATCTGTTTTCCTATTGATGAACATTTGGGTTGTTTTAATTTAGTTTGTTACTAATAAAGCTGCATATTTTTTTTAAAAAATAGAAATAAGGTAGTTGTATGTTTCATTTTATTAGGGATTGATAGCCTGTTACTTCAAACGATTCTATAATTTTACATTTCCACCACCAATATATGACAGTTTCAGTTGTTCCAAATCCTACCAAAATTTTGTATTATCTTTTAAATTGTGGCCATGCTATTGAGTGTTCAGTGGTACTGCATTGGGACTTTCACATTTCTCTGATGAGTAATGATGTTGAGTACCTTTTCACATGTGATATTGGCCATTTGAGTATCTTCTTTTGTAAAATGCCTGTTCAAGATTTTTGCCCACTTTAAAAAATGGAGTTGTATGCTTTTGCTTAAGTATTTATATGAGCTCTCTATATATTCTGGATATGTCCTTTAGTTTAGCAGATATATGTACTGTGAGATATATGTACTGTGAATATTTTTCTCTTTTCACTTTCTTAAGGGGTCTTTTGATGAGCAGTTTTAAATTTTGATGAAATCCAATTGAATAATTTTTCTTTTGGGGTTAGTCTTTTTTTTTTTTTAATGACCTGTCTATAAGGCAGAGCAAACTTCTAATTACTGAACTTCTTTTCTTTCTGTTGTCTCTTGAATGACCTTCCTCCCCCTGCAGCTCTAAGGTGCTTTATCTCATCCTCAGCTCAAATGTCATATGTGCCTCATTTTTCCTTTCTGTCCCTGAACCTGTCACTCATGGAGGCTCTCTGACTTTCTCATGTATGTGGAGTTCCTATACATACCTATGCAATTTAATTTGGTTATTTTCTCTTGTTAATCTGTCTCATGCTGATTTAATTACTAGAGCAGTAGGAAGAACCTAAAAGAGGAGTTTCTTCGTTCCCCACACTAGTAAATAGCTCATCTTTTTTCAAAAATAAATTTTTATATGTGTTTAGTAGTCCTTTGTGTTTTTTGACTGAGAAATCTTCAGTCATTTCTAGGCCACAAATTTTACACACACACACACACACACGCGTGCGCGTGCGTATCAATATCTATGTATAGGTATGATACATAATGTATAAGATGTAATATATATAATGTTGAATATAGATAGATATGTATCTATATGTATATTTTGTTTTCTTCAAGAAATTTTACATTTTTAACCTTTACACTTAGGTCTGTGAGCTACCTTGAATTCACTTTTATATATGATGTGGGGTAAGGTCTATGTGTGTGTCCAGTTGCTCCAGAATAATGTATTGAATGGATCCTCCTTCCTCATTAAATTGCATTGACACTTTTGCCAAAAATCAAGTGACAGTATAAATGAGGATTTATTTCTAGGTTCCCTATGCCATTACACTGCTCTATTCATGTACTCTTATGCAAATACCACACTGTATTATTACTTCAGCTTTGCAGTTAAGTCTTGAGATTTGGGAAGGTGTGTCCTCCAGATTTGTGATTTTTCTTCAAGATCATCTTGGCTGTCCTAGGTGATTTTCATTTCCATTTAAATTTTAGAATTGGCTTGTCAGATTCCAAGGACCATGATCAGGCTCCTGTGCCAGGCTTGGAGTAAAAGTGGGCAGAATTGGAGTCCACTCACCCAAAGCCTACACCATGACAGCATGGCCATGTTTGGTGTAGAATGTCTACAGGCTGTGGTTATGGGCAGAGAGCTCAAAGGAACACAAAATGGCCTCTTGTTTCTCACTGAAAACAGCTGATGCCCTAGGGCAACACAGAGATGTCTTTAAAGTTCCAGAAGTTTTGGTAACTAGCATGCCATATCCTATCAAATTATCATTCAAGTGAAAGACCCACATAATGATGTTTTTAAGATATGCAAGCACCTAGACAGTCTCTCTTCAGCTGATACCTCACAAAAAAAGTCTTTTCCTGTTGCATTGGCCATCTAATTTATTAATGGTTTTAAATTCCATGAGCTATGAATATTTATTTGAACAAATTCAGATGTTAACAATGTGTCAAAAGAATGGAAATTCTCTCCCTCTCTGTCCCCCTATATATATTCATCTATAGTTTACAAATATAATATTTTTACACTTTGCTCCACATCTTGATTTTTCCACTTAATTGCTTTTCAAGGAAGTAATAGAGGTCCATTTCATTCTTTGAACCTGCGCCTATACTACATGCTGTGCAATTAATCATAATTAACTTTTCTATTCCCTATTGATAGGATTTGAGGGTGTTGTCAGGTTTTACCTGTCACAAACTTGGATTTTATGTATGTGTGTATATACATTCAATATACATTTATGATAATATTTCTATAGGTTAGATTTCTATGGATGGTAGTTTCTAGAATAAAGTATTAAATCATATATTTTTAAACATATAGCTTTAGGAATAGATGGAGTGAAGAAATGTCCCAACCTTCCCACTGTGAAATGGATAATTTTCATGTTATCACTCTTGGTTCTTGTTCTTTCTGGCCATTAGCATTTTTTAATTGCTTGGTAAAAATAATAAGAGAAAAATAAAAAATAAAGCCATAGTAATAAAATAAAGTAAGGACAGGTGGAGGAATGGTGGCATGACACTTTCCCTGGATAGAACAATGGAAGTTTTTAGAAAGAGTACAATAATTATAAAAATACTCAAAATGATAAAATTAGCTAAAATGTTATCTTCCTTTTCCTTTTCCTTATCTATGTTTTTTTTTGCTTCTTCAAGTATTTGCAAAGGCATTCAACAACTATAAATTGATTGTTTTCAGCAATATACTGAAATGTGAAGTGTTTTGGAGTATGTCTTAATAAAAAGAAAGAAATTTGTTTAGGAACTATTTTTTGGAAAAGAATTAAAGCAGTATTTGGAAGATGAGAAAGTAATGAATATTTGTAGGGGAGTAGAGGAATAGTGAGGAAAGATACCATGATTTAAGCAGAGGCAAGGCCAGTGGGTGGGGTTGCCATCAGTGGATGTAATAGCCTTGTCACACATGGGTTAAGGATGCTAATCTTCCAAAAGTCAGAATATTCACCAAGAGCCAGTAGAAACCAGCAGATTCCTGTCAAGAGGGTGCCTCCTAGGATTTCCTCTTGCCCATCAGCTTCCTCAGGCCCTGTTTCAGGTCTTTGTTCCTGAGGCTATAGATAAAAGGATTCAGCATGGAGGACAAAACTGTGTAGACAAGTGTTGCCATGTGGTCTTGGACAGTGTAGGTGGAGAGGGGCTGTAGATAGATGTAAAAGATGCTTCCATAAAAGAGTATTACCACAGTGAGTTGAGAACCACAAGTGGAGAAGGCTTTGCGTTTCCCGGCTGCTGAAGGGATTTTGAGAACTGTGACAAGGATTCGCATGTAAGAAAAGGTAATGAATAGAAAGGGGGTCACCAAAACAATAGGTCCTTCTGTCATTATCACAACTTCATTGACAAATGTGGGGGAGCAGGACAGTTTCATCAGAGGGCTCAGGTCACAGAGAAAGTGATGGATAACATTGGAGTCACAGAAGGTGAGATGATTCAGCAGAAGTGTGTGTAGGAGAGAGTGGACATGAGTAAATGAGCAGGAAAAGGCCACCAGCAGGACACAGCGGTGATGGCTCATGGTGGTGACATAGTGGAAGGGATCACAGATGGCCACATAGCGGTCAAAGGCCATGACTGCTAGGAGGAAGCTGTCGGTATTGCCCAGAGCATAAATAAAATACATCTGAGTGAGACACCCAGCGTAGGAGATGGTCTTCTTTGACAGGAAGTTAACTAGCATCCTGGGGACGATGGTTGTTGTGAAGCAAATGTCAGTGAAAGACAAGAAACTCAAGAAGAAATACATGGGTGTCTGGAGTTGGGGGTCAGAGTGGATGGCCAAAATAATGAGTAGGTTCCCTGTTATAGTGATGAAGTATATGATGAGGAACAGGATAAAGAGTGGCTTCTGGTCCTCAGGCCGGGAGGACAGTCCCAGGAGGATAAACTCAGAGACACTGCTGGTCTGGTTGACTCTTTCCATTGACTTGGGTCTAGGTATGTACAAGAAGTTTTGTTATTCCACATGCTCCAAATCCATAACCCAAATCATGAGAACCCAGCAGAGTCTTTGTGTCCTATACTTAATCACAATCAGCTGCTGTGCAGGGACAGCTTGTCAACCTCATAGTCCTGATGCGATCCTCCTTTTCCAAATCCATGGGCATCATAAGGTCTTTATACTGAAAGCTGGAGGGACAGAATAAGAGTTTTCCTTAGAAACCATCAGAGATGGACCTCTCTAAGTTCACTAATTCCTATTTTTTGAAAAGCAGTGTTTCCCTGATGGGGACATAGCAATGAAAACAAATCCTTGCTTTTGTGTAGCTTGTGTAGCTCATGTTCTAGTTGGGGAGATGGATTATCAACAAATAAAATATATGATATAATATAAAGTAGTGATAAAATCTGTGAAGAAAATGAAGCAGTATGTAAATGAATAGAGATGGATGGGGAGTGTAGATGGAGGTGTTTTAGATAGAAAAGTCACAGGACACTCAGTTCCTGTCACAGCAAATTCAATTGTGTCATTCTAAAGTTCACCTTTGCACTGTTTTGGAAAAAAAATAAGAATTTGCCAAAATAACTTACAGGGCAGATCTAAGAGGAATATTGATCTCAGTTTAACAAAATGTTTTTTCCTCCTCTGGGTGCAGAATGAGAGGTTCATTCTTTTTATTGCCATCAGTCTGTGCAGTCTCCCTTTTTTGTGAATTGTTTTTCTTTTCCTAAATCCCATTTACACAGGATGGGCATCATTTGTCAAATACTCAATTCATGCTTAAAAAATTTGTCTTTCATATATGTATCTAAAATATCTTTGAGAAACTTATTAATTGTTCAAATATGTGGGTTTTTTTTTCAGTCTTATCCAGCTAGCTGGATGTCAAAGTGGCCTCCTTTTCTTGCTCACACAAAAAACTCTGCAATAAGAGATCTGGTATCAGCAAAGGGTTTTCAACCTATTTTTTTTAGAGCCTGCATATTCACACACACCTAGTGAATGGACATATTACACAGGGACTTCCCAACATTCTTAGACATTGGTTATTTATATATCTTTGATTACCATAAATATTTCTACAGTGAACATACTTTATCATCAAAATCTTTAAAATAATTTCTTGCTTTGGCTGGTGTGGCTCAGTGGATTGAGTGCTTACCTACGAAACAAATGATCACTGGTTTGATTCCCAGTCAGGGCACATGCCTGGGTTAAGGGCCAGGTCTCCAGTGGGGGTGTGTGAGAGGCAGCCACACATTAGTGTTTCTCTCTCACCCTTCACCTCTAAGAAGAAATAAATAAAATCTTGAAAATAAAATAAAATAAAATAAAATAAAATAATTTCTTTAGGAGCATATTTTTTCACACATTCTAAATGGGCTTATTGCACTGATATTTTCAAGAAACATGTGTAAAGGACCCAAGGACAAGGACGACAGGGTGGATGACTGAATGTGGGGGAGAGGGGCTGGGCAAGGCAGCGGAGGGGAGTGAAGGAAAAATGTGGGCAACTGTAATTGAACAATAAAAAACTTAAAAAAGAAAAACACAACATCTTAAATTATCACAATCCTAATATATTCCAACAAACCACTAATTTCATCTGTCCAAGCTTCTGTCTAGTTTTTTTAAATTAGCTTCTTCACAACCAACTCAATAAAGTTAATAGGATCTAAGATATTCAGAAACAATGGCATACAGAAGTGCACATAAAGTTCATTGGTTTTCAGTCAAAAAATTAAAATATTATATAATAATGTATATATTAACATTAATTCATTTAACAGTTAAATGCTGTAATTTCACGCTGTAATTTAAATGCTGCAATGATGCATAGTTAATAATATAGTATTGCATATTTGAAAGTTGCTGAGAGAACAAAACAAAAAAAATGCTTACATTCCAGTTGTAAGATTCTAAACATCCTTAGACCTCAGTTTAGGCCTCCTGTGTGATATTGGATGCAGATATCCAGATCCTCGTGAGGATCGAATGAGATGCCACATTTACAGCACTTAGAGAGAGACAAGCATACTGGAAACACTCAGGAGAAGCTGCTGGTCCTCATCAGTCCCAGCACCACCTTCCTTCTCTGCTGTTTCTAGATCTTCTCAAAATCAATTAAGTCACATATTTAGAATATCATATCTCTCACTGCCAAATCACCAAGTTCATGGATTTTGTAAGGTTTTATAGAAGGAATATTTGTTTACCCATTGAATAATTTGAGTGAATCAGTTAATAAAATTAATAACAACCTGTACTTATTGAAAATTACACATAAGCAAGCTTGTGCTAAGCATCTTGCTAAATTCCGCGATGGGGGATTATGAGGTGTGTGTTGTTAGCAAGAGATGGGAACTTGTAGAGCCGAAGTGCTTTGCTCAAGGTCCCTAAGGAAGGGAAGTACAATCAGGATTTGAATCCAGCTGACTCACTGCTTCACCTTCCCATGCTTGGGTGTATACATTGTTTTCCTCACTGTCATCATTTCCTCATAAACTACTCTTCAATCCCCCTTAACTGATAAGCTTTCGACTCCCATGTTCAGAATCTACCCTTGTAGTTCCAAGAGAGGTGACCCTTCTTTCTGTGTTTTATAGATGGTAGATGATGGAATTTGAAAATTTGAATCTTGGTGATGAACTAGCCAAAATCAGGTAGGAAATTTGGCCATGCATAGCTGGGTGTGTCTAGCGTGTGTGGAGTTGTGGTTGTGCCCTGGACTTAAGACAAAAATCGGGATTTGGTTTGTCCTCCATCACCTGTTCACAAGCTGGTGCCTAACGTTTCATCAATAGCAAGTGAGATTCCATGTCTGAAAAGCAGTTTGTCAAACACAGGGTGATTCTAAAGTGAGTCATTTGTGAAAGCACTGCCTGGGGAGTGCAGAATACAAAAAATTGGTGGAGATTTGGGTTAATTAATGAAGTTGGGTACTCCAGATTGTAGACCTGAGGATCACCCATATTGATGACTAGAAAAAAGGGGAGAAGGTTTTGGATCTGACAATCAGGAAGAACAGTTCTAAAAGCACAAGCTCAGTGAATGAGATGGAGAATACAACAGTTTCCCCCCCTACAAATGGAATTTTGCTTCCTACACATTAAACTGGATGGACTTAATGCCAAAAGCCAGATGGAAGTTTTAGTTGCACTGATGACTTTTAATCCATAAAATACTTGAAACTCTCAGGGAGGAAAGAATGAGCACCAAACTGAGCAGCTAGCTTCCTGAAGCTCACCTTCATATACAGATGCTTCTCTTTCCTTCCCAGTGTCTCCAGAAGCTGAGCTGTGCCACATCTGCTAATTCGTTCCAAGTCTGCTTCTCAGCCAAAGCTCAGCTCCCTCACACTTCTCCCAGGAAATCCTGAGCTGATTAACAAGGAGAGGATCAGGAAAGGAGAGAGGAACTGATACACTCCTCTAGAGGGATAACATAGCTCCCTTCACTGGCCTCAGACCCTCCTGCTTCTTTCCTAATGTCTGGTCCCTGATGCAGTGGCAAGGACTCTTTGGATTGTGGAAGCCTGGCCAGCTTCTCATGAGTTTGAGCTCCACTCTGCTGGCCTCTGGGGCTTTTGTTAAGGGAGGGATTTGTGCTGTGATCAGGTCTCAGGGGAGTCTGCCCTGGGACCTCTCTAGGGAGGGAAAGCAGAAAGGGAATCAGAGTTAGCAGAGCAGACACCTGAGGGTTCCTGTTTAGATGTTGAGGCTAATCTCAGAGCTTCTCAACCACTTAATGTTTCAAGGGCATGCTCCAATTTCCTCAGTTACGGGTTATCAAAGGTGACAGACATTTATGTGGGTGAATATTTTTTAAGTTTGGGGATTCCGATGAGGACCAATGTTTATTCTAGAGTTGAGCGGGTCATAAATGAATACAGGGAAGTTGCAGTGTTAAGAGGATTCGGTGAGGGTAGATCAATGGTGTGTATGTGCGTCCCAGTGTCTGGGGAGGCATGTGAATTAGAATTCTTTCTAAGGGGGATCAGGATAGTGTTTAAAGTGCATGGTCAAGCAAAAGCTATTGTTATATTTAGCAAAAGGTCTTTGGAAATAATGTGTTGTTGGGGTTTAGGCTCAGAGCAGTGGTTTGAAGGTCAGAGCTTAGGAAAGGAGGTATTTATTAGCATGCTAGTCTTGCCACTTTGTTGCTTTTAACAAATTATTTAATCTCTATGAGCCTCAGTTTCTTCAACAGAAAAATCAGGATAACAACTATTCCTGGCACTGAACCCAGAGAGATTTTCTTTTGAATTTTGTTTAAAGAATATCATGTATTCTGGTGAACATCATCCACAACAATCTTATAGGAAATAAAAACACACTCTTTGGTTGTCCTCAGTGCAAACCACTGTCTCACACAACACATGTGTGTCTTTTTCCTTAGCTTCGAGTTCAATTTTTAAATGTTAATCTACATGTGAAGAGCAAGGACTACAGAGACAGAAAGCCCTGGATCTGAACCCTGCCTCTTCTATTTACCATTCATGTGGCCTTCCTTCTTTCCATTCACTCATTCATTCATTCAACAAATATTTATTTATTTCCAACTCTCTTGAGATAGAATTGACATATAACATTGTGTAAGTTTAAGGTATGTAATGCAATGATTTGATATAGTATATATTGCAAAACGGTCACCACAATAATGTTAGTTAACATATCACCTCACATGTTACAACTTAGTGTTATGGTGAGAACTTTTAAAATCTACTCTCATAGCAACTTTCATATAGACAGTAGTCTCAGAATTAACTATAGTCACTGTGCTATAAATTACAATGAGAACTTATTCATTCTAAACCTGTAAGTTCATACTCTTTGCCTTCACCCAGTTCTCCCATCACCCCCTCCTTTCTCCTGGCAACCACCAATCTATTCTCTGTTTCTGTGAATAGACTGTTTTGTTTTGTGCTTTTTTTTTTTTAGATTCCACATATAAATGAGATTATATAGTATTTGTCTTCTCTGTTTGACTTATGTCACTTCGCATAATGCCCTCAAGGTCCATCTACGTTGTTGCAAATGACAGGATGTTGCACATTTCCTTCTTTTTTCATGGCTGAAATAGATGAATGATAAATAAATAGATCTATGTATATGTCACATTTTCTTTATGGATTCATCTATTGATGGACATTTAGGTTGTTTTCATGTCTTGGCTATTTAAGTAAAGCTGCAATGAACATATGGGGTGCAGATATATCTTCAAGATAGTGATTTCACTTCCTTTGGATAAATACCCAGAAGTGGGATCACTGGATCATAGGTAGTTCTATTTTAAATATTTTGAGGAACCTCCATGTTATTTTTCATAGTGCCTATACCAGTTTACATCCCACCAACAGTTCCAAATGGAACAAGGGTTCCATTTCTTCACATCCTCACCAACACTTATTATCACTTGTGTTTTTGATGCCAATCATTCTAACAGGCATGACATGATATCTCATGGTGGTTTTGATTTGCACTTCCCTGATGATTAGTGACATTAAACTTATTTTTGTGTATCTGTTAGCCACTTGAATATCTTCTTTGGAAAAATGTATGTTCAGGTCCTCTGCCTGTTTCTAATTGGATTGTTTAAGGGGGGATTGGTGTTAAGATATATTGATTCTTCATATATTTTGGATATTGACCCCTTATCAAATATGTGGTTTGCAAATAGTTTTCTCCCATTCTGACAGTTGTGTTTTCATTTTGCGATCAATGTTTCGCTGTGTAGCAGGAGCTTTTTAGTTTTATGTAGCCCCACTTGTTTTGCTTTTGTTTCTTGTTTTTTGGGTGTAATATCCATAAAATCATTGCCAAAACCAATGTCAAGAAGCTTTTCTCCTGCATTTTCTTCTAGGAGTTTTATGATTTCAGGTTTTACATTTAAGTTTTCAATTCATTTCAAGTTCATTTTCATGAGTAGTATAAGATGGGGCCCAGTCTCATTCTTTTGCATGTGAACATCCAATTTTCCCAGCACCATTTAAAAAAATTAGTATGTTTATTGATTTGAGAGAGAGGAAGGGAAAGAAAGAGAAACATCAATGTGAGAGAAAAACATTGATTGTTTGCCTCTCTTATGTGCCCTAACCCAGGATTGAACCTGCAACCTAAGTATGTGCCCTGACTTGGGATGGAACTCCTTTTTGTGTATGGGACAATGCTCTAACCAACTGATCCAACCAACTCAGCACCATTTTTTGAAGAGACTATCTTTCCTCCATTGAGTAGTCTTGGTTTCCATCGTCAAATATTAGTCAGCCATGTATGTATGGGCCCTCTAATCTCTGCCATTGACCTATGTGTCTATTTCTGTGCCAGTAACACACTGTTTTGATCACTACAGCATTGTAGTATAGTTTGAAATAAAAAAGCGTGATGCCTCCAGCATTGTTCTTATTTTTTTCAGATTGCTTTTTGCTGTTGTGGGACTTTTAGGTTCCTTGTAAATTTTAGGAATATTTTTTCTATTTCTATAAAAATTATCATTGGGATTTTGATAAGAATAGCATTGAATCTGTAAATCACAGCATGGATACTTTAACAATATTAACTCTTCCAATCCATGAGCATAGGATATATTTCCATTTAGTTGTGTCTTCTTTGATTTCTTCCTCAATGTCTTATAGTTTTCAGCATACAAATCTTTCACCTCTTTGCTAAATTTATTCCTAAGTATTTGTTTTTGATGCTATTACAAATGGGATTACTTTTTAATTTACTTGCCAGATATATTTTTGTTTATGCAAAGATACATCTTTGACAGAAAAAGGGACAGCTTACACTAAAACAACAGTAATAAGTATATCTTTTGTGCAAACATATGATTTATCAGAAATTGTTCTCCTTAAAGAGGTCAGAATGAAGTAACATTCAGAAGCCCAAGAGAAAATGCCAATGGGCTGAGCTGAAGATGGTACAGTGTGGTGGCTAAGGAGATGGACACTCAAGCCAGATACCACAAATCAGAATCCTCAATATAGCATTCACCTCTGAAACACCTATGTTCTTACTGAGTGAAAATACTTTCCCCCTATTTTTCTTTTCATTTCATCATTAGTTCCATAATTTGCTGTGCTCTTTAGCTCATAAATATTAAATGAATTAATCTGAAATAATAATATATTCAAAAAGAACTTCTGGCCAAGATGGAGGCATAGGCAGACACACTATGCCTCCTATCACAACCAAAATTAAGGACAACAAAGATTTAGAAACAAGAAAACAACCAGAACTCAGAAAATCGAACTGTTTGGAAGTCCAACAACGATTCATCCAGACCGGTAAGAGGGGTGGAGTCACGGCAGGAAAAAGCGGAGGTGTGGACTGGGCATGCAGGCAGCAGTGGCTGGCAGCCCCCAGGTGCACAGGCAGTGACTAGCGGAACCCGGGCACGGGGTGGCAACTGTGCAGAACCAGTGAGGCCACACAAGGCAGCTGGCTGACCAGGTGGTCCCACATTCACTCGCAGATAATCCAGGCAAAGGGGAAGCAGTGGAAGGGACTGGAATCTGAGAGTGAGTGGAGCAAGCGCCATTGTCTTCTCTCAGACCCTGCCCCCACATACAGCATCACTACCCAGCGACTGGGCTGTCCCGCCCTGGGGAACACCTAAGGCTCCACCCCTCACTACCTAACAGCTGTGACTAGACCAAAAAAAAAAAAAAAAAAACCCCAGAAATGAAAATGGCTCAAACCGGAGGACAAATCAAAGCCCCAGAGCCAATTTATCTAAGCAATGAAGAGATTGCCAACCTATCAGATGCACAATTCAAAACGCTGGTGGTCAGGATGCTCACAGAATTGGTTGATTTTGCTCAAAAATTAGATGAACAAATTAAGGCTACAATAAGTGAAATGAAGAAAAATGCATGGGGAACCAACAGAGATGGGAGGAAAACTGGGACTCAAATCAATGGAGTGGACCAGAAGGAAGAAAGAAACAACCAAACAGAAAACGAGGAAGAAACAAGAATTCAAACAAAATGAGGAGAGGCTTAGGAACCTCCAGGACATCTTTAAATGTCCCAACATCCGAATTATAGGGGTACCAGAAGGGGAAGAGGGAGAGCAACCAGTGGAAAACTTATTTGAGCAAATAATAAAGGAGAACTTTCCCAATCTGGCAAAGGAAATAGTCTTCCAGGAAGTCCAGGAAGCTCAGAGAGTCCCAAAGAAGTTGGACCCGAGGAGGAACACACCAAGGCACATTATAATTACATTACCCAAGATTAAAATGAAGGAGAGAATTCTAGAAGCAGCAAGGGATAAGGGGACAGTCACCTACAAAGGAGCTCCCATCAGACTGTCAGCGGATTTCTCAAAAGAGACCTTACAGGCAAGAAGGGGCTGGATAGAGGTATTCCAAGTCATGAAAATCAAAGACCTACATCCAAGATTGCTCTATCCAGCAAAGCTGTCATTTAGAATGGAAGGGAAGATAAAGTGCTTCTCAGATAAGGTCAAGTTAAAGGAGTTCATCATCATCAAGCCCTTATTATATGAAATGTTAAAGGGACTTATCAAAGAAAAAGATGATAAAAAATATGAACAGTAAAAAGACAGCAAACTCACAGGTATTAACAACCAGACCTAAAACAAAAGCCAACTAAGCAAACCACTACAACAGGAGCAGAAACACAGAAATGGAGATCACATGGAGGGTTAGCAACAGGGGAGTGGGAGGAGGAGAGAGGGGGACAAGGTACATAGAACAAGTAGCACAGATGGTGGGT